>JAFIDM010008419.1:44890625-44929017 GCA_023159025.1 Thereuonema tuberculata | reverse complement strand
CCCGGGAAAACCTGCCCATCGAGGATCGTCCACATGAAACCCACATGAGAACCGAACCCCGGTAGTCAAGAGGTGAGAGAGGTGCGTTGTCGGCAACCGCGCGACTAATCCATGATAAAATAACAAAAATAGTTGTTCAGAAAAGACAACATCAGTGAAATATTAGATGTTACGATAATTAGAGCAGTATTTTTAAAAAACTCTTAGAATGCTGGTTTTCACCCTAAGATCATCACTTATGTCAGTTCAACAGTTCCTGTTAAACTCAACAGATTATGCATTAATAACATTTATCTACAATGAAAATTTCATCTCTCTAAGATAAGCAGCTTTTTGAGTTTCCATAAATATTGAATACATAAATACCTTCCTTTTAGCAATCTAAACCTATAAGTGGAGTTATAGCGTTGCAAGGCTAATATACTGAACACAGACTTAAAATATCCCTACTTATAAATTCCATTTCGAAACTACTTCATTCTAAGCTTTCTTACCGAGTGAGAAGTCCTAGAAATGTTCAACCAAATCTAAAACCTCCCATGCTATTTATCTATAATATCCCGGTCAAATTTAACATATCCTTAACGTATTACGTAAAAACAACTGGTGAATTTACTTGCTAACTGTATTTAATTTTCTGATTTGTAAAATTAACATGAATAAAAACTAAAAGGGGGTTTTTTGATTAATAGGATTCAAGGATTAATAGGATTTTTTTTGATTAATAGGATATGATTCAAGTTCAGAGTAACTAATTGTATTCCTAATTAACAACGAAATCTAAGTTAACTTAATGTATTACAGTGTAAGAAATGAAAACTGTATAGTAAGTGCTACGTAAGCAAGAGATATCTCAATGTTTGAAACCTGTGACTTGTTTCGTATTGTAGTGAACAAGAAATCAAATTCCAGGTCTTCAAATATTAAGCTATGGCAATATAGACATCTGTGTGTTATACCATCGTTTCTGGAGTAAAGTCAGCTAACGGGGTATAGCATTTCTCCTGCAAAACGTATTACTGGAAACTAACATCTGCTTACTGAGAACAAGAATGATTGCTTACCTGTCGTCTGCTAAGGTCGTCCTGTGTTGTCTCTGTGAAGGTTCTTGTTGTCTACTGTCCATCCACTGATGCCGACTCGTTTTATAGTGACGGTAGTTTTGCGGGCGGAGGCTCGGCAGTTCTCCCAAAGGCCTATCCGTAATTCGTTCGTCTCCCGGTGGATCCCGCGCCCAATCTAATTGCGAAGTTTAAGTGGAAAACCAACGGATAGAGAGAAGCACAGGCTTTATTTTCATTTTGGATCAGTGATTCGATTTTTGCGTGAAATTACTCTATAATTGAAAGCTAATCAATTGGATTAGGGATTGCAATATGGGGTTCACGAATCGTACGACAAAGCAAAAGAATAAAAAAAATACCAACCATAACAACGCAAGCGACGACGTCAACAAGTTATTTTCAGAACAGCCGTAGGATTATTTATCATGTTTTTTGTAAATAAACTGAAGGATTTGAGCTAGATTTTATCAGTAATGTTATTCTAAATATGCACTTATTCAAATTTTAAGATGTTTATTAAGAAGGCAGCTTTTATTTTCTCAAAAAGTATTATATGAAGATTCAAAACTTGAAGTTACATGAACTCTTAAGAAAGTATTAAATTTCAAAAAAAGTTAACACTTACTCAAACGATACCTTATAAAAAAAGATAATAATTATAATCTCTAATGTTTATTATAACATTATAATTTTTAATGTTCGCCAGTCCTATTAGGTATTCAAAAATAAAGAATACCTGTAATGTAGGTGCTGATAGATTAATATATAATTATTAACTGTAGATTACTTAACTTTGTTTGGTTAATTAAAGTTAACTAAAGTTAAAGTTAAAAGTTAAAAATTTAGAGTAATATTCTCATTAATTATGTCAGCGATTAGCATTTAACATTTTTAATACTTTTTAATGTTTCAGATTTATATTTTATATAGTTTTCCAATCTTAGACCAATTATTATTCATTTTATTGATTTGAAAGATTTTTAACCAATTGTATCTAGTTATTTTTTTTTTTTTCATTATTTCGATTATTATTTTTTTCCCTATTGACATTATAAATGTTATTCATATTTATTCATGTTTATTTCATAATTATTTTATAAATAGTTAGTTAAAGTTGCGATCAGGCCCAGAGGACCGCGCAATGCAGCTGGAGGGTAGGCTCCAGTGTTCAGAAACCAACGGGACAAAGTTGAGGACGGGGGGTCGGCCCGTCGCTCGCCCGCCTTTAACTCCCGGGAAAGAAACCCGGTACCCATTCTACAGAGGGCTGGGTAGACCCTAGGGCCCGTTTGGAGGAGAAAGAAGCGTGGAAAAATTCCCGTCCTCCGCCGAGGCCGGGAAGCGAACCCGCCACCTCCAACCCGCAGCCAAGCGCCCTTACCCACTCGGCTACCGGGCCCACAATTATTTTATAAATATTTTTATTTTTAATAGTAAGTATTTTAAATTTTTTTCTAATCTTTTCAAGCCTACTTTTGTCAATATGCTTGTATATGCATTCAAATTGACCTAATTGTCAAACAGTCATTACTCACATGTAAGTTGGACTTTTTTAATCTAAATTCCACCAGATTGCAAAATTAGAAAATAATGTAAGTTTATTAGATGTAAGTAAAGTTATTACAGGTCCGGGTTATGTTTTTTTCTAATAGGATTTTAAGGAAATTGACGTTCAGGTTTTTTATACCTACAATCTGTACTTACATCTGTACTTATACTGATGAGAGGTCAACAAACAGTATTGTCTCCGATTCCCAGTACAAATACCAAAAATAGCTCAGTGAATTTTTGTTTTGTTTTGTTTGGTTTAGTTATGTGCGTTCTTTGTTTTCTTTAATCGTAAAAATTGTTCTAAACGCACGTTAAATTTCACTTGTATTACTTATACTGTATTGTCTAAATAGCCACAATACCGTACTGTATTCCAATTAACTAACACAGTACTGTACTTTAATGCACTAACACAGAACAGACAATAAAACAATACAGTATTATTTTGTCAGGAGGATCTGGGAATATATGGGTCCCCTGTAGTAAACATGGGGTTTGGGGCAGTATCACCCCAAAAGCAAACTTAAATCAGTCTGAATTAAAAAAAAATTGATATGTAATCTGTACTTACACGAATAGAGCTGAAGTTTTCCAACATCAATGGGTAAAGTTAATTAATGTTGAATGAATTAGGAGGATGTTACTGGAAATGTAGTGATTTTGGATGAAGTTGGAGTAATATTGAAAACTTATAGGTTAAAACTGATTATAATTCTCACAAATGATTATGCACTTACATTAAATTTACTGTACAGTAAATGATTTTTTTTTTTTTAATTTTTAAAATTTTATGTAAAACTTTTATTAGAAAGCATACTAATAATTAAGCAATTATACTACTGTTTGCATTATTATTATTTATTTTTTTTAATTTTCAAACTTTTTAATTTTTTTAAACTTTTTTATAAAAATTTCTGGGGGATCAGGATTTGTCGACTTTACGGAACCAAGGACATATATATGAACGGATATTAAGAGGCTCATATCTACACGTTTATTACTAAAGTAATAAGTCTGTAAATATGTGTGTACAGTATGTATGTATGTGTGTTATTGGAAAAAGTATGTATATAAAAATTATTATTCGAAGTGTTATTACCGTTATATTCTCTAATTTATTCCAGTGATAGAAGAGAGGAGCTATCTACAGCAGGGAATTAGCAGAAAGATCCCAGCTATATTCTTATTTAAAAGAAAAAATAAATGAATATAAACGTAAAGTATGTGCATAAAAATATTGTTGTATTTTATTTATTATTTGTTTGTTTATTTTATTTATATTTCTTTGTAAATTAAATTTTATATTTATTTATTTATTTGTTTATATTTATTTAAATATAAGTAAATTAATGAAGCAAAGATGTTTGCTATTTTTCTCTTTTAAGTTGTTGTCATTTATTTTATTCTTAAAAACTATTTCAAAAATAATAACTTTTATTAAAATTGTTCTATTTGTTATTCTGGAAGCATCCATTGTCTCTTAATTGCATTACCAGAGAAAATATCACTATGCCCAGGTTTCAAATTCAATCATTGACGTCATTGTTGTTCTTTTGTTCCTTAACTTTCTGTTTTAATTGAATCACTAACTGAGCGTTCTATAGTAACTACGTTTTTGAAAGTTTTCTATTATATTCGGTGAATGAGTGCTGATTTCAGTAAACGTGCTTCGGTTAAATAAGTTTCAAAATTTAAACAGTGGTTTTCGAAATAGGCTTAGAATTTCCATTGAATGAATTAAGTAAAATGAAGTATACAGGGTGTCCTAGGAGGAAAGGTCAATATTTTGGGAGGTGATAGCATCGGTCGTTTTAAGCGAAAAAGTTCCTATGAACGAGTATCCTACTCCGAAGGGTTTCCAAGATTCTATTCGAATGTACAGCTTCAAAACGAATGACAGCAAAGGGATACTACATACTGTAAAAACATAAAGAAATGAAAAATATCTGAACTTTTATCGGCGAAAGTTTGGGACAACCGTTTCGTCCTTTTTGTGGACTCGTCAGCCAAACCCACTCACCAGATGAAATGCTCAATTAGTGCAAAAGTGATAAGGGAAACCATTCCCGTACCGGGCTGTGGTCCTCCGAAAGAAAACATGTTTAAAACAAGGTAATGAATGCTTTTAGACAGTTTCAAAAGCAAAGCGGCCCCATAATATGAACAATTTTATAAACAAATTTTTTTGTTTAGAGACCGTTTTTTACGCTTTGCATCAGCATCTCGCTTTTCTGCACATCAGAATACGGTATCCCGCACAAGAATACATCGCCGGCTGCCTTGTTACCACTTCCCCTTTAGGGGGGGGGAGCTAGTTAGATGAGCTCAAACGCCTGAGCGAAGTGTGTGTGCCGATTAGCTATACGTTACGTAAATTAAGATAATACGCACTTCAGGATGTATATTGGAAACAGTTTGAAGGTGCTACGTCCTGCGGAAGGTTCCTTAACCGCCTTCTTGGAAATAGTTCAACGTTGGTGAGTACCGTATTCTCAACTTTAGCCGTTTTAATGAACTAGGCCATCACCCTGTCTCCCCCCGGTAAGTATGAGATAATCCAAGAATTTAATCGATTCCAAGCGGTTATGGCAAAAATGATATTTTATTCCTTTTTAAGTGAACTCATTATTTGGTAGCGCGCGAACAAATAGAAGAAAAGTAGGATTGGATATTGGGGGACCAGCAGTAGTCCATTGATTAGCGTTCCTGACTGTGAGGACGAAGGTTCTCGGTTCGAATCCCAAGCAAAGCGAAAAAGAAAAAAAAATATAATCTGACTTTCTCAGCAAGGGAAACTAATAATTAACAATTGCGCCGGACAGACAGACAGACAGACAGAGAAATAAAAGATTTTAGTAATGTAGATTTCTTTTAGGTATTTTGATTTGAAAAATGAGCTTAAGTGAAATGTAATATGACGTCACATAATACTTGACCCCACCCTCTCCCTCCCTTGTCACACTAAGCACAATCCCCATGCGAACATAGTTATGGACAGCCCCTTAAGATTTTTATGAATATTTAATAAATGTCTGATCAGTAACATGACGTCACTTACGAGCACCCGAAGTTGTGACGTAAAATCACGACTACCCCTTTATATGGTTATGGTGAGTCAGGGGATCGTACCAACTGTGTATCTATTTCAGAGAGAGGGGGCTGAGGAGCAGTTCTTTCACCCCTTGCCAGCCGACGAGTCAAAATCCCTGGTCTCGATCGGAAGTCAAGTCCTGATAGTTCAAACATTAGTTTAATTCATCTACCAACATCACATTTGGTAAATTTAATGTTTTCTAAATTATAATAACAATTCTGTGTTCAAAAGCAGAAACTGGGGTTGGGGAAACTTAAGGCAGATAATCTATTAATAATCTGACTTTAGTTGTAACTGAATTTTATTTTAAAAATTGAATTTTTAAAAGAATGTAAATATATTCTTTTTTAAATTTTAAAAAGAATGTAAATTTTAAAAAGAATATATTATAATTTATTTTATACTAAATATGTTAAATTTTATAGATAAATAATTATTTTATTTTTTAGATTTTTTTATTGTATATTTACTTTCTAGATTTATTTTATTATAAATAATATAATATAATTATATTATATAATATAATTATAAATTATATAATAATATAATAATTATTATAAACTATAAATATTTTTTATAATATTATAATATAATATTATTAATATAAATATTTATATTGTATTTATTGTATTTAATATAATATTTTTATTATTTATTTTTTATAAATAATTAAGTACATTTTATAATTTTATGAATAAATTTTCATAAATAATTTTTATTATTTCTGAAATATAAATATTACAATATTTATTTCATAAATGAGGTAAAAAAATCCAAGCATAAATTGGTGATTTTTAAAAATAAAAAAAAAAAAATATCTTATGTGATATTAGTGGATAAATAAATATATTTTTTGTAATATGTCTATTTCCGAAAAGTAATGTTTTTTAGTAAGAATAATTGTTATTAATAACGTAATTGTAACACTATTGCATTACGTTAAAAATAACAATTTAATTTAAACGAACGAAAATTCTGTAAGTAATTAAAGGGCGCAACTGAAGCATCTCAAGCTGGTTTATAAGTTTTTCAAAATTATAATTTAGCATTTTAGTTAAAATTATGGGTTTTTTATTTTTTTTTTTTAGTTATTTAAGTCTTTAAATTGCTTTTTATTTATAATTCAATTTTTAGAAATATTTTAAATATTTAAAAAAAAAAATCATTTTGATTTTTTTTATAAGTTTTTATAATTATTTATAATTCAGTTCCAAATGAGAATATTCTATTTCTATTTAACTACTTTTTCTATTTAATTTAAATTTCTAAAATTTAACTACTGAGTTCAAATGAGAATATTCTGGAATGTTTTCATTTCTCAAAACAATTCATGTTTGATGAGATTTCTTATGATATCGATACAAACAAGTATTACTGTACTGAAAGAATTCATAGATACAAGAACTATCTATTCATTTTACATTTACTTATAGTTGTAATTAGATATTATGAACTATTTTTAGAAACGATTTTTATAGCCATTACAAAAATAATTATATCCAATTATAATAAAATAGTCAAGCTAACTAAAAATTAAATGAAGAAATATTATTAATATCGGTTATTTGTTAGAATTAATAATTTAGATTTTGTCTCAAAAAAGTAAATAAATCTATCTAATAATATTTAATAATATATTTAATTAAAAAGTCCATAGAAGTTATCAATTTTTGTGCGCAAAGATAACCTTGCAGTTGAAATATATCGTTTTGTCAGTTCTGTGAGGAATATTTTTCTTTAGTAGTTCATAACGAATAAATTCATAAAGAATTGTTTCGTAGAAGTCGTAGATGTTCATTTCTTTCTTTTATTTCTGTTTTGGCAGTGGGGTAGCGCTGCATTTCGTGTTCCTAATTTTAGTTTAGTGAAGTCTCTGTCCTGTTTCTGTGCTCAGTCCAACCTCCGCCATGCACTCCAAGTAGACCCTCAACGATCCTGGGGAGGCTAAGGCCCCTCCAGGATTACATCTCCAATAAAAAAAAAAGTATCAGGTTAGTCACAGTTAGTTAAACATTGTTCACTTACAATATTTTAAAATCCTCTCATTTTTTTTTTCTTTTTTTGTGGAATTTAACTTACACAATTTTTTCTATTATTGTTTTTATGAATGTGTTTAGCCGTAACTGGTATAATTCGAATCTAAAAATTATAAATTGTTGAAAACAATTGTATTTTATGTTCTCTTGCCAAAAGAGTTGGGTCTAAGACCCTGCCAAAATTTGAAATCCCAGAATTTCAATTGAGATACTTCAAGAATTTTGCTGGCAAAGCTCAAAAAGGAATTAATACATAAAGTTTTCAGTATTGATTACAGATAGAATTTTTTTCATGATGCTAAAAAATATCAAGTTAAAGTTATTTTTACAAATATATCTATATAAAACGAAAAAATAGCCGATTTCAAATTTTCGGATGCCGAAACATCATCGTATCTGAATTCAGAGGCAGGTGAATGATGTAATTTGTAAATTAGCAATGCAATTTGTGTTATATTTGGCTTACACCAAATATTAGCACAATGAACAACTATAAAAAAAAAAAAATTGACAACATATTTTTGAAGAAATATCCGTATGAAGTGTTCTAAAAAGCACACAGATCTGATGTTATTCTGTAAATTGTATAAAAATTCGGATTTTTCTTAATGTTTCTTTTTTATGAATAATCTGTTCATTTTTTTTTTTTAAGGATTGAAAAAAAAATTATTTTGTTTTATTTTAATAGAGTTAATACTAATTTAACTTAAAAATACGAGAAATAACATGATTTGTGGTTTAGAGTTATTTACAAATTTTGATTCTATATTATTCTTTTGAAGAAATTTTATTACATTTAAAATAGATATATTTAATCAATAAATCCGTTTTAATGAAGTTTATATTGCCATTATATTTTTATTCAAATGTCTAAATAACCTTAGTGGAGTTACTGCTTTTTCTCGAGAAACTTCTCTGTGAAAATTGGCGTAACATATTAACATATTAAGCAGTGAATTTTGATAATGAAATTTTTGTCTAAATTTGAAACGCTAACAATTTGCCTCCAGGTTTCTCTGAAAATTTTGAATTTTTTAATTTTAAAATAATTTTTTCCGTACCATTTCTAATATTTTCATCCTAATAAGTAATAAAGAGGTCCATGTTACTCATAGTGAAGTTATAGATTTTGAATTTAAAAAAGTAAAAAAAAAAACACCATTCGTACTAAAATCTAATAAATCCTACTATTAGCCAATGCAACAAGCAACCAGTTTCCAAGTTGTGTCATTTTTTTGTGCCAAATTTCACCGCAAATATAAAACAGACAATGACATATTAGTAAAAACTTGGTTTTCAGAATTGAGATTTAAAAGTGTTGTATGAATAAAATTTTCATTCCTAATTTTGAGGTGAATGAAGGAATCCCTTTCATCAGGCCATGCAGGCCTTTTCCGAGCGCTATTGTAGTATTTGAGATAAATGCAAGATTAAAATATATTCTTTGTTGCAATTTAAAAATATTAGGCCTAGTTCCCAAGCTTTTTTGTTATCAGTATTTTCTAAAATAACCATCTGAAAAGAGCTCAGCTAATAGAAATGTACGAAATGTAATATTAATGAAATACATTGAAGTATCATTGAAACATAAATTTACTTCTAATTCATTATCTAAAGCTACAAAAAAATCATTGATTCTAAAGTGAGTTCTGATATAGCAACACTTAAATCCCGTATTTTTATCAACTAGCTGGGTACCGTCGCTTCACTCCGGAACCCTTGCATTCATAGCAGAAAAAAAAAACTTTATTTATTTATTAAATTAATATCGAGATCGTTAAATATACGAATTCCTAGCCCATTCCCAGGCTCCGGATAACTCATGTATTGCGGGTTGGCGCCACACACCTATATATCGATAAGGCAACTTTAAAGCGAAAATATAAATCCTCTTTATTCCCTATCATGTGGGATTTTCGAAAACTCCGGCCTCATTCCTTGTCTGCATCATAAAGGGAACCTCTATGCAACATTTCAGCTTTCTAGGTCCAAGGGTTTGGGCTGGGCGTTGATGAGTCAATGAGTGAGTCGGGTCTTATTCTTTTTATGTATCGCAATTTTTTTTTATTTTTTTTTTTAATTTTAAAAATTGTTTTGTTAGGAATGCAAGATTCCCATCAAGCAGTTCTGAGAATTTTTATTCTATAGATAATGTTTGCATTTAGTATATATATCAATTAAAATAATAATGTAATGTACAGAAACATTAAGGTTATCGTGCATAGTTTCCGTATA
The DNA here is from genome assembly GCA_023159025.1 of Thereuonema tuberculata. Taxonomy (NCBI): domain Eukaryota; kingdom Metazoa; phylum Arthropoda; class Chilopoda; order Scutigeromorpha; family Scutigeridae; genus Thereuonema; species Thereuonema tuberculata. The sequence continues at coordinate 44,919,037 of JAFIDM010008419.1, read as the reverse complement.
ATATACTGTGATGTTGACAATCCATTATTCTACATTAATATTGATTAGCATATGGTATTATTATAAATTATTATAATATTATGAATTATTATAATATTATGAATTATTATAATATTATGAATTATTATAAATATTATTAATTAATTAGCAAATCCAGATCTTCAACTTGAAAAATGGTTCTTCAAAAATAAACCTCTTCATTTGTAATAAAGAGATATTTGTCCTTTCTAAAATTTATGAAACCGGATGAGATATATTATACGAAATTGAGATAAAATTACATCCCCAAATGTCGGAGATTACACGCCAATGGTTAAATCACCCACATTTTTCAAAATTAGTAGCTTCATTTTTCACTTAGCTGCCACTGCTGGTCAATTTTGATGTTAGGGTCAATGGCTTTTCAGAAACAACTTCATTTGTTTCCCTCAAGTTAAGAAAACGATAAGACGACATTTAAATTCAAAAAAATAAACCTTATTATTATTTTAGCCTACTTGTTAAAAATGAAAGAAAAAAAAAAAAACACCTTCCATTGATTTATTAATGTAATCCCTTTCCCAAAACATGTGAAATGCAAATAAATTTCTTTCAGTAAGTTAAAAAAAGTTGGTGTACCAACTAGTCGAATATCCGTGTAGTAATATGTGAATATGTTATACATTAATGATATTAGATATTACCATAAACTTGTCAGTACATGAATTATCAATGCCGGTAATTAGTGTTCAGAAGCTTGTATTGCTGGTTCTTGACTTTAATATCATTACCCAGGGTCTAATTCTACCAGACTCAATAGGAAGATGACATTAGTACAATCCTCTACCCATAAAGTTTCAGGCATTTAAGATATGTAGTTTTAGAATTATTGTAATTATTGCATTTTAACGACAGCCTATTATGCCATAAATATAATTTATAAAATATTTCTAACATATTTTTTTTTATTATAATACATAAATACTATAAGTATTGTAACATGATATCGACGTGACCGAATATTACAGCAAAAAGATGAGGGAATGTATATATAAATACAATATTAATTTTTCCAAACGTTAAAAATGACGTGATAGAATAGAAATAAGCATAACGTTATTTAGAGAAATCGTTATTTAAAGCTTAGTCAACAACTGTTTTAGAAATTTAAAAAAAAATAATAATAAAATAAAATCAGTGTACAGCTTTTATAGTTCTTGACTTTCCCGCTAGAGGACTCCACCGCCGAACGTTTCAGACTATCAATCCCAGAATTTAAAATACAAAATTATAACAAAAATTACAAAAATTGTAATTTAATTTTTAAGAAAAGTTTAATAACGGTTTAACCATTAAGTAGCCCGCACACGAGGGAGCTTTTGGCCGAGTTGCATGTGCAACTTTTGGCCTAGAGCGGTTTTTTGAGCTGCATGGGCCAAGTTGCATGGAAGTTGCATGGAAAAAAAGCTTCACAGAACGGCGGTGCAACACGGAATGTTACCTGGAAGCTGCATGGAATTACCCAATCACAGTGCAGCGTTGGAATACGTCACTCGTGACGTCGGCCCAAGGAAGAAACATGGCGTCGAAACATTTTTCCTTCGCTTCAGATGGGCGAATCGCGAATACAGCAAAAATATCAGATTATTTCGAGTTTCTTTCACACACATAAATACAGTTTATATGTAAATGCAGTAATTTAATGCGGTAGAATGTAGCATAGCGTTTGAAAAACCTAGATTTTTTGAATATTTCACATCGCAAGCGGAGTTTCGCTCATTCACCATTTCCGGAAACTGCCACGTGACGTCATTGTTTCAGTGAGCAATGGATTATTAGTGGCTGTTGGTCGTTGTTATTCGTGAATCGCATTATTGCCATCAACTGCGATTACATACCGGCTAATAATATTATAAAAATATTTCTCATATGTTTAAAATAAATCACAAATATTTAGTTTTGGAACGATATCACAGCAGTATCCTTGACGTCATGTCCAGTGACGTCATTCAAATTCGTAGTGTGCTTCGTTTGTTGTCCGCACGGCGGCGCTAACAATGTTGCATCGTTTGCGCCCTGATTGTCGCATGCAGCTTTTTCTGTGCACCTCAATTGCCTCGAGTTGCACAGCAAAAGCTCCCTCGTGTGCGAATAGCTTTAAGTCTCCATATTTAAGAATTTTCAGATATAGCCATTTCCACATCTTTTTTTTTTGTTGTTGTTCAAATGTTGATCATTGGCCAAAGAATGAGACGAGAGTTCTTACAAAGTCAGTGAATAGGCGGCATTGGTTTGAGTTATTCTTTTCATTGTTCCGACTCCTTTGAATTAAATATGAAAAAAAAAATACTTGTATGAGGCCACGGCTTTGGTGGTGCTCTTTAATTAGCACTGATGCACGCTAATTATTTTTGTCGTTTCTAACACGAGTGATCTATTTGAACTGCGGCCAACTATTCAAGTACACCATCCAAGTTCAAGAACACTATCACAGAGTTGTTTTTCTTTTAAAGGTATTTCCTCTGCAAATTTCTTTAAAGGTCCTTTCTATGGAATCTCACTTTAAAAAGAAATACCCAATGCAATTAAAAGTAACACTACAAGAATTCTAGAAAACTAATATTTAAAGAGACTGGTTCACTGCAAATGAAATTCAGAAATTTTTTAAAGATAGTACAGAGACAGTTATCCCTGCTGATCGGAACATCAGTTTAATGTTGTCAATAAGTTTTAATATTCTTTGTGAATCTATAACCAATTCAGTAATAATAATGAATTTATGATATAAATTCTGATATATTTAAATACATTAGCCATTACTTTGGCCAATACACGTATAAAAGGTTAAAAAGTTTTATACGCCTATATGTAAAAATTTTTAATGTGTTAAAAACTTTTTAACCTTTTAATATGTGTTGGCAAAAGTTATTTTTTTCATAATGCTACTGCGCACGTTAAAATTATCATTTTCATTACCAATACATAGTAACAATTAAAATGATATTAACATTTTTAACAATCGCAGTATAATGAAAGCAGAATAATTGTCATATTTTATAACGCCCATTGGTGTATCGAGAGGGGAGTGTTGGTGATCGTTAGAAATCCCCTCCCCCCCAAATTGCATCCGAAAATAGAAGAAGAAAACACCTACGTCTATTTCTGACATTTGATTTTGTTTCGGCTGTGATATGTGTTTCTTAACTATGTTATCACGTCTGATTGTCGTGGATGTTATGCATTGTTAAGCACGTAGTTATAGTCAAGATTTCCAGATGGAGTAGAACTGTTTGTAATAAAACGTTGTATCCCAAGATAGCTAGTTACCTCAGCGTGTTAGAAATTTGGTGTAATTTTGGTAAAGCTCTTTGAATATGCAAATTAAGAAGAAATAAACACAATAATTAAACAAAAGGCGCAATATGCATATCCGTCCCTCTGTATAATCTAGAGATCTCAAAAAACTAAAAACGCAAAGGAGTTGAAATCATATGCATAGAAACCACCTCAAAAAATGACCATCACTTAAACAACGGAATCTACAAGATATTGGGAAGTACGAGGTTTATTAAATAGTGTATGCCTATGTTCATTATTCACTTTCCATTAGAGTAAATATATGAATAAAATGCTATGAGTTATCAAGATATTACAAGATAATTTCCACATCTAAATTAGGATACTATCAATAATTAAAGTGATAGGTATTTTTATTGCTCGTACAAAATAATAGTTTGATTTAGAAATGAATCTGTAGATCTCCTCACAAGTTTTAATTTTAATTGATGAGTTCATGGAAATAATAGAATGACTGTTATTATTAATTTTTATATGTATATAAATTAATAGCATTGTTAATAAATTCATACTTTAAATTTAGAAATATTAAAAAATAAATAAAACTAACGTTATATAAGATATCTTATTTTTATATATTTCTTATTGTAATGGTGTTTGTGGGAGAGTCTGTAGGAGCGAAAGACGAGTCAAGTTCTGGAACTGAACTGAATTTATTTATTAAACAAAAACATGAGACTTTATAGATTAAACATTGAAGAATTTGATTGGAAGGTTAATTAAAAATATAAAGAATGATTGGCTAAAAACATAACGAACCTACATTAATTAGCTAATTAAACGGCTGCAACGGAATAGAATTTAAAAATAAACCAACAGCAATAATTAGGAAATACAAAAGGAATGATTTAAAATAAATAACGGTTAACAATTAAAATAAATAAAATATAGATAAATAATTTCTACAAAAAAAATGCAAATAAATAGCATCTAAAAATATTTACATACAAACTGTTACAATTCTATAAATTTCTTTAATGTAAACTCATGCTGTACATTATTAATTTTAATTTTCATTTCAAGGAATTTTGCTTTGTTCTCGCGTTTCTTGTTTTCTAAAACAAAACAGTTTTAAAATTTCTTTTATAAAGTGCCGTTATACAATAACTTACGAATGAATTTAAAAGCTTAGCATTTAATAGTTGTTGGATGTTATTTGTAGTTCCTATTGATTTTGAAATAAACTGGGCCCATAATTAAGCTTTTAGTGTCAAACATCATTACATGACTTTTTTCAAGAACAATAATGTAGTTACAAAAAAAGATGGAGATTTATTTGAAAGTTTAAAATTATTCAATATTTCTTTTATTGGTTGTCTGTTTTCAGGAGTCTATAAAGCAATGGTTCAAAAGTCTGGCACGCCAATTATAATTTCCAAAGTACCTTAAACTCCTTGATCTTGTATTTACTAAAGATCAGAATATATTAACCTCGAATATTTGAAATATTCCTTGTATTTAACATTCAATCTACATAATTTTATAACTCCTGGAAATTTCTAGAGCTTATCGTGGCGCCAAAATAAAGCCGAACGAAATCCAGAGCAAATGCTTTTCATTTGGCTAAAAATATTCCAGGGTATAAACACCAGGCTTTTCCCGTCTGGTTTTGCTGTTCCAAGTGGTTTTTCAATCGTCACCTTACACAGTAAACAAACCAATAAAGGAAAGGATGAAATTAAAGTATTTTCCTTTGTATTCTGTCCCTTTTACGAATAATAATTTGCAATCATAGAAACTAGAGAAAAACCTACTCTAATTTGGTCAACCTTCAAAATTACAGAGTATCTGAATGTTTAAGATGTTCTTTTTATCTTTTATTTTCTCGAATTTTCCTAGGATAGGAAAAATAACCAGTGTGTGTGTGTGGGTGTGTGGGTGTGTGTGTGTGTAACTGTGTCCCCGAATATTCTCCAACCGCTGAGTGGATCATCTTGAAACTTCGTATGTATATTTAATAGTGACGATCCAACTTTTTATCTATGAAATATTTTCCAGAAGGTTCCTTGTCCAGATATTAGCGCGAGAAGGCGACAAAAATTCCCATAGACAAGCATTGGAATCTAAACAATGGATTTCTATTCTATTTCTATTAATATCTCATTGTCTGAAACAATTAATATTAAATCTTATCTAATTGCGCGTGGTTTCAGTTAATTAATTAATTTATCATGAATTTAAACAAGGCATGGATAGCGATTAGGAAACCAATCATAATGCTTCGCAACAGCTTCTGATACGTAATTTATGTTGAATTATTGCTTTAATTTCCTTATTATTATAAATGTGATTGCTGCGAATGCAAAATGCGCAATTGTTGCGATTATTCTGATTGTTGTGCTTAATGATAATTTAATGAGATGTAATGATACTTGTCCACAGACGTTCGGACAAACCGGGAATGTAAGGCATCTGATACTTGTCTCAGAAGCCTAAAAAAATATGTTAATAACGAATTCGGTATTACTTAAATAATTTGCATTTGTTAATTTTAAAGTTTAAGTTAAAGTGTCCCCTACTACAGGCCTTTGTGACTCTTGGGGTCGTGGGAGGTGAGGCTACCGGCGATCCGTAGCCAACGGGACTAAGTTGAGTTCGGGTGGTCAGCCCGACACCCGCCCGCCCGCCTTTAACCCCCGGGAAAGAAACCCGGTACCCGTTCAACAGAGGGCTAGGTAGACCATAGGGCCCGTTTGGAGGAGAATGGAACGTGGGAAAAAATCAATCCAGAATCCAGAAATGGAAAAATCCATCCAAAAATCCAGATCCGCCGAGGCCGGAGATCGAGCCCGCTACCGCCAACCCGCAGCCAAGCGCTCTTACCCACTCGACGAAAGGGCTCACTGTTAATTTTAAAACCACAATTAAATATTTGAGGAATTTCATACATTCTATCATTGTTATTTTTAGGCTATTCTCCAACAAAAACAAGGTAGGGATAGTAATTAATAAACCAATCACAATGCCTCGCAACGTCTTCTGATTCGTTTAAGAAAATATAATTGATATTGCTTTAATTTCCTTATTATTATAAATGTGATTGATGCGAATGCAAAAGGTTACGATTGTTGATTGTTGTGCTTTGATAATTTAATAAGATTTTAATATTACTTGTCTACAGACAGAGGGACTTTGTATCAGAAGACTAAAAAGTGAGATTCAACAAATCAGTCGATCTGTGTGTGTGTATGTGCGTCTCTAATAATTTCTGAACCGCTGTACAGATCTTCTTGAAACTTGATATGCCTATCTGAGCACTAGGGACGATCTAATTTTTATATTTGAAATCTTTTCCAAATCGTTATTTGTCGAGAAATTAGCGGGAGATGATGACAAAAATTCCCATAGGAAAGCATTGGAATCTGAACAATGGATTTCTATCCTATTTGTTTTAAACAATGAATTTTAATTCCCTTGCAGCTAATGCATTAATCAGCGAGTGGATTCATATTGTCACGTGTTTATTGCAATAAATAAGCATAAACTGCAAAAATTTGATGAAATAAAATGTATTCGCTCTGATGAACCTGCTTCACTACATACATTCCCGTCTTTCTCTCTACAACCTCGGGGGTTGAAATTGAAAAATTAATCACCAGATGGCGCTACAATAGAGTTTCGAGAATTCACTGGCTTCGGAAAAATTCTAGAATTATGCAAATTATAAATACAGTTAATTGACTGTTTTAAATAATTAAAAATAAATAAAAAAATAATAAATGAAAATAAATAATAAAAAATAATATAAAAAATTTAATTAAGAAATAATTCTTAATTCTTAAAAAAGATCATATAATGAAAGTTAATTTAATTTCGACAGAAAATAACGTAGATTTCTTTTTTCCAGAAAATATAAAAAAATATTTCATTTTCATTTTTATTCTGCAAATATTAGAATCTGAAAATAAACGTAAGTTTTTCTTTTTTTGTCGTTTCACGACTTAATTCAAAAAATTATACAATTGTAAGTTAAAGTAGACGTTAAGTTCTTCGAGTTTCTTGTTTTCCTTATTATTTATTAAGGAAAATACTAAATCTTGATTAAATCTTGAATATTGCACTGATAACATAATGAATGTATATCTTTCAGAAATACTGTATTTAAGCGTATATAAGCCGCAGTCTATCGTAAATACAGCTTCTATAGTTTTACACTAAAATTTTACCTGTGATTGTTTTTATTCAGAAACATATCAAAATAAACAAATAAGCTAAACGATAGCTCTGTAAAATATCGTCGTAGGGAATTTTTTTTGATGGAATTTGATGAAATATATTTAGTTTATTAATATATAACGAAGAAATTTCTTATAATAAACGAAGGAATGTTTTTCTTGCCAAAGATATAAAGATATTATCAATAGTAAAACCTTGATTTTTATTAATGCAATCTTAAATCCGAATACATAGAACTTCTAAAATTTCCCTCCTTTTATCATCAGATTCAAAATAAAGAATTTTTGAACTTCCTTTACAGGATTATGACAAAATGTTATACAATGTTCCAACAATTCTAAAGATCTAAAATATCCTCTGTGTTCAAAAAGACGTTCAGAATTATATCGAGACATCTCCCCAATATACGAAAATTTCTTACAATTGGCACAATTGATCTTATATACAACACCAATAATCTGTCACACTTCATAACAAGATCTATTAAAAACTATTATAAATCTAACTTTATCCCTTCCAATTGCAATTCAGTTACTTGATGATACAAACATACCTTTGTTTGTACCCGTGCGACTAAAGTATAAATAACTTGTCTAGACATTTCACTCTTTTATGTCGGTTTCAAATTTTTATGTTTGAATACCTTTCTAAATATTTGTCAAAGAGTTAAGAAATGATTTCAAATTAAATACATCAGAAAATAAATAATTATTATTTGCCATATTTCTATTTTTATTTTTTTTAAGAAATAAAAATTGAATCTTTTTCACTTTATAGTTTAATATCCTAATCTTTAATACCTACCTTTTTTTAGTTTTATATAGAATTAAATTATGAAGTTAATGTTGTATTTTTTATTATAGAAAACATCACTTACAATCACTTGTTAGCTATTTTGATATTTATATTAATACATATTTAATTTCCATTTCTAAAATTTGCTTTACTTTCTGAAATTTGTAAAGTTCGATTCATTTTTATGTTAGGTTTACTTAAAATTGTAACAGTTTATATGTAAATATTTTTAGAAATCATTTATTTGTATTTTTGTAGAAATTATTTATTTGTATTTTATTTATTTTAATCGTTATTATTTTAAAACATTCTTTTTTTATTTCCTAATTACTGATATTCTGTTTATTTTTAAATTCTTTTCCGTTCCAGCCGTTGAATCAGTTACTTAATTTAAGTTCGTTACGTTTTATTCACTCATTAAGTAAACTTTTAATTACTTGTCAATCAAATCAAACTATGTAGAATCTATAAAACCAATGTTTTTCGTGTAAGAAATGAATTCAGTTCAATTGCAGAACTTGACTCGTTGTTTTTCCATTGAACGACTCTCCCACAAACACCATTATAATATGTGTGATTTATCATTATTTATTTTTCATTAGTCTACTTTTTAATCTGTGTACGTGTGGATAACTTTGAAGCCTCTGGATGATCTTCTTGAAACTTTGTGCGCATATTTGAAGTCTTCTTTGAGTATCGAGAATATGACAAAAATTCCCGTGGAAAAATATTGGAATCTAAAGAAGGGATTTCTATCCTATTAATATATTATTGTATTCAACAACAGCTGTTAATCCTTCAGTTAAAAGGTCCTTTTAACTAATATTTTAATTAGTGGTTGTGAAATGGTTAAAGTTAATTCGATTTCGTCGATTTCAAGTTAAGCAAATAATAATTTTTAACTTTTGGGTTTTTGGGTTTTTGTTTATTAACATTTTAATTGAAGTAGATTTTAAATTCTTTGAAACTTCTTGTTATTCCATTAGAGAGTTCATGTTTCTTTCCTTGTTTAAGAACTGTAGAGTTGTTCTTTTTCTTTTTTAATTTACTGTAATCTTATCACAATTCAGTGATCTTGTGAGATATTGGTTAAAGAGACAAATTTCTAAAGATCTCGAATGATCTGAGGATAATTGTAAACTTGTAGCCGCCACAGGAAGTTAAGGCAAGATGAGAAACCTCTTGTTACAACAACCGGCATTTCCAGATAAGAAATGTAGTACGGGCCGACCCAATGCTGATGCACCCAATTAAAAGATGGCGCGGCTTGGCCTTCAGCTCCTGGGGTCCTTTCCAGGTATTATGGAGTGATAGAACGGTTGTCACGAAAATATAAATGAAGGTCAAGCAGGTAGAAAGAGAAGGGCCAGCATTCAGACCTAGGTGCAGATCGCCCAGTTAATTTGAACCGCGAGGGGGCGCCCCTGCCGGCAATTAAGAGAAGCATTCGTTAGGAGAAAAGTACAATGGCAGACTTGTCTGCGTAGTAGATGCAGGAGGCAATGGAATGAAAGAAGAAACACAAAAAAAAGTACAGAGACGGTATAGCCTTTAGCTATTTCAGAAATATACAGACAGCATTTCTATTCTGTTTTATTTATAGCTGATTGTTTCTGTTAATAGTGTGCCAGTTTTTTGCTTGTTTTTTATTACCATCCAGATGCACGCCTTTGTGAAACGCTAATTTAGAGGATGAATATCAGAAGGGTTTTTGAAGGGAGTAAATTCTGAGTTTTTCTTACTTTCCTTTTCTTCTTCTTATAATTATTCCTTTTTTTCTGAAGATTGTTTGAAATCACGAAAGCATTCCTCTTAGACAAAAGAAAATGAAGGGAATGTTTTGAAAATAGAAGAACGAGTGAATAATGAACTAGTTGTTGTTCTGTATGATTTTTTTTTACCAATTTTATACTATTGCTACAACAGTAAATGAAAGAGGATTTTAGATACGGTTTTTTTTTCAGGTTATACGAGGCTTTAAGCAAATGTGGACTTCAAAAGCCCTTGTTACGAAAGATTATGCAAATACCGCTAAGGTTCAGAAATTTAGAGGAGGATACCGGTATTGGTTTTCAGAACTTTTCGGTAAAAAGAAAATTAAAACATAAAAAAAAATACCATATTTCTTCTTCATTCCTTCTCTTAGTATTCATAATGTTATTAATCATCACACGCACACCAATAAATATATAAACATAAAATACATTTATGAAAATTGCAAATTTTCGAGAAGATGGTAACTTCTTCCATTTATCAAGCCTAAAAATATTACACAAGTTTCGATAAAATAACAACTTATAAGTAAAGTTTAACAATTCCTTAATGTTGTTCTCATGCTCATATCTACAAATTCTTATTTTATCGAAACTTGTGTAATATTTTAGGCTTGATAAAGGGAAGAAGTTATTATCTTCTTGAAAATTGGCTATTTTAATAAATGTATTTTATGTTTATACATTTATTGGTGTGCGTTGTGATGATTAATAACATAAAAAAAGAAAGAAAGAAAGAAAGAGAAAAAAAAAATTCAGAGATATTTAAAAAGTTAGTGGAAACTATAAAATATAAGTTATAACGAGAATAATAATACAGATATGTATAAAATACCAAGATCTATAAGAAGGAGACTGGGGTGACAGACGAAAGTGCAGATTAGGTAGCGACGGCCAAATTAAAAATCGCGTAATAATAATAATAATAATAAGAATAAGAATAATAATTAAATGCAGATTATGCAAATTGAAGGATGAAACTATTGACCATCTTATCATCTTATTGACCATCGTAATTGCTCAGGCTGAGTACAAAAGACGCCATGATAGCGTAGCCAGTATTATTCATTGTAATTTATGCAAAAAATATCAATTCCCAGTTTCCAAAAACTGGTGGGAACATTCTATTGAAAAGGTGCTAGAAAATGATGAGGTCAAAATCCTCTGGGACTTCAGAATTCAAACCGACCGTCATTTGGAACACAACACTCCAGACATAACAATTGTAGAGAGGAAAGATGTTTTTCTAATAGATGTGGCAATACATGGAGATGCACGAATTGTTGAGAAAGAACTGGAAAAGATCACAAAATTTAGGGACCTGACAATTGAAATTTCTCGTTTGTGGAACAAACGTGCCACTGTAACACCTATAGTTATTGGTGCCCTTGGTGCTTTATCTAAGGAATTTGTAAAACACTTTAATAGCTTGGAACTTCATGAGATTTCAATAACAGATCTGCAAAAAACATCATTACTAGGCACTGCTTATATTTTGCGAAGATACTTGGACAATTCTTAGGTCTCTGGGTGAGACTTGAATTGCTCAATTAATCCAGTCAAAGATGTTGTCTTTGTACTGTGTCATATGTAATAATAATAATAATAATAAAATACCAATTGGAGCGAAGCGAGGCGGAGCTTATCTTCATCCAAATCCAACGGAACTTTCGCGATTTTCTAAAGAAATCCATAACCTATTTTAATGATCTTTAGCAAATAATTATAGAACGCTAACTATGTTTAGTTGTCACCTTGAAGTAATTGCAAAAAAAAAAAAACAAGTCTTTACCGCAAAAAAAAACAACAACAAAATAATCGATTCAGTTGTAACCGACCCTCCTCGGCCGATAGGGCTGATTTTTTAATCTATTTCTTTTTACCAATGAGAGCTGGATAGTTTAATTTCGACACCAAAATTTAATTGCATTTAAGTATTGACTCCTGTATATAAAATGACTGCATTAATCTCTGAGGAAAGAATACAACATTTGGGCTCATAATTAAAAATTATCCATGAGATAAATGTATAGACTCCAATCTACTGTAATCGAGTCAATTATATATGTATTGTATTCTTTTTTTTTTTTTTGAAAGTCATGAAATAAACTTGAGATAAATTAGTGCGCTGTTCTTTGAATTAAGACTATATTTTAATCAATATCGATAACGTTGTCCACAAATTGCACTACAAACACCCAAAACCTAATTGCAGTTAAACTCTTAAGTAGCCCGCACACGAGGGAGCTTTTGGCCGAGTTGCATGTGCAACTTGATGCCTAGAGCGGTTTTTTGAGCTGCATGGGCCAAGTTGCATGGAAGTTGCATGGAAAAAAAGCTTCACAGAACGGCGGTGCACCACGGAAAGTTGCATGGAATTACCCAATCACAGTGCAGCATTTTTATACGTCAGGCGTGACGTCATGCTCAAGTAAGAAACATGGCGTCGAAACATTTTTCCTTCACTTCAGATGGGCGAATCGCGAATACAGCAAAAATATCAGATTATTTCGAGTTTCTTTCACACATAAATACAGTTTATATGTAAATGCAGTAATTTAATGCGGCAGAATGTATCAGAACGTTTCAAAAACCTAGTTTTTTTGAATATTTCACATCGCAAGCAGAGTTTCGCTCATTCACCATTTCCGGAAACTGCCACGTGACGTCATTGTTTCAGTGAGCAATGGATTATTATTGGCTGTTGGTCGTTGTTATTCGTGAATCGCATTATTGCCATCAACTGCGATTACATACCGGCTAATAATATTATAAAAATATTTCTCATATGTTTAAAATAAATCACAAATATTTAGTTTTGGAACGATACCACAGCAGTATCCTTGACGTCATGTCCAGTGATGTCATTCAAATTCGTAGTGTGCTTCGTTTGGTGTCCGCACGGCGGCGCTAACAATGTTGCATCGTTTGCGCACTGATAGTTGCATGCAGCTTTTTCTGTGCACCTCAATTTCCTCGAGTTGCACAGAAAAAGCTCCCTCGTGTGCGGGTAGCTTTAAAGGTAAGGTTTGATGTTGATCAGTGCATTATTTTTGGAGTTTCATGTCCCTAACATTCCAATCCATAAACATCTCTGTAAAGCCGATCTAATAATTTCTTACCACAATTATCTCCTAAATCAATTTATGTATTAAAAATGAGACAAATAGGCATTGTGTGATTTAAAATAATCATCATATAAAATCGACACAACACATTAGTTTTTGATAAAGTAAAATAACAATAAATTATTTAAAGAACTTGAAGCTTACTTTCGTTAAAAATGTTTCTCCTTCGATTTTTTTTTATTTCTTTTTTTTTAAGTCACGAAAACAAAAACGCAAAAGCCTACATTTATTTCTAAATTATATTATCTACTATCCAAATAGTAATTTTCTATTTTCAGAAAAAAAAATTAATTAATTTTGTTTACTTATTTACATATTGCTTAAATCCCATTAGTTTTAATCACATCAAACCACGAGCAAATTAATTAAATAGATTAATGTTGAATGTTTCAGATATCGCATCGATAGAAATCCGTTGTTTAAATTCTAGTGATTTTCTCTAGGAATTTTTGTCATCATCTCGTAATAATTTCTCGACAAGAACCCATTTCGAAAAAATTTTAAAAATAAAAGTTACATTTTAAATACAGTCTAGCCCCGCTTTTACATTCTCGCAAATAACGTTTTCCGTCATTTACAATATTTTTTTCTCGATCCCTTCAATTTTCCTATTATTATTATATATTTTTTCCCCTGTTTTTAGCTGTCGTAATATCAAATTTCCCGCAATTTACGTTGTTTCAGCTAAACAGAGTAAAAAAAAAAAAGATGGCGTCCATGCGATATATTGATTGTCTCGACACTCGATGTCTTCGTTCTGTTTCGGCTTCATTCTTGTTAACTCGTCATTTGGCACCAACTTTCACCGTGTGATATAGTATTGCAGAATATTGTTGCGAGTCTAAGAAATTCTGAGACTGTGAACAGATTCTTCAGTTACAGATTTCGCTCACGTGGACGATAATGTGATCACTGGTGAGAACATTCTCGACACGTATCTTGAGGATCGTGCTGGAACTAGTGTGATTATGTAGAGGATGATGACAGTAACAGATGATGATGTAAACAGCCAAAAATATCAGACTTTTTTTGTCAAAAGAGCTAGTGTCTTGTTTCGTTTGAAAAATGTGTGTAGGTCTTATATTTTGAGATCTTTAAAGCTATTAAAATAATGTGTATGATAATTTTTCTTTTCCAAATTCAATATTTAAAAATTAAAATATTTAATATAGTCCTGTGTTTTATAAAAGTTCAAAGCATTGATTATATATCATTCTATGTATTGAACATTGTATCCTTAATGTTCTTGGTATGCGGAAACCATTTCCCTCAATTTACACCATTTTTTCAGGATCCTTGAAAAGTGGAAAAGCGGGGTTCGACTGAATAAAAGTTAAACAACATATCAAATTTCAAGATTAATTCAGATGCTCAGATATTAATAAGGACAAAACACACACACACACAAACAGGCGAATAAAAACAAATTGCATAGAAAATAGACAGAAAAATACGAATTAAAAATATCGTATATGGCTGCATGGTTACTATATTTTTTTATTATAGTTGTGTGAAAAAAGTAAAAATGGAGAATTGTCGTACACAGAATTCATTAATTACTTCTCAAACTTTCTAATTATTATACTGCAAAGAATATAGTTATCTTAATGTTATTTGACTATCTCTAATTTATTTAATCTTAGTTTTCCTAAGTTAGTTTTAGTGTTTTATCCAAGAATTTCTGTGGGAGTTGAGACGCAATTTCAAAAGCTTTAGTCATTACTAAAAATAGGTATTTTAACACCTGGAAGGCTAATGAACTGAAAACAAGCAAACGTTACTTATACTATCTTGTACGGAATTAAGAAATGTACTGAAATGAATTTAGCCTTTTAATTGATTACATTTTTTCTAAAAATTGGTTTAGGAAAAAAAAAAAAATCTCTCATTTTTTTTTGTTTTTTTGTTACACTTTGCAGTGAATTGGGAAGTTTATATCTATGCATTTTTGATGAAATAATAATTTATAATGTAATAATCCGAAGGCATTCACTTTAAGACAATTTCTTTATTTGCTGCCTCAGTTATAGTACGAACTGTACTATAACTTACCTTATAAGAAGAAGAAAGAAGACTTACCTTATAAGGAAATAGACCATTGATCCTGGAACTCATTGCTGCAGAAAGCAATATGGCGGCGTCATTAGAACAGGTTACTGTAAGGCCTGCACAGTCAAGCTGTAGGTATAATTTGAAGCGTTTTCCTATTTTTAAGTGTCAAGGTGATGGAATATGTATTTCTGAATTACTAGGAAGACCGGATATTGCTACAAATTTATCCCATTTCAATTGCATTGTAAAATAGCGACGAGGGTCGCAGTCGACGGGATCCGGTTAGTTTCGTCGCCCCCGTATTTCATTTTCCACGTCCGAAGCCTTTTGGATATAGATGGATATAAATGTTTAGAAATGAGTAAAAGTCTCTTTTAAGCATTTAAAAATATCATGAAATATCTTAAAAAGATGATTTGAATGTGAAATAATATTTAATTAATCTTCTTTGCTAAAATGAAACAGAATACAGTAGAGCCCCGATTATCCGCGGAATTGGGTGGCAAGGGCTTCGCGGATAACGAAAATCGCGGATAACCCGAAAAAAGACTAAAAATGAGGTGTAAACACGAAAAAAAATATTTCACCATTAAAAACTACGTTTAATTGTACAAAACACACAATATGTAAAACTTTTAAAGTATGTACAGTAAAGCAGAAAGCTTTTCTCTAAGTTTGCATCCACAAATTCCAAGAAGGCCTATAGGATGGCGATGCACAATAAACCTGTCAGTAATTTCGACCTTCGCACTTTAGGGCCTATTGTATTTTCCCTGTGGTTGGCTTTGATTAAAATTGATTTTTTTGAGGTTCGTAATTAAAAAAAATTTTTCGCGGCACTCGCGGATAATCGGGGCTCTACTGTACTTTAAAGATGCAAAGAATGAAAAACAAAAACAAAAATCAAAAATCTTGTTCTCTTCTACTTTGATTTGCAGAAATATAGAAATTAGTTACGATGCTTTGCGATAGATAGATATTGAGAAAATATATGGAAGTAGTAATCCATAACCCACGATTTTCATATTTTTTCAATCTGCATATAATAATCAACTTTTCTATGTAGGCCTAAGAGAATATTTGAGAAAATCAGATTTAAAAGATTTAATTTATTGACAAAGAAAGATGAGTTTTTAAACATGTATATTTTATTTCGTGTAATTTTTTGTTTGTAATATCCTTGTATTTCTTATTTTATTTTTTTTTAAGACCCATACTTACTTTTCAATTCCTCTCTTTTCATATTATTCAAATTAATATATCTTCACACCAATTAAATATAAAATGTAATAAATTCAAGCGAATTTTCGGAAAGGATTTTGCGTTTTTATATAAAATTGATGTATCAGAGGTAGCTGAACACTGCTTAAATTGTGGACATCAAATGAGTAGCAATGTAATGCTATACATTGAAAAAAATACTTTAATTAGAAATGTAATGGAAAGTATTTTAATTAGAAATATAAGAGGTAGGAATGTAAACAAGAATGAAGGCGTTGAGGTCGATGAAAAATTCGACAATCTAGCTAAGGATTTGTTTAATTTAAAATCTAGCAAAATTATGAAATTTGAGGAATTAACGTATTAAGTTTGAGGTTTTTAGTATTTGTTTTTGTTAACATTGACAATATTATGTTGATGATTTTGAAATGAAGGCAATGCTCGATTTGTTTGTAGGTTACATATTGTTAACCAAATTTCATGTTCTCATATTCCTATTTTGCTTACGATTATGACTTGTAAACAGAAGACGCAAAATCCTCTCTGAAAATTCGCTTGAATTAAATATATTTTATATTTAAATTGGCGTGAAGATATTTAACATCAAAAATGAAGCCATATACCTGTTTAAATGAAGAATATTTATACACTTTAAATTATAATACAAATGCAACTAGTTTCTCCACAGAGAGGTGGTATTCTCAAGCCCTTTTTTTTTTTTTTTTTTGTCGTACCTTAATGTTCAGCATTGTGGGTCGCAAGTCCATCTTCCTGCATATTATGATGAAGTTCACAGCTGTTCTCGCTGCTGCCAATTTTCTGTTGCAGTTAACATAGGCATTGACGTCAGTTCTGTACTGTCGGCATAAATGGATGAATGCCATGATTACAAATATTGCGGCTGCAATGAAGAATGTAATTATTTTACGTGTACTGAAGAATTTTAACATCAAAAATGAAGCCATACATCTGTTTAAATGAAGAATATTTATACACTTTAAATTGTAATACAAATGCAACTAGTTTCTCCACCGAGAGGTGATATTCTCAAGCCTTGAGGCGGAGGTGGAGAAACTAGTTGCAGTTGTATTATAATTTAAAGTGTATAAATATTCTTCATTTAAACAGGTGTATGGCTTCATTTTTGATGTTAAAATTCTTCAGTACTGTAAAATAATTACATTCTGGTGTGAAGATATGTTGCTGTTTTTTTTTAATTTGTTGAAGATTTAACCGTTTTAATTTTTTAATTATTTTTACTTGTCTAAAATGATCAGGTTTTTTTTTTTTTTTTTTTTTTTGTATTTTGTTTATTAATTTATAGAGAAAAAATATATATTGTTGTAACTTGGCTTTACAGTGCAGGATCCTAATGAGCACGGGGCATTGATGTAAGCCGCGCTCAGGGCGATCCTAAAGATGTTGAATATCTATCAGATTAAACGCAGAAGATCGCAGAACACTCGAGACTAATTCACAGAGTATATACAAAATAATTTCTTAGAATATGCTTTGATTTACCTTAATTATTGAAGGATGGTCTATAATGGCTGTGATATATTAATGCATGCACAAAACTACGATATTAAAAAATTAATGTAAGGTGAGGGGTGGGCAAGTGCATGAATGAAAGTATCAAAAAAAAGGGACCTCTTTACAGCGTCTTCTACAACTACTGTTGATTCTATTTATCACTTGGTGGCAGCTATGGAATGCTATGGCGTTTCTTTTTTCAAGGAATACCATCTTGTTAGTACGTCAAATTCCCATAGGTGGTGCGAGTATACAGTCTATGCGCAATTCATAAACATCCAGACTAATTGAGATCCCATAGTGAATTTTGGTAATTTTTAAATATTTTCCGCTTTTTTAAATATTATATTATACATGATACCGCTCTTCTTCCCTAAAATGTAGGCAAATGCGTATATTTTGTGTGGGATAAGTTTCCCACGAACTTATTTCAGGTTTCCTGATATAGAAGACAGAGGTACTATAGATCCTGACGATTTTATCTCTATCTTGCCCACCACTAGAACTAATGGAAAAGATTTTTTTTTTTTTTTTTTTTTACTGTCCAGTTGTGTTTTGTTTTTGTTTTTTCTTAATTTATGAATTATTATGGACCTTAAATTTTGCTTTATATTGCACTCATGATGTTTGTTATTTATAATTAAATTCCTTTCAGTGATTTCACAGGATTATTTTTTATTTAATTGTTTTTGATCTCGGCGGCTATTCCCGGGAGGGAGAATAGTTTCCCTTTCCCTTTCGCGCACTCAAACATCAAGGGTAAATTCTGCTGATGATTCCTAATAAGGATGAAACAGCTGTTCAGGATTCCCATTGATGTTGGCTCAGTGTGCGAAAGCATATTTACTATCCAGTTGTGGTTCTTTTTCTTGATTTAGGTATGGACGTTAAATTTTGCTTTTTATTTATTTTATTTTTTTTTAATTTTATCTAAATTTTACTTTCTACTGTGGTCCATGCTTTTCTGAAGGATAAACTGCCTTACTCAAAAAAAATATTAACAACAATTTAAATTTGAAAACACCATTCTGTAGCTTAAATGTTGCAGAATATAAACTTCCAACCGATACTGAATCGTATTAAAACATAACACATTAAATGACTATTCCTCAAAAGACATACCGTACAACATATTAGAATGTTAAAAATTTTTTTGATTCATTTGTGCCTTCAGTAGCTACCTTTTTGATAGGCTTTAAGTTCTTCATAATTTTATTTATTTATTTATTTATTTATTTATTTATTAATTTTCTGGAAAAGGTATGGTTCTTACTTCAGTTTGTTTTATAATATTTTAAAGAAAATAAAGCAAAAAAACGCACAAATTAAAGGTTCACTGAGAAATTTTTGGATATTTTGTATCCCAAGATGGACCGTTTCGAGATTTCTATCTCTCACCGGTTGGGTTCACCCAGTACTGAATAGCTCAGTGGAACCTAAAGAAACATATACAAAGGACAAATGAACAAAACAATGACCCCTTTAGTTAAAAAACATCAAAAAAATTAATTAAAAATAAAAAGGATAATTTAATTAATCCCCGCTAGCTCAACCCTTAGCATACGAGGGATTAATTATAAAGAAAACATATACATAATAGAAAAGTTTAACTTGCGTAGAAGACAATATGATAAGAAAATAAATTACAATGCCTTATTTTTCTTATCATATTGTCTTCTATGCACGTTAAACTTTTCTATTACAGTATTGTTAACTTTTCACAGTTGAAGTTTATTTACAAAATTGATAACAAAATAAAAGACAGAATAAATTTTCTGCAGAATATACAATAGGGCTGGTCATCACGTATACATGTCAAGTAAGTAAAAAGCTTGTTAAATTCAAGTCAAGTAAATAGAAAGTAAATAAGATAAAAAAACTGTTACAAATCAATGAATTTGTATTCTGAACACGTGATCTCCTGTTGAGATTGAGCGCCGTACATCACGTTTATATGTAAATTTCATTCTACCTATAAAGAAAAAGGAACAACACCTGATATCCCTACAAGTGCACTCTTCTGTTCCAGATTCTTCTGAAGCCTTCTAAATAACATCCCCCAGTTCAGGAAGTAATAATAAATATTTCCCAAGCCATTTAATGACAACATTGTGGTCAGTGAGGAGTTGGCGTTGATCGCTTAGCGTGGGTGTGATGCTTACTGCAATCGGAGGGTGGGGAAGTAGATTATCCTGAAACAGGTCAATGGAGGGAGTTCACGAGATCAGTCAGTCAGACTAACATAAAACCAGCCGCTTACGCTTACACCCCCAGTTCCATTATTATCTCCCACTGTTCCAAGTGGCTTGCCGTTGGCCTCTCGAGATAGGGGGTGCTGGGACAATCAAATTATTATAAAGAATTGGAAATCAGATTAATTCGCTCTAAGGCTTCGAAGATTTATTCTGTCAATAAATACGTTGACGTTTATTCTGTCAATAAATACGTTGACGTTTATCTAAAAACAACAGCAGTAATATATAAAACTTTAACAATGATATAATGAATTCTCGCATTCTCTGTACGATCAGTGAAATAAAAAATCCCTCTGGTACCGTCCATTCAGCAAATTTTAGGAAAAATATAAATAAATAATACTCCCTCCGTCCGAAAATAAAATATACATTTTAAAACACATTTTAACTTGTTCCGAGGATGACCTGGAGAAGTCTTGATCCCACTTCAATTAAAATAATTTTGTATTTTAAATTTTATGAATAAATAGCCTACTGTCTACTTAAATGAAAATTGCAATTTCTTCTAAACTTATACTATATATTCGGACAAAAATAATTTTAAAATGTATACCATATTTTCGGACGGAGGGAGTATATAAAATGCATTATTCCTTTCTTTTGAACATGGTTTTGAACTTACATAGATAACTAGCAAGATGAAATTACAACAAGAAGTTCGAAAGAACCTACTTTCCTTATGTTATTTTTTAATTTTTTTTTCTATTATTTTTTTTTTTAATTCGAGTGAAACGATAAAAACGAAAAAGCCTACATTTATATTCTAATTATATATTTCTGGATATAAACATTATAAATTGTCCACTTTCTGAAAAAAAAAAAAGGAATTAAATTCCCATTACTTAAATTGTCTCAATCGGATGAATTTTAATCGTATCAAATTGTGAGCAATGCATTGGGTAAGATTTCGTGTTCATTGTTCTAGACAACGAATTATTTGTAGAAATAGGATAGAAATCCATTGTTTAGATTGGAATGCTTGTCTTTGGTAATTTTTGTCGCCTTCTGGCGCAAATTTCTCGACAAGAAATAATTTGGAAAATACTTCAAAAGTAAAAGGTATATCGTCCCTACTCCTCAAATATGCATACGAAGTTTCAAGAAGACCTATCCAAAGGTTCAAAAGTTAGTAGGAGTCACACATATATGCACAAACTGATATTCCTAATTGATACACTTCACTTCTATAGATTAAAAATAACAATGAGATAATATATGGAATTCTTCAAATATTTAATAGGTCCTTTTTAAAATTAATACTTATAAATTTTTATTATAAGTTAAAAAGTCTCATCACAGGCCTTTGTATTAAAATTCATTATTCATATACTGCGCAATTTTTTTTTTAAATTGATGATGTAATCTTAGAAATGAAAGAAATGTTTTACGAGTGAGTGTGAATGTTAGTTGTTTGATAATGAGTTATACTTGATAAGTTTGTTATTATCCAACTTCTTGTATTATCATAATTGTTCTGTAACGAGTGAATAAACTATACAGCTACTCTTCATAACTTTGATTTTTTGACGTGTTATATCTCGATTTACAATCAATATTTGTTTTAACATAGACGTACTTATGCCCAAATAACACCAGCATATTTTTTCATCATTGATTTGCTTCATTGAAATGTCAGTGAAGTGTTCCTATCATTGTGACCGATCACACGATCGAAGAATATATGATGAAATAGTGCATATGATTGGCAGAGAGTTAAAACCATTCAGCGTCGAGCTCGATATTATGGCGAAAGATTCTCCAGGTTACGAAAAGACGGTGTTTAATCTTTTTTTAGAGGTTAAAATCGTGTTTCGGCAATGCAATTTCGGTAGAATTTGAAATGACTTTTAGCAAGCTGTCAATCTGTTCGAAACTAATTGTATATTGTATTCTAGCATATCTACTATTTAAGCGAAAGCGAAGTGAAACAGCGGCAAATCTCACAGGCCTTTGCGAGCGTAACGAGCTGAAGAAGAAATGAAATCTCTCTTTAAAAAGTTGTCATCTGCAGATTCTAACGCATAGAATTAATTTATTTCAGTAAAAATATTGTTTATTTTCGAAAGATAATCTCCTCACTGTGAAACTTAATTTATAAAAGCCTTCCGATTCATTCGAAACGGTGGAAAAATGGCGCCGGTTGACTTCTTCGTTCTTGAGCTCGTCTGTTCTGATTGGAGCTTTCACAAATTGCTATCGTTGAAAACTTCGATCGAATAGAACAGTTTCTAAATTTTTTCATCGTTGAAATCAATGATGAAAATGGTCAAGTGAGGCAAATCACACGATCATAGACCTCAAAGATAGGGTCAATGATTGAAAACAATGATGAAAAATATGATGCTGTGATTTGGGCATTAGGGGGGGGCGGATGAGGAGGCCCCCCCCCCCCCCCCGAAATCTTTGAAAAAACCCCTTTTTTTTTTCCTTTTTTTTTTTTTTTTGATTGGATGGGCCAAGGATTTTAGTTCTACATTGAAGGTGTTTTTTTTATTTCCTTAATTTTAGTTTCTGAGGGATCACTCTGTCCCATCAAGAACGTATTATTATTTCCCTCGTACGCCTTTTGAGCTTATGGTTGTTGGATAACCCTAGTTGATGTAAGCCTAAAAAGCTCGAAATAGCTGTCCCAGGATTTCAGCTTTCCTCAAAACGTTTCCTTTATATCATGATTTGGATGGGTCAGTTGAAAGGACCTTGACCATCTCCAAAATTTTGGATACTTTTTTTTTGCTGTTATAGGTGGGCTCCTTAACTTGACTCAACCCAAAATGAAATATACGCCCATGGTATTTATAATGAAATAATAATAAAATGTCAAAAATATTTTTTTTTTTTTTGTCAAATCACTTACGGAAGAATTCTTATCTCCTATCAAATATTAAGGTGGTTTTTTTTTTTTTGTTTTTTTTTTTATTCTTATTAATTACTAGCCGGGTACCGTCGCTTCGCTTACATAGCATAAAAATATATATATATATTTTTTTAGCAAATTAATATCGAGATCGGAAAATATGCGAGTTCCCAGCCCGTGATGGCCTCTCCGAATAATAATAATAATGTATTGCAGATTGGCGCCACACACCAAAAATTTAAAGCGAAAATATAAATCCTCTTTATTCCCTATCCCGTGGGAATTTCGAAAAATCCGGCCTTATTCCTTGGTTACATCATAAAGGGAATCTCTGTGCAAAATTTCAGCTTTCTAGGTCCAAGGGTTGGGCGTTGATGAGTGAGTGAGTGAGTCAGGACTTTTCTTTTTTTATAGGTAGATTATTAACTTTGGAATATCCACGTTGTAATATTCAAAAATAGTTAATCCAAACTATAATGGAAGTCACAATTTAGAATAGTTTGACGACAATCTGTATACCTGATATTTATGAATGAATTTATTTATTTGCATTATTAATGCTTTTGCATTATTTATGCCCATGGGTTCAACTTCTATCTAAAATCAATAGGACAAAATCTGAGAAGGAGAAAATAATCGATTCAACAGAGTAAAGAATGAGTATTTCCTTTATAGAAACAGATATCGTGAAAAACAGGACAAAGGATTTAAGTGTCTCTCGTTAAAGAAAATATGCTCTTTGAAGGGCGACTCTATTATCATTTGTTGGTGTAAACTTACATGAAAGGAATTCAAATAAGTGGAAATATTATAAATGCAAAATAGCTTCGATAAATATATAGCTTAAATTAGAAATGGTAATATTGATTTTAAAAAAATGATACAAAATTGAGTGATAATTTATAGAAGTAAAAGTATTTCATATCATTTTTTAGAATTGCATTTTTTTTTTGATAAAAATGGCGGCTACAAAAACATAACTTCTAAGGTCCTCCTTAGATGTTATTCGTGAACTAAAGCACTGATTTTTATTTTTTTTTTCCTTTTATTTAATTCTCTCCCCCTCTAACATCCGTTCCGGAAATCAAAATTCAAAACAAATTGCATTTAACGTAAGTTTTCTTTGACTTTGACTCCGGAAATAGTTCTTCCTGCGATTTTTTCAGCTTCTTTTGGGAATTTTCATTAAATAAGGGTAAATTACTTTACAAAAGTGTTGTTTATTTTAACGATTTACTTCATCTTAAGAAAGTGGTAATTTATGAAAAATGGTCTGTCTTCCGGAGTCAACGTGGTTGCCTAAACCGGAAGTGCAGTTAAAGAGCATGCGCACATTTAAAGGAAGCATGATTGGAAGACAAAATTGCGTCAGAGAGAGTTCTTTTGCCGTGGTGAGCGGCATATTTAAATTCTCTAAGAGAAGGAGATATTAATGGTGGATAGCTTCTACTGTAAGTAATAATCCTGCCGATTGTTCTGGATAAAATCACAGTTAAAAATGACTGGAAAAGAGTCGAAAATTGGATTCAAGATTTTCGACAACGCAATAATCGGAATGTGTTGTAGGATGGAACTTCAGCGTTTCATAATGGCGGAAATTGTCATCAAAGAATATTCAAATAGAGGACGATTCCAAGTAAAGACGAGAAGAAACTGTGAGTTATTTTATACTATTACTATATTTAGGTTGTAAACGGATTTAGTTCGCTAAAATTTTAAGAGTTAATTATTCTGATTTGACAGAATAATGCTACGATCTGTTACGAAATTTGCGGGAGACATTACACTGTTATCATTAATTACAAGTTCGATTTTATTTCGAAGAATTGTGCTTGAATTTAGTAAATTCAAATAGAATGTAATATGCAAAAAGAATAAAAAGATGCTATTTCGCTTAGCAGGAAATGGTGCCACTAAAATAGAGTTCACTATTAATAAAGTAAAAATCAGAAATACAAGTTCATAGCTAAGTTCATTGTTAAGCGTAAGTCCGCCATCTTGAAAACTGGTTGCTTTCTTTCGAGGGGGACAAATGAAATAATAAATAACAGATTTTATGTTAATAATAACAAAGTTTTAAAAGTACTGAAGTACAAAATAATAATTTTGGAATGGTTACTGATTAAGTAGTGGCTTAAACAAGGCAGATTTAGTATTCTATTCTATATAAGAATAATAAATTGTAAAGGTAGGGTTTTTTTTTTTTTTTTTTTTTTCTTTTTTAAAATTTGTTGAACCAGTTCTATTCAGCATAACAGTATTATTAGTATTAAAATAAGCAATTCTTTATAAAATGGTAATTTTAGTGAAGTACTAGATAAGTGCAATACATTGTGAATACATATAGGTTCAACTGCAGTATACGGTAATCGAAACTGAAACTAAGAAAACCTTCACTTCCGGAAACGAACCCTAAGGCACATTTTCAACCAAATACAGTTAGAATTAGGTTAGCTCAAATTAAGACTCCCATAAGGCACATTTGCATTAGGTTAGGTTAGATTAGGTTCGCTTAGCTGCAGGATGTATGTCTTGGAAAATAACCCCGCGAATTCCACCCATTGCAATTTCAACGATAACTCATGTCCGCCATTTCCGTTTACCGTAAAATGCAGTTTTACCATAAATATAATTTCTATTAGTTACCTTTATTTCTGCATTTTTTATTACATAAAAAATATTACGTAAAGAAATTGATAAACATACAGAATCAATTGGCCTAAAAAAGATGACTGCATAAATTTTCATGACTTATTTTCATAGATATTAAGAAAGAAATTAAGAAATTAAAAAAGAAAAAAAAGTGGATTACTGCTATTAGATAAACTTCGAGTAATAAACTATTACGAATGATCAGGCTTTTTCTCGTTTACCGAAACTTCCAAATCAAGGTCAGGCTTACGATTCATCTATGCTGACAAGTCAATACTTTATTACATTCATCAGTGAATTAGTTCCACTGAATTTTCACTAATTATATTCTTGAAAAAAAAGTGACTGTTTGAGTTGTGCTAAAATTCTAGGACAGCTGTTTCGAGGCTATTAGACTCTATTTAGCCAAGACTTTACGGTGTGCAAAGACTCAAAGAGCATACTACTGTATAAGCAGCATAGCTATAGAAAACAAAGTTGCCCCTAAAAAAATTAACAAAGAATAGTAAATACAAGCTTTTTGAGTCTCAGTAGCTCTGACTGAAGAGTGTAATAAACTCGAAACAGCTGTCCCAGAATCTCAGCATGAGTCAAAGGCTCCCTTTATCATCAATTTAGTTTATTTCATTTGACCTATTACAGAATTATTATTTTTTTTTTTCTGTATTTTTTTATTTTGTTTCTTGTCTTTGTCCAGAGCTGTCCAGAGATTTAGTTTCCAAATTTTGATATTGTATGTATTTTTCTAATTAATTTTTGAGTCGCGTTTTATTGTTTTCTGCTAATTCTATTCTGAACTCCATTTGCTAAACAACATGAAAATAGGGTAAAAAAAATAATTATTCGAAGTAGTTTCACCCACATTCAAATTTTTATTTTTCTTGTTTTTTGTTTTTATTTTAATCTAACAATATCCATACTTTTTGGGATAGTTAAAAAAAATATATAGATCAAAAAATAAATTACTAACAGCTTTTTAAGATAATATGAAAAGAGCAATGATAGAAACTTTAAACTTTTGACAAAAAATAAATTTTTTGGATTGGCAAAAAAAAGATACATTTAGGAGAATTTTATATTTTAATTTATATTACTGATGTAATACTGATGTAATTAATAAGGGGAATATACGCATGTAGAATCCAAATAGCGTGTATGTAAAAAGCTACAATATGAGATGATATTGTAGCTTTGTAGCTTCCGAATCTGATGAGATGAGTGGACCGGAAGTACTAGTATTTAATACTAACATGTAAAAGTTAAAAAAATTTTCAAAAATACAAATAATTTTTTTCTATTTACGTTTAATGTGATATTTATTTTTAATCTTTTATGACGCAGATTGAAAGTGTTTTTAAATCAAATAATATCAATAAGAAATTATGTAATTTTATATATGTCAGGTATTTTAAGAATAAAACTTTGATTAATGAATTGATTGTTCGCAAACAATATGTCATAAAATTTGTCTCGAAATGCACAGATAAGTTCATACATTTATATATTTTTTTAATTTATTATGTTCTAAATTCCAATAAATCTTGTTTTTCGCAAAGAAAAAAAAAAGGCCCAACTTGATGGTGATAAATGTGATATTGAGATAATACAAAGCCATAATTTTCATTGGATTCAGACAAGCCGATTTGTTTCGTAAGGGGTGATTGCTATTATGGTAATGACTCAGTTTGGAAACAAAGAATCGAAGGCTTTTCTTCAATTCAGTGACACAAAACCTATTTCTTTCAATACTTCCACCGTTGGTTGTTTACTGGTTGTTTGGGTTCTGTTCCGCCCACAGGCATTGGCTAATTAGACGTTGTGTCTGATAATAACCTATGATTAATTGAAACACTGACAGGTAGCAGCTACGTTACAACACTGGGTCATCCCTTTTCACAAGATCCAATGATCTGGTTGACATAGAACAGGAAGGTATACAACTATGAAAACGAATAATGTTAGTAATAATAATATTGTACAGCGGAAACTGTTATTTCTAGATAACATGCTACTTCTAGAATAGTCTCTTCTCTTTGATAACTCTTCATTTAGTATTTTTAGCGACCCATTTGAAAGCTATTGTGATAGCGACCAAAATCGGTAGCGATTGCGTTTGTCCTGTCCGTCCGTTCGTGTCTGTCCACCCCTAGCAACTCCCGATAGGAAGATCGGATCGACAAACTGATTTCACCATCGTTTTCAGAGGCTCAAACAACATAGGAATACGATATTTTTAGGAGCCAACGCCCTCCTCCATGATCGAGATATTTGGCATTGTTTTCATTGGATTCCCGCTATTAGCTTAAATTTTAGAAATGCAACCATCTCATTTCAGTTGTCAGCTATAACTTGATGGTTTAGGTTTTTGCTGACTCGTATGTTGAAGAGTGTCGGTTCGAATCCATATTTATGCTTTTGTTTTGTTTTTATCGTAATCGTTTTTTTCTCAATTATCCGCGTGGATTTTTTTTTTCCTAATGTTCTTTTTATTTTTTTCTAACTTTTTTTTTTTTTATTTTTCCTTTAGTAAATGTACTTTTTTTTTATTATTATGGGTCGCCCTTAAATCTTTGATTTCGCACAAAATTATATTCACTTGTTTATTGTTATAAAAATAAATATACCTTATAAAAAGCAA
>JAFIDM010008419.1:44869807-44887346 GCA_023159025.1 Thereuonema tuberculata | reverse complement strand
ATTCTTAGTTATCTTACGTTTATAATTGTATTAATATTTATCCTTAATCAGCATTTATTCTATTATCAATTGTGTATTCTAATTTTTACTGTTTCTTATTTAATTCCGTTATTTTATTCAAATTTTCCGTTGACTTTTGCTTTCTTTTCCCTGATTCGTTATTATTTAAAAAGACAGTTAAATATCAATTAAATCCCACGTGTAATTTAAATCCCCCAATCAATTTGTAAAGCACGGCAACCAATCACATCCTTATACATTAAGTATTAAACCCCTGCATCATACGAATAAAGAGAGTTCTTGTCAGATCTTATTCGGGTCTAATCGTCTAATTTCACGAACCAGAGGCCGCAAACATTCACCACAATATTATAATGCTACTAAGAATGACTTATTTCTTATTCGTAATTACTACATTGTTATTGACAAACTGCTTGAGTCCATAATAATAAGAATTTTTTAATAAGGCAGAAATTTATAAAATGTAATTTTTAATTTATGTTTTATCCAGAGGCGTGCCTAGGAATTTGGAAATGAGAGGGATTATGGTGATCTTAGCAGTTCATCCATAAAATTCAGATAAAATAAAACGAAATAAAGAAATGTGTACTTTTTATTTCTGGAATTGGGAGAGGGGAGGTTTCAAACCACAAAGAAAGAAAACAAAGTAAAAATGCTTCCATTTTTCCATTTTCGGATGTAATTGAGAGGGGGGGGGGTTATTTATAACCCTAACAACACCTCCCTCGGTTCGCCAATGGTTTTATTATAAATTCTTACGAAAAGTGTCAATTTTAAACAGTAATAGGTTTGAGATGTTTCTTAAGATGAATAGAATAAAATTGCTATTAAAAAAACAAAACAAAAACACTTGCAGTAAAATTCAACATGGTGACAACATCTCTTCCTGAGAGAAAAACAAAAAAACTGAGTATCTCCAAGAATAAGCAGGAAAAAAACAGAAAACAAATTCAAAACGAAATAAAAACATGCAATTGTACGCAAAATCAGACAATTAAATCGACTGAGTTGTAAGTCCTACAGAATGGAAACTTAATAATACAAAAATGCCAACTACAAATAGCACATAGATAACAAACATGATAAAAAAATGGGAAATAACTACGTACGTTTCGAACCACCCTTCGGTAGGGGTCCTTTATCAAGTTTCCCTAAAGTTAAAAACTATCATTCCTTCTCTGTGGAAGAAAGGCATCATACGAAAACAAACCAAAGAATCGAATGTCCCTCTAGTGTGGAAAGTAAAATAAAACTTATTTATTCACAAAGAAAAACGATAATTTAGCTTCTCTTTTACTATCGGAAATGCAAGCAAGGCGTTGAAAAGAATTTGATTTCATTATGGATCACTAACACTCCAGATCGGATGAAGTATCGTTACGGGTGCAATATAACTTGTAATTTGAGGATAAAATTGTTTTGGATATGAGAACAGGAATACAGAATCACAGACAAATTGCGGCATGACTTTTAAAATTAGGAACTTCAGTAGTGTCGATCGAAATTAATGTTCTTGCATCTCGGAAATCGCTTATCGACCAAGATTAAATGATCAAATCCACTAAGATTTTTTAATGACAGCCACAATTTACGAGATTGCCAACATTACGCTTTTATATTTTTTTTTCCCTGGGTTGTTGAGTTATTACGTGGATGAAGGAGAGACGAGAAAAGCCATTTATCATGTCTTATATTCCTGGATAATAAGAGGCACCGGGAAGTAATTTGTTATAAAGCGATTGAGTTTTCATTATTTGTGATTGATCTCACAGAGGTCAGGCGAGAGCTGTTCAGTTATTATCAGTGATTATTGCAGTGGTTGTAATAGTCAAAACAATAATCTTGATCGAAGAAAAATGAAAACAAAAAAAATCCTTTTTTTTTAATAATAATAAAAAAGAATGATTTATCGTAAATTACTTAATTGTAATTGGTCCCATATTGGATAATTATTATAATTACATCGTTATAAAGTCATTCAGTAATATCTACATCTAAAACTAATATGGTAAGAAAATTAGGATGTAAAATGCCTAGGCTTTTTTTTTTTGGTTTTGAAAAAATCTTTTAGTTTGCAATGAATACAAACACTGAAAATTTTTAATTTTATTAATGTTGATCTTAATCTAATGCGTGGAAAAAATTCCATTTTCTTATTTACTTAAAAAGAATATATATTAAATTTTTTTTTTTTAATAATTATAAATTAAGGAAAAAACGTGAAAAAGCTTATAAAAGATTAAAAAGTACAAACAGTTTCGACCCGCTTTACGGTCATCTTCAAACTTCTTAATTTTTTTCCTCTTAATTTTTAGTTATTTTTTTTTAAAAAAAAATGCCTTCTTTATAAACCAAATATAAAAATTTTCTAAAAAAGTCTAGAGTCTAATTACTTTTAATAATTAAAGCTCGCATAGCTATTAAGAGGATGAACAAGCTGAATAATATCTAATTAATTACTTTTAAAAATTAAAGCTCGCGTAGATATTAAGAGGATGAGCAAGCTGAAGAATATCTAATTACTTTTAATAATTAAATATCGCATAGATATTAAGATGATGAACAAGCTGAATGATATCCTTTAAGATATCGACAGAAATCTACTGTTTCAAACGGTTCTAATGGTTTTTTTTTAACAGGAATTTTGGTCACAGATTCGCGCAAATTTCTTTTCCGACAAAGATAAATTTTTGCTTACGAGAAAAACATGTTAGTAGACATTATTTTCTCCTTAAACGTGCATTCCATGTTTCAACTAAAGTCATTAAAGATTCAAAAGTTACTAAGGAAACACACACAAGCGCGCACAAACAGACTGAAAGGTTTCATGAGCCTCTCCTATGAAAACAGCAAACCAATTCCGATGGAGAAGTACTGTATCTGTTGGAACTTGAAACGTAGTTTTAGGTACTTGTCTATCGTATTAGCATTTTGTATCAATTTGATTTTTTTATAGGTAAAATACTACATTTCTGAATTATTTTTATTTGAAATCCTTGATTTTTTTTTTAATAAGGAAGCCCTATGAATATCGAAATCAATTTTATTGTTAATAACTTATTGTTAATAAGTAAAAAATTTCTTATTCAATGGAGTATACAATTCGCGAAAGCCTTAATTATCAGGATATCCTGAGTGGCTGAAATCCTAAATTAATTTGGATAACCGAGATTCTTCTATATTTACTTTTTTTTTATTTCTTAACATTTTATTGTTGAGAAATATATATCATACAGAACTACAAATATGGGAAATATCAAACTATTTATAGTAAGACTTCGCATATTGTTACGAATTCAGACGAGCAACGAAAACTAGAAGATTCTGCATAGCCGACAGTAGCGCCACATTCCCTCTGGTGGTGACTATGTGAACTAGAAACTTTGTTCTCAAGATTGCACTCCCCAAGACTCATAAGCCTACAATCTTATACATTTATCAACTTATGGCGCTTCAAACACCTCACGTTATTTCTTGTGTACATATATATACATTTATACATGTAAAGTACTTACGTTGCTTAAATAGCTTCTGCAAAATGTAGGAAATTAATATAAACTTAGTAAAATCTTCAATATTTTATTTACAATACATAAATAATTTATTTCTTTGTGTTTGCGAAAGGTCAGGTCGTGATAATTCATAAAAAATCTTATAAAAATTCGATTGTAATCTCTGAACTTGGAATTGCAGGTTGGTATTATTATAATAGGGAGATGTGGATGACAGAGATCAAGTTCAGATGGATTTCCAATAATATCGCCAAATAATAGACCAACTATTACCTGAGGGGCAACAACGAACTCTAAGGCGTTCCCAAAAGATTCGGCTGCAGGTTTTAGGTCATTGGGAACACACAAATCCAAAGCTTCCATTTCCAAAATTACTTTTCAATAGATTTTATGCAAAACTTAAAGTTTAAGTTGTAATACGACTTAATACAACGTTCTGAAAACATTATATTACAAAAAGAGTATCAACGGTTACTAAAAAAAAATAGGTTAAAACACAGCAAGAAGTTCTTGAAACAACTTAAAGTATACTTTCATTAAAAGTAGTTTTTAAGTCGTGAAAATAACACAGGAAAAGTCTGCGCGTAAATTTATACTTTTGGAATTCATATCTTCAAAATTTCCATAAGCAAAAATTAATTATATTTATCACTTTGCTCCAGAAGCCTCACATATGTAACAGAAAACAACATCTTATTTAATCAAAAACATAAATTTACATCAAGTAAAATTAAAATACATTAAAGCTTAAATTCTAAAAACTACATGCAATACAATATTGAAGTCCATTTGTAACAATCGGAAATTTGCGCGGTTTTGAGTTGATCGTGCAACAATATTTTTGTTGCCTGGCAACGCGCGTGCGAATTGTTGCGAAATTCCATTACCGGGCTGACGTAAGCAGCGTTTTTCTGTAATAATACACCCTAAATGATTCAGACATCTAAAAATGCTTAAGTTGCTTACATCTCTAATTAATTGTCTTATAATTTTCTGCTCACGTCAAAGTATGAGGAATTAAATGATTCGATACCGATAGAAATATACTGTTTCACGGCAAAGTCATTTCTATTAGAATTTTTGTATCACCATCACAGATGATTTCTCGATATCGAACGCATAAGAATGTTGTTGTTTTTTTTTTTTGTTTTTTTTTAATAAATACAAAAGTTAGATCAACTCTTATTAGCCAAGCTTCAAGAAGTTCCATTCAAAGAAAGGTTATGGGCCCGTGCGACACCCATAGTTAAGCAGCGGTAAATACAGCTTAAGAAGAATACGTGTCTTTTAAATTCCTATACATCAAAGAAGTTGGAAATTTTCCTTAAAAGTTACTTCTTTAACTTTTTTGTTTCTTTGTTTTTTTTAAGTTGTGGAAACGACAAAACACGAAAAGCCTATATTTACATTCCAATTAATGTCTAACAGATGGATGTTGACGATCCCGTATTTTCGTGATTTCACGTAATTTACGCGAGAATAGTCTCTATCCATGTCTTCTCACAAAATATTGAAACATTTAAATGAATTACAATACGGGGAAATGCATGAGACTTTTACTACATTTTAATATAGTTTTAATAAATTGAAAACAGTCAATAAACAAACAATAAATTCATTATGTAGCATTTTCCTAGTGTCAGACATTAAAAATACTAAATTCCTTGAGACCTGCTGAAGAGGCTAATGGCGAGATCTCGTGTTTTTCGTAATTCTCGCGCAAACGTGATCGTCAACATCAATCTGTTAGGCATTGTATCTGTTGAATACGAACAGCACAAATTTTTCATTTTGTGAAAAATGAATGATATCCGCAGTATTTACTTGAATTGTCAAAATCGGATTAAATTTTATCTATCAAATCACGCGGGATGGATTAAGGATTTAATATTCATTATTAAAGACAATGAGAAATTAAGAGAAACAAAACAAATCCATGGTTTGATTTCAATGCTTTTCTATGGGAATTTTTATAGTCTTCTCGCGCTAATATAGTCTTTCCCGACAAGAACCCTCTGAAAAAATGTTACTTTTTTTTTTCTAAATGTTCACCAGTCTATTAGGTATACAAAAATAAAAAATACCTGTAAATATAGGTGCTGATAGATTAATATATAATTATTAACTGTAGATTAATTAATTTTTTTTGATTAATCAACTTAACAAAAGTTAAAAGTTAGAAATTTAGAGTAATATTCTCATCAATTACGTCAGCGATTACTAAAGTTTTTACATTTTTAAAATTTTTTAGTGTTTCAGAATTATATTTTTCCCAATTAATTTGACTGAATAATTTATATTTTATATAGTTTTCCAATCTTAGACCAAAATTATTATTCATTTTATTGATTTGAAAGATTTTTAACCAATTGTATCTAGTTATTTTATCGTTATTTTGATAATTTTTTTCCCTATTAACATTACAAATGTGATTCATAATTATTTTGTAGATAATTTTTTCTTTAATAATAAGTATTTTAATTTTTTTCCTAATCTTGTTTTTGTTTTTTCCAAAATGGGCATTCTAGACTTCATCCCTAGCTCTCAAATATCCATATCAAGTTTCAAGAAGAATCTTCTTCAGTGCTTGGAAAGTTATTAGTGGGGAAAACACAATCACAGATTGACAGTCTCGGTGAGTCTTACATTCGTATTGGAAAAATTACTTTTAAATAAATAACAATGATCTTTCTTCTGATTGTATTTACTTCATCGTTTTATCCTTTTTTAAAAGATGGACAAGAAATCGTCACATATTTACTTCTAATTATATTTTATGTAAATATATATTAATTGTCTTTTTTTAAGTCATAAATTACTAAATGACATTCAAGTTAAATTATTACCAGAAATGGGCTCAATTCTTAATTGTCTTTTAAGCCTAATGTAATGTCTGGTTGTTCTTTTGGCGTAGTTTCATTCTGTTTTTAATTGATGTACTCTCTAGAAAGTAAAAACTACCATTTCCTGTTGCCACTGATTGTTTGTAATCTTCCTGAAGCAATAAAATCTGTTAATTGTTTGTGTACTTCATACAAGTGGTTCACAATGACTCAGAAGAAGACGACTGCAAAACAGGTGTACAAGTAGTTAAGTCTGTGGTTTTAAATCACCCAGAAAGAACGCAAGAAATAACCAAGATCAAGTTACGACCATTCAAGTATGACCTCGGAATCAGCTTTAAACACTGTCAACATGAGAAGCTCAGAAGCAGTATCTTTAAGATTTAGGTTCAATGGACTTCAGCAAAACTATTGGGAAACGACTGAACGGAAGGAAAGAAGTAATTAACATCAAATCATTAGGAATGGTTTAATCTTAGACCAGTAAAGAAAAATAAAGATTAAAGTAATACAACAGAATAAAAATAAAACGAATATAAAGACGTGAAATCAACACATAATAATTACGATAATCAAAACATTTAACAGATTTAACATATTCTACGCAAATGAATGACTTATTTACATATCTATTATTATATACAGTGATATATGTGCATATATTTATATTTATTATTTTGCAAATTTTATTAGTCCTGCACAACTACAAAACAACAAATATCGTATTTTATTTTTAATTTAATTTTAATTTCTTGTTGATTGTATTTAATTAAGACATTATTCATTATTCTTCAAAAAAATTCTGTAGTACGCATATTCGTAACGCAAAAAGAGTATCACGATAACAATAACATAGATAAATGTTATAAATATAGATAAATTAAATTGACAATGTGCTATTTAATATAATTGTGTTAAACACATTAATAATTATTACAATATTTATAATATACTTATTATTTACGTATGTATCCATTTCACAAGACGATATCATAAGTAATAAAAAAAAATATTTTAGGTTATCGTTTAACTTTATGTTAATTCAATTATTGTTGTCAAAATTTATTTATTATTTAATAAATTCTATTAACATTAAATTTAAATTAAATCTATTAACATTATTTTAAACATTACAGTAAAAATTAATAAATTACTTTTATGATGAAACTAAATTTCTTCAATGTTTTTTTTCTCCCTCCGAAAAGTGGATTTTCAAGATGTGTCAAAATATTTATTAAATAAAAAAATATTTTAAAAAAATATTTCAACATATTAAAATACAGATTACTAGCTTCGACTCGCTAACGAGTCGTTCACAAGTCATAAAAAATATTGCATATGTAAAAATAAATAAATAAATAAATAAACTTTCCAATCCCTATAATGTTCTCAGCATCTATTCAAACAAATCTGTATTCAAACAACAACAAGATTTATAATTGAAGCTTGTGTTATCAATAGTTTTGATTGTTATAATAAATAAAAAAAGGTGTGGAAATAGGTTTCATTTTTATTAGAAAAATTCAAAAAGCATCGTAAAAATAACGAAGTTTTTCAATGATTGTAAGCATTGCCTATCTTTCTTTGTTTAAATTACACTGTTTGTTCTATTTGCTTTGTACGAATTACGCCTGAAGAAGCAGAAAAAGCTGCTTTCTGTGAAATATAGTAATGTTTGGGTGAAGAATTTGTGTTCCTTGTGTTTTCTGTATCATAAATTTATATTCTGATAACAGAATTTAACAATTCAAGTTTTCAAAACAGCAGGAAATCAATCAATGTA
Organism: Thereuonema tuberculata; assembly: GCA_023159025.1. Classification (NCBI taxonomy): domain Eukaryota; kingdom Metazoa; phylum Arthropoda; class Chilopoda; order Scutigeromorpha; family Scutigeridae; genus Thereuonema; species Thereuonema tuberculata. The sequence goes on along the minus strand of JAFIDM010008419.1, from coordinate 44,879,187 downwards.
TTACTACCATTAATTATGTATTTGCTATTTATTAGTGGTATCGTGAAGACAATGAGCACAGTTTTCTTCACAGTCGAAAGATAAGGGAAAGTTGAAGGTTATGCTTACAATCGGGGAAACGTCCGCAATTACTGAAGAATTAAGGATGGACGATACACAGTTCCCAATGCCCCAGGTAAACAACACTTACTTTCCCCGTCTCATCTTTTCCCAAAGCAATTCCTAAAATAGATCGGAAATGCCAATCGTTTGAAGTGTTCAAACAAGAGGGTACGAAGAGGTTTATGATGTTTGGAACCAGATTTTGACAATTCAGTCATAACCTCAGGAAGGTAAGGTTTTAGGACCTTCTTCATGCAGAAGGATACGTTTGTACTTTTCCTCTTATTGTAATGAATCCTGTAATTTAGTGTTTAACAGTTCAGAAGAATTCTCTTTTGAATGCCATTTACTATAATAGAAAGAATATAGATGTTTTAGGTTGATGGTGAGCAGGAAACAATGGAGCTGGAGAATCAATTTGAGATATGGGGGACATTAGAATCATCGTGCTTATGTTTTAAGTTGAATCGTAAATAAGCTACGTAAATTTTAAGAAAATCTGTCCAGTTATTTTAGCGTGATGAGAACACAAAAAAGTTCAAGTTCAGTAGTTAGAATTCGCATGGTCAGTAAATGAAATTTGGATTTTTATAAATTCCAGGAAAGAAGGCAGTTGTATTCCATTGACTTCTTATTATGGGAACCCCAGGCCGCGCGGTAGCCGTTGTCGCTATGACATTGGCCTCTCACCTCTTTGTACCGGGATTCGGTTCTCACGTGGGTTTCGTGATGGTGGACGATCCGCGCTGGGCAGGTTTTCTCGGGGTTCTCCCGTTTCCCCTGCACTTCTCCCACCATACTTTCTCAGTCTTTCTCTCCATCTGTCCTTATTTCCGTGGGGTAGTACAATAGACCTCCGGTCGCAGTGCTTGGCTTCTCTGCCATCATCATTCACTACATAACATAACATGGGAGCCCAAGAATTCATAGTAAAATCGTTTAAATAAATGCGTAAAAAAATTAAAAAACATCTTTTGAATTATACATATTTTACGACCATCTTTCTTTGAGATTTTTAAAAACTGTTGTACGACTTCAATAATATTTCCTATCAAACACAATCTGATATTAAAAGTATAAATAAAGATGTGGAAACACTGAACACTAGCCCTTATTAACTTTAATGAAGTTACTTTAACCTTTATATAGCGAGTTTCTCAATATATTGATATCACTTCAATACCTGTTGTCCAGCACTGTGTGTGATTCTACCAAAGTTCAGAAGAATACAACATACAAGAAAACAAATACAGTCAAACTCGGCTATATCGCGATCTTTCGGATCAAAGATCTCAAAGATCGCGATCTGCCCGAGCTTTTTTTTACTTCGCGATGTCAAATGTCGTATACTCGAACCCTATTATCGCCCACACGATTCCAAATCGATTTAAAATGGTCATTTCGCGATTACCTACATCATTCAGAGTTTACGTGAGAGAATTTTATATTTATAAATCTTTATATTTCATTAACTTTTCAACACTTTGATGGGTTATATTAGCCAAAATCTTTATATTTCTGTTTTCTTACGGTTTGGCGCCGCCATCTTGGCATTAGCGGTATTACCCAGTAAGTATTAATTGTAAGTAATAAATCGCGAGCAGTTCTGTAAAATCAATCGATTTTCGTACTTTTTGGGCGAAAATATGGTAAATTTTGCAATTTTACAATTATACACCTTTTCCAAATTAGAAGGGGTCTAAGACCAAATCGCGTTATATCCGAATTAGCAAAATAAACAACCGTGTTATAGCCGAGTTTGACTGTATGCTTTTCTTCAATTCATTCCATTAGTAATTACTTTGAAGAACAGAGAAAAAAAAAATTGTTAAAAATATGAAGAACATTCACGATTCTCTTAATAGGCTCATTTATCAAAACTTCTATTGTTTCAGTGTACACTTGAAGCAGCAACCAATTAAGTTTCTAAAACCAACAGCGTGCACTGTACTATCCATGTTAGGAGGGACTGTATTTCAAACATTTTTTTTCTTCAATGTATTTTTTTTCTTTATAGTAACCCAAACGACGCCTCGCTTATCAACAAAAGGAAGCTATCAACGGTTTGGCGCCAACTGTGTTGCCGTTGACCTTCGCAAAATAACTCAATATCCATTGGGAGATACCGAGTCAGTATTATGTAAATTTCACCCGCACAGATCAAGGAACAGGTTTGATATTTTTTTTTTCGGTACATAATACAATTTGAACTCTAATGAACTTATCTTTTACTGGACTTAAACCAAGGATTTCGACTATCAGGAACCGATCCAAGGCCATTAACTGTGTAATCAATGTGAAAAATCACAAAGAAATGAAAGAATGATAATTTGAAAATAGCAAAGACACGTAAAGCTAACTTAGGTTCCCATTATTCTAAAAATATATGAATATTTCCTTCAATTTTCGTTGTATCCTTGAATAATGTAGCTTTTCGTTTAAGATACCGTGCTTCATTATGTTATTAAGTGTAAATTATACAAAAGAAATGATCCTTATTAACTAAAGGTAAAAGAAATAAACACGTGATCAAAATGTGGAAATCAAGTCAACAAGCTCGCCACGAAAGTCCAGAAAGACGAAAAGGAGCTAAAAATGAAAGAAAAAAAAATAAACTAGGGGGTGTGAAAAAATATACATTCACAAATTAGGATGCCTTTGAAACACTGGTACTCTTATTTCATCAGTCAGGATTACTTAACGTTCAAATACGAGGGGAGGGCAATGTAATCAAATCAAATAAAATGACCCTTACAAACTAAATAAATAAAGAGGTCGAGGAAATTGGATTTCTTTCATATGATTAAAATTTTGAGATTTTGTACGTTGAGTAGCTTTGGCTAATGAAAGCCTAACTCGCTTGACACTGCTGTCCTAGCTTAAAAGCAGAGTAATTTATGAATATCTACTCAGGATAAAATAAAAGTTTTTTTTTTTTAAGCTATTTAAAGCCTGACTTATTTGATTTCTTTAAGCCTAATGTATTTCGTTTTCTCTAAGCTTATGTCAACTTCAGGAACGCTGAGTGGGCTAGATGTAATATGGTATCCTTCTGTTTAACGTAAACCTAACAATTACGTAAAACTAGACGTAAAATATTTGAAAAAGTTATAAAACAAACCTACATTTATTAAACCATGGTTTCTGATGAGGTTTTGTAAAATAAAACATAAAATCGAACACACCAGTATTTTATTGAAATTTAAAAAAATGAATAACGTAAATTAATTCTAGTGTTGAACGAAATAAAAAAATATATATAAATTCATTTTTACTTTCGTAAGGTATCTTATGAAGAAAAAAAAAAATGATAAAAAATAATAAAGCTGATGTGCACATTATGTAGTTCCTAAAGAAAATATATTATTTTATTTATCGGACGGTTATAAATGTATTAAGATAAGAATGTAAGAGTTAGCATTTACTTGGGACATAAAGAAACTAAAAATATATAACTTCTTTTCTTTATCTTTATGACTTATTTCGGTTTTGGTAAAAATTTTTGAATTTTTTTTTGTTTGTTTTATTTTTGGTTTTTAAATAGAAGATCAGCATACAATATTAAATTAGAGATAAATTATTGGGAAAAAACAATTTGTTGGGAGCAAGTTATATACAGGGTTTTTTAGGATAAAGTTTATTATAATTTGCAGATTCTATACAAGACCAGCAATTTAAATTGATACTTACCTAATTATTAATAGTCTACCCAAGTAAATTACGGAGCCAACACCATTTTAGCAAAAAATATAAAAATATAAAACATTAACAAAACAAAAACAAACAAAAACGCAATATAAAACTAACATCTAAGTCTACATCTCAATATATAACATCCAAAATCTAACATCCAATTCGTTGAACTTTAAAAGTCATGTTGTCTTACATTATAAATCAGTTGATAAAGTACCTAGAGTTGATAAAGTACCCATAGTTAATGATATTTTTATTTTTTTTTTATTTTTTTTATTTAAGCCAAAATAAAATGAGTTTTCATTTTATTTATTTTTGCGTTTTCTTGACTTTCCACAAATGTAATTTTATTTTTTGAAGTTTAAACCAGAAGTTCTCAATCGGTCTGCCGGGAGTGTGCTCTTGGTGAGACATAAGAAAATTCTGAGAGGATATCTGTAATAAATATTTACGTAAATGCTGTCTAATTTAACGCTGTAATTCTAGGCATCACAAAGTCTAAGAAAATGAAATATCTACCTAGTATTTCGAGTACAGCAGAGCCCCGATTATCCGCGAGCGGATGATCCGCGAATGGGGCGAAAATTTTTTTTAATTTAATTTAAAATAAAAAAAAAAACAATTTTAATCTAAGCCAATAACAGGGAAAATACAATAGGCCCTACAGTGCGAAGGTCGAAAATTACTGACAAGTTTATTGTGCATCGTGATCCTATAGGCCTTCTCGGAATTTGTGGATGCAAACGTAGAGCAAAGGTTTCTGCTTTACTGTATATATTTTAAAAGTTTTACATAGTAGGTTTTTTTGTACAACAAAACGTAGTTTTTAATGGTGAAATATTTTTTTTTCGTGTTTACATCTCATTTTTAGTCTTTTTTTCGGGTTATCCGCGAAGCCCTTGCCATTCAATTCCGCGGATAATCGGGGCTCTACTGTATTCTGCTTCATTTTAGCAAAGAAGATTAATTAATATTATTTCACATTCAAATCATCTTTTTAAGATATTTCATGATATTTTTAAATGCTTAAAAGAGACTTTTACTCATTTCTAAACATGCTGAGGTTTTTCTCCCACAGGATTCTACTGTATGCAATAAAAGCAATGAAAAGTTTAGCGTGCTCTGGGATTCGGAACAACCTTAGGTAAGGTTCGGGATTTCAGCAAATATACAAGTGCGTCGGAAAGCGTCAAAGGTTGAGAAGCACTGGTTTATAATGATTATGTTTATATTATGTTAAACTTACTCCAAATTTTATTGATTTTTTGAAGAAAAATCTTAATCAGAAAATAAAGAATAAAGTAGTCGAATATCGGATAACCATAATATCAAAAAAAAAGATACATTCAAAAAAGGTTGAGAGGCACTGGTTTTAACTAATGTTCACGTAACATTAAAAATCTATTTAAAATTTTGTTTACTTGACTTTTATGTTAAAACATAATCAGAAAAACAGAGGAAATTAGACTATTATCCAGTACTTATATCGAATAATGACATACACTAGAACCTCGTTGATCCGGATCTCCGGATAATCCGGATCAGATTTGTAGATACAGTATATATTTTTTTAAATTTAATGTTCACATAGATAATAATTTTAACTATGATAACAAGAACGTAACTATAAGTATGCCAAACATTCGCTTTTTTTTTTTTTTATTAAATGTACAATTCCTGCATAGATTGTACAATAAATTATGGTAAAAAAATGTTTTTGTCGAATTTAAGAAAGCTTTACTACAGTAATTTTGTTTCAAAACAATTTTTTATTGTAATAAACGGTAAGTCTGCTTATTTAAGGATTTGTTTTGCTTATTACCCATATTATCCGGATTTTTGATTTTCCGGATGTCCTTTGGTCCCAGTTAGTCCGGATAAACGAGGTTGTAGTGTATTTGGACTCATGAAGTTTAAGATTGACTCGCAGATTCACCAATTCACAAACTGGCTCGTTGGTGTGAAGGGAATTTGAAAAATTGGATTCCTTGGATTGTCATCTTCGTTTTAAATTTCAGCTTCCATATTATTGCTTTATAACGTACATCAACAAAACCGGCAAAGTCAAATAAAAGTCACCCATTTTTTCAAGCACACTGATCTAAAAAATTTTTGGTTTATCACACTTAAAAAATTTAATTTCAAGTTATATCATTTCATCCACCAATTATACAGGTATACAGTAGAAAAACTGCTTTCATTATTATCAGTGACTTTTATAAATTTTTGGGAGCTGAATTCACATATGTAACTTGTTTTTGTCTCTAAATAAGGTCTTTTTACAAAAGCCGATTTCTTATAGCGAAGTTTTCAAGCAAAAAAAGAAGAAATGAAAAACCCAGTGACAATTAAACGTAAGTAAGTAGGGGAGACCGGGGCCAAGTGGACCTAGGGGTAGAGTGGACCGTTGACTTTAGTAATTCGTGTAAGCGCTAGAATGCGCCAAAAATTGGATAGAAGGTTGGTGCCATTGTGGCGCTGCTACCACAAAAGCGTCAGTGAATTCGGCTTATTGGTGACAGTGAGGTGATCGATTGTTTTGTTTTTGTCCAGGTAAGTAAATGTTTAGTGTTGTTTTTACTTTAATATTGCCGTTCAGCGATGCATTGAATAACATAACCGTAATATTCATATTGAAGGTGGTAATCTAAAGATCATTTTAAGCTGTAGTATGAATTGAATACTTAAAGTAGTCGATAGTTACAACTGAAGGAAACGCCAAAAAGGGGATGGGGCAGAGTGGACCGAACGACACGGGGCACATTGGACCAGTGGTCCATTCTGCCCGTCTGTTTTTACAATAAAATATTTTGGCACTATACATTATACTGTATTTTTCTATATTATATATTTATTAGGCCTATTATATTATATTGTATTACATTATTACATATTATATTTTTTTATATATTTTTTTATGTAGGCTATCATATATTGTGTGTGGCCTATATTATTAAAGGATATTACCCCTTTAGTAATTCCTCTCAGCAAGTACCGTAATAGGTGAAGACTTCGCGCGAAGGCATCTTAATCTTCGAAAATAGCCAATTTACACATTTAAGTGTTATTAAATTCTAATTAAAAACTATGCAAACTGTCACGTTGTGGAATTGGCAACATGACATGATTAAAATCTTGGTCTCTGAGGGAATATATTTTGATTTTTAATAATTGTATTGTTGTAATTACGTACTTGAATTTTTGTATTTGGTAAAGTCTTGTATATTATTATTGTGATATTTCATGGTTAAATATTATTTTAATGGTTTGAGCTTATTTAGAAAACAATATGTGCGAAAGAAAAAGAAAAACTTCGAAAAAACAGTTGTGCGTTGATTGAGTGATCACATGGTTTTATCTGTTTCGTTTTCCCATGGGAACAAAAGGAGAAAAGTTAAGTACACTCTAGCGGGAAAAATCAGATCAGTTGATGAATCTGAAACACACGGGCAAAAAGTACACCCAATCAGTCTAAACATTTCAGGAGAGGGAGCGTATTCTAAAACACACACAATTACATCCCTAAGTGAAGTGGATTCAATGTACGCAGTGCAAGAGATGGGCCCATAGTTCCTGTGTAGCCAGTGATATTGGGGTTTATTTTACGAATGCCTCAACTGCAAAGAAGATTTCTCTAGTGAAAGTGATTAATTAATTCAATGTAAACCTATTTGATATTATTCATTTGCAACTTTCAACTGCATAATGATTATTTTAAATTTTCACTTGAATATGTAATACCTTAGGTAGTCTATGTTATATTAAACTTTATTTCATGATATCCTAAATGGCATGTTATTTTATATTCAATAAAAAACTTACTTTAAATGTTGTTATTCTTACCCGGACCAACGTGCCGCCTGGGGTGGTCTAGCCTGCCCCGTGGTCGGGGCAGGTTGGACCACTCTACCATTTTTGCTTTGCGAATTAATACCAATTTTATTTATGAAGATAATGAAATGAAATCCAGTATTTACATTCTTGAATAGTTTCCGATTCTGACAAAAAAAAAATGCAATGGAAAATCTCTTAACAAAAAAAAGAAAAAAATTCAACAAAAAAAAGTGGACCACTCTGCCCCGGTCTCCCCTACATGAATTTTCTTTTTCTTTATTTTTAATGTGTTTTTTTTAAGTTTTTGTTTCGATTTATAGAGGTTCCATTTCTTTTCCCACTCTGAATAAATACTGTTTTCTTATGGATATATATCAAATGCAGATTTATCAAACATCTCTATAGTTAAAACGTGTAATATACAGGCAATTTATGACCTTTTTTTCCATAAAAAAATTGTTGCTTTTTTTTCCAAAGTAACGTAACATGAAAGAAATATGTGCATTTTTTTTTTAAATTTTACTCATGATTTATAATAAAAATAACTTTCAAAGTTTAGCAATTTTGAATGAGTTTACTTGTGCAGACCTGTTGTTATTGTTAATTTATCATTTACTTCCAGAAATAGGGCCAAGACAACTATCTCAGACACATGATACACCAAAAATAATTATCATTTCCGGTTTTCCTAACGAACCCCAAATAACCGTGAATTTTTCTTAATGGGGATTTAATTACCACCCTTCCAAAAAACAAGAAACGGTGCCTCTAGCTTCCCGTCAAGTGAAATATAAGTTCAGTTCATCTGAGGGTAAAAACTGGGAATTTTTCCTTGAAATAGGTGGGGTTGTCGAGTCTGAAGATCCTTCCCCAGCCCATCGTTATTTATAGATTCGTTAAAAGATGCTTCGTCTAACATGAAAAGGATTTAACAACCAATTACATGCGATGGACTACATCGGAAAACAACATGTTTTTGGACAAACTATCTGCAATTTCTAAGTTAATCAACGAAAACTTAGTGAAAAGTGTAAAAGATATCATTGGCTACAAATTCGGGTTACGAAATTGGAACAGATGTTAATAATTTTCGATTCCTGATAGGATATATCTAAAATTGGCAACAACTTCGGAGTTAAAAGTTGTAAAAGATATATATATATATAGTAACGATGATGCAACTGAAGTGATTAACAAAATATTCAATATGTATAACTTATAATAAATAAAAGAAAAAAAAGATACCTATAGATGTTTTTAAAATTCAAGATGAAGTAAAATTCAATAAACACATTTTTTAAGTTTGAAAAATGTGTTTATTGAATTTTATTTCAACTTGAATTTTAATTATTATTATGGAGACACGTAAAATACATATCACTTTATAGATGTTTTTCTTTAACGTTTTGAAAACTGTCATTAACCATAAATAATAATAATTAAACGTTATTCGTATAGTTTTCTTTTTCATTTTAAAATTATTAGTTATTCTGTGAATTTTAAGATAAATTCAACAGACAAAGACTTAAAATTCCATAATTTGCTGAATAAATGAATTTTATCTTCAAAAACCTACCTGTTCTATATTTGTTATTCGATTTTTAATAAAAAAAAACATACAATTATAAAGATAAATGCATGTTATTAGAAAATAACATGTAACACAAAAACTGTCCTCTTGAACCTACATTGTTTTTTATTATATACTAACGAATATCATTTAAAAATAATTTATTATTGTTTCTTTTTAA
>JAFIDM010008419.1:44836479-44857300 GCA_023159025.1 Thereuonema tuberculata | reverse complement strand
ACTTCTTTTTCTTTTATTTCAATTCCTAGCTTACATAAAAATTATCATGTTTTCTTTAGAAACCATAGTAGCCTATAATGAAAGAAATTACTTACACCAATTTGAAATGCTTACCACGTGATAATTACTGGAACTTCAATATTAAAATGCTGTAAATGCATTTACCTTTGAAGAGAAGTTTATTATTTTTGGTTTATGCTGAAGAAGCGACCTTTGGACCTTTAAGGTGAGGTTAGAGTCAAGGTCGTTTCAATCATACCTAGTTAAGGGTCGTTTCAAATCAGCATATCTTTTTTATTAATCTAGATAAAAATCTAAAATTTTAAATATGAAAGCATTAAATAAGTAGCAATTATAATTCATTCTTTTTATTATTGTTTGGTTATTGAAATTCATTTTAATTAATTTCAAAAAACAGTCACGATTTAAATTACTCATGTTTCATAGTGTTCTATTAAATTCTGGATGTTATCTTACAATTAAAGAAATTCAAATATTCTGATCTGTGAATATTTTTTTTCTTCGATTACTGCCTTTGAAATATTTATTTTTTTTTTAAATTAAAAACTATATAAATTCCTGGAAGTTCATTCCCATAAATCATGGATTCCCAACTTTTATTGACTAGCCCCATGACAGTTCATAAATGTTCCCAAAATATTAGCAAAATGTTTGTAATTAATGTAATTGCTGTTCTGTCAGTTTTATATGTTGTAACTGAAAATAAATGGGTCAGTAATGGGATTTAAATAATGAACAAACAATGTGTGTATATTTACAGTGTCGTCAAGCAATGTTTAGGGAGGAGTAATGAGGGCTTTTCTCATGGACAAATAACGAAAAAAAAAAAAAAGACCTTATAATCCCGTCACCGCAGCGTTGGATTATTTTCACTACCTTTGCCTTGCCTTTTGTCTTACACAGTTGTTATACGTGCCTTTTTTCCTGCGTATTTCCGAAAGTCCTTCTGCGAACCCTAGGTTGGGAAGCACTGCGATAAATGAGTTTTTTGTAGTCATTAAGATTTTCTGCGATTAATGTTAAGTTGAAGAGTCTTTTCGTAATGATAATTCTTTTCGTAAAGTAAAATATAAAAAAAACCTATACTTTTACCTATAATTTTAATTATTTACTTGTTGCACACCGTTTATCTGGATCCATTCGTGATGTGGATCATTGTGATCAAATATCATGTTACAACCGATTAAAGCTTTAACTTTGAGGATTATTAAGTACTTTTCGAACTATATAGTAGGTTTCTAGGATTACATTCTTCTGTAATTTAGTAATAATATTTTGAGGATATTTCCAGGTTTTTAACGGCTTCTGTGAGATAATGTGAAATTACTTCATTAGTAACGATTGCAATGGAGACAATCCTAACTGCTTTCTATTTCCATTTGTTTTTAATAAGACAAACTGCATATTTCCTTAATTTCTCATTTATAGTTTTATTTGTATTATTGTCTAAAGGCATTTCAATGTCGATGATTTTTGCCTCTTGATTTCTTTTATCTATTTCAAGAATGGCTGGTTGGTTATGTGGGATTGATCTATCTGTTATTATATCAGTATTCCAGTATAAATTATAATTTTCATTCTTCATTATTTCTTGTGGTATGTTTTTGTAATGTGGTCGAGACTCCTTGTCCAACAGCAGATATTATTATTATTATTATCATTACATATAGTTTCAAACCTTGGGTTTCCCCAGCAAAGACAACATATCTCACTAGGACCAAAGCACGTATTATCAAGTGTAAAAATAAGTGTGCAAGTTAGGGATGTGTGGTTGTGTCCATAAATTTCCTAACTATGCATGTTGTGTTGGGTACCACAGCCTTCTGGAGTTGTGCATAAGTGTTTTTTGTGAAGTCCTAGTGTGCTGAGGCTGTGATGCAATGTGTTAGGCACCAGATCAGTGGCGGACAGGACGATGGGAACAACACTCGGTCCTGCCTCCACTGCTTCTGGAGCTCATGTGCTAGATCGGTGTATTTACTGATCTTGTCTGCGCGAGTTTTCTGCATTTTCTTGCTGATAGGCACTGCAGTATCAATGAGATAGGTTTGTTTGTTTAACTTATCAACAAGTACATACACAATCCGAAGATTGGTTGAATCAATCCGAAGATTGGTTGAAAGTTCACGGACCCTAGTGACCCCCGAAGGGCGACCCCTAGGAGAAACCGTAACTTATTCTTGGGAACAGATACTAGAGTGGATTCCCGTTGCCTTCTCTAGGACGCCATTACGGAATGACGTCAGACCGAAGGGAAAGTGAAGAAGAGGCTTTACAACACAGGAAAGGAAATTGAAACATCCATGCTCACAACCGGGATTTGAACCCGGACGCCAGCACACTGGCCTCACGGCAGACCGACGCCTGAGACCGCTCGACCATGCTGGCGCGGTATCAACAAGTGTGATTATATTATTATTATTATTATCATTAATACGTGGGACCATATCTGGAAATAATGTTTTTAAAATTAAGTAAAATGACTTTAATAAAAATTACAGGCAAATAACAATAAGGAATTATAATTGTTATTTGACGCTTTCTTATTTAAAAATTAAAATTTTAATCTGCATTAGTGAAATAAATATTATGATTTACAACGCTATTAACTAGGGATGATTTGAATCGATCTTAACTTCAGGCTCGCCCTTAACTAAAGGTGTATAGTACATATTGTTACGTTGTTAACCTATCTCGACTCACGTTATTTTAAACAGGTAGCTACTGACTACTTTATTTACAAAAATAGAGGTTTATATACAAGAGCACGGTTATTTGGTCTCCGCTACCGTCAATCCTTGAAATGAGTCCCAGCGCTATTTGGTCAGTTCGTAATTCGCGATGGAATGATGATCGTAAAGCAAGTATTTACTATAATTTAGCTGATATCTAAATTATTAATGTTATATCATCAGCAGATGTTAACTTGTATCTACTAAGAATACTAAAGAATGTAATTCTAAAAGTATGAATATATTTTTAAAAAATCACGACGATTTTAAACAAATAAATAAAATCTAGGTATAAACTCAACTATCCATCGCATAGTGGAGACTGAGATTGGAGAGTCAATTTTAAGGATTAGGGGAATGAGATCAAATTAAATGTAGGAGTGTTTTCCCTTGCGTCATAAATAAGCTAAATATCAAATTTTATAAAAATCTATCCAGCTGTTTTAAAGTGATGCATATACAAACATATGAAAAATGTTCAAGTAGAATATACTTGAAGATATACTTGAAGTCTTACTTAGTTTTCTTTAAGTATAAGTAACACTTCAAGTATATCTTCAAGTAATCTTCAGTTAAGAAGAAAAATCTTCAACGAAGACTACGCATGCTCAGTTAATACTTCTGAGCAATTTCAACAATGGTTCCACAAATGTGTTCGTTGTTACCTGCATCATTTTGCATTATTCACATATCTTAACATTGCTATTTTTATTTTTTTGTAAGCTATGGCTACACTTAATGGCCATTCTTGTATATGTTTAATAACATCTAATAAACAGCTTCTATAGAATATTATTCGTAGTAAGTAATTGGCAATTCAATTTTGGTTGGAGGAGTACGTTTTACAGCTTGTCATCCAGTGCCCTTTTCTGATAGGAATCTAATTTAATAATAAGGTAATCAGCAGAGAGTTGTTTGTGGTTGCTTGAGAACGCCTTGAGAAAACCGCTGAGAGTCTGGTCACACTTGAACCCCGGGGGCCAATCGAGTGGCTTCTAATCTTTTCTGTTGAAATGGCGAGAGAAGAAACTTTGAAACTCTGTTCCCTGGCGAAATCTCTTCGTTCACTACCTTTCTAATTAAACGTTCGACGGAGATGGTTTGGAAATCGTGTCACGTACCAGGTGCTGATGCTGTTTCCCTCCTGTTTTTTTGCTCCCCTGACTCGTGCCCCGGCTGACGTGAATGACGTATAAATCTAAGTCCCTCCACTGAAACGCGTGTGAAGAAGAAAACCCCAGTTGCAAACAAATAAATCAGCCAAAATTGTCTTTTTTTTGTTGTTATTATTAGCATTCGGTTGCTAATAGATCACTTCCCTGTTTTCGGTTGTCTCTGTTGGTTAAACTTTCGAAAGATATTTCTACATTTACCTATATAAATGAGCCACATGTTCACAAATGTAGCTGTTCCTTATGGTTTCTGGATCTCATCTACCCAAAGCACAATCAGCTATTCAAACTCCCAAATCTCCAATTAATATCAGTATTTGCCTTGCTGTTAATGGACTGAATATGTTTTTGCTTGCTCTGTCCTATTATTCAACTTTGAGCAATGCTTATTCTCATTCTTTATATAAGCATCCTTCATATATCTTGTAAATAATTTATTCCTAGAAATCCTATTAATATAATAACACTCCTTTAATTCCCATAATATTTCGTCCTTCTTTGTGAAAGACTTCTTCAGGTGATACCAGAGGACAAGAAACTATTCTTCTTCCTCTACATTTCATAAGGGTTACAAATTGTTTATTTTTTAGTTCTTATTTGTAACCCTTATGAAATGTATAGGAAGGAGAATAGTTTCTTGTCCTCTTATACCACCTGAAGAAGTCCTTCGCAATGAAGGACGAAATATTGTGGGAATTAAGGAGTGTTATTATATTAATAGAATTTCTAGGAATAAATTATTTACTTATTCTCATTAATAAACAAACGTTTAACGTGCAGCAAGTTTCACAATAAAGATGGAAATAAAAAGCTTGCCCATAGGTTAGTCTTCGCGCCTTCGGCTTATCATCGACGGGAATCTGGGAAAGCTGTTTCCTTCTCGTTACTACTCATCAGCCAGACACCCGTCCTTTCACGCCTTCCTGAGCTTGTCATCGAGGGTAAATCTAGCTGATGAGACGTGACAGGACGAAACAGCTGTCCCAAATTCCCATCGATGATAAGCTCAAGGCGTGAAAGCCAACCCTACGTGCAAGCTTTTTATTCCCACCTTTATTAATAATTATTCTCCTTTGTTTGTTAGTTTTGTCCTTAAAACTTGTTGTAAACTTATAAATTAATAAAGGCATCTTTCATAAAATTTGTAAGTAAATACTCCTAGAAATCCTTTTAAATAACATTCTTTTAATATCCACAATTTTTCGTCCTTCTTTTCGAAAGACTTCATCAGGTGGTTATAGAGTAGTGCTTCATTTGGTTATGTTAAAGATTTATTTATGAAAAAATAGGTTTTTTGATATAATGCGAGAATATTAGTAATGCAATTGTTGTTCATGAAACATCGTTATTGTTAGTGTTTAATTGTTATCATTATTAACTATGCTGGTGAATAAGATAGTTTTCAGTTCTTAACATGAATAAGAAAATGTTTTTAGTTCTTATTTTGTAACCCTTATATTATGTAGAGGAAAAAGAATAGTTTTTTGTCTTGTTGTCCTCTATAACCACCTGAGGAAGCCCTTCGAAAAGAAGGACGAAATATTGTGGATATTAAAAGAATGTTATTGAATAGGATTTCTAGGAGTAAACTTATTGATGATGTAGGCTCATTTAAAACGAAGCCTGATTTTATTATAGTCTCCCATCCTTCAAAAAAATGATTCCCAAAATTCTTCGTGAAAACGACTCGGCAGATTTCTTTAACATTAGGACCGACGCTACGACGCCAACTTAAAATATGAGCAATATTAACGTTACTTTTTTGCTTTCATTCGTCCTCGCTCCCTACTTCCAAAATCCACAGAATTAATGCCCCAGCCATGTTGCTCATTCTTACAACGCGTTGGATAGCTATGTGTAAATTTGTATTAGAACAACAACTATTTCTAGGCTAGCATTTGCTTAATACAAATACTGTAACTTTAAATTAGACGTAGGCTTTCCATTTCTGGTTGTTTTCAGTACTTTAAAAAAAAAAGGACATCACAAATAAATAAATGAAAACATCATTTTAAGAAAAGTAGGCCGTATGTTATTGCAAGAACATATTGTTTTGATGTCTACTATAGTTGCCTGTATAGTGAATTAATTCTAGAAGATCAATGTTTACTGTTTTTCGTGGATAATCCTAATTCCAAATCAATTTCGCATACATAATTTAAAAAAAAAATACTTTGTCCTTCATCATGATTTATAGGAGTTCAGTAGTTAGATATACAGGGTGTCCCAAAAAATGTACTCTTAATAAACATCGACTTTATAATCATTTTAAGATAAATTTAAGTTTTATAATTCAAATTAAAGCAGGGAAACGTAGAATTTTTTTTTTTTTTTTGATGGTCATTCTGGTCCAGGCACTGCTGTTAAGGCAAAGTAACCGAACTGCAAATATTAGGACTCATTTCAATTGGCATTTTGGGCACATTCTGTTTTAATAATCCACATCTTTTAGTTCATTACTTGTTTCGTTTTGAGCTGAAAACTTTATCTTTGACCAGTCCCCATTAAAAAAAAAAAAAACCCAGTGGTGTGAGGGCGGGGACATGTTTTGGGGACACCCTGGACCATAACGACCTTCAGTTCCAACACTTGCAATAATTCACAAAAAATCTACGGTTTTCTGCTTTAATTTGAATTATAAAATTAAATTTATCTTAATAAACATCGAATTTATAATAATTTAAAGAGTAAGTACATTTTTTGGGACACCCTGTATAATAACTATTCAAATATTTTTACTTGTGTAGTATGTTACGTAATATTATATAATATTAAAATGTTACTGATATGGTTTTTTTTTAAAACCAGGGAGCAAATAAATTAGATAATAGACATTGGTTATATCTACATATGCCTTCCGAAAAATATCCGAGTCTGTAGCCAA
Organism: Thereuonema tuberculata; assembly: GCA_023159025.1. Classification (NCBI taxonomy): domain Eukaryota; kingdom Metazoa; phylum Arthropoda; class Chilopoda; order Scutigeromorpha; family Scutigeridae; genus Thereuonema; species Thereuonema tuberculata. Next base: position 44,850,491 of record JAFIDM010008419.1, on the reverse strand, counting down.
TTGGCCAAGACTAGATGTAAGTTAATAATTCAAATGCGCAGTTTGAATTTTTATGCTTTAAAAAATTCATTGAGGTCGGCGAACGGCAGGCACATGAATTTTCTCACTTACTTTTAATAGGTGAGTTTTTTTTCTTGTTCATTTTTCTTTTGAGGCACCACTGCGCTTCCGATGATAACTAGATGTAAGTTGTTGTAATATATTTCTGCATGGGAACTCAGTTCTGCATGGGAACACTATAAATAATGGAACACCTCCATATGACCGTCTTGTGAATAAAACTCCGATGAGAAGTTATATCAAAACCACCAGTCCCAATAGTGAGCAAATATTATAATAATAATTTTTTAACAGTTTAATAATTATTATTTTTTATTTCTAAATACAAAAGTTATAGTCCCATTTAGGAATGATAAATTCCTATCAACAGGTCATACTACAATAATTATAGAATTAATTTTGAATTGCAATTATTTTGAATACAATAAATAATTTTTGAACCGGTGAACTGCTTTGAAATTTGTGAGCAAATTTATGGACAAGAGATGTCTTGGAATTGAAAATTTTTCGATTTTTGTCACTGTCAAGGAATTTGCGAATGAAGTTAAATTAAAAAAAAAAAAAAAGAAAAAAAAAAAACAAAACACAACAGTATATGTAACAATACCTATAAAGACTTTGTAATTCATTATCATATTTGCGCTTGCTTTGAATCAGCTGTCCTATCTTTTAGACAATTAAGTATTTGCGGATATAATTAATTTTCAGATATATTTTTTAATTCTATTTGAATATATCTAGGAAGTAATTACAACCAATATTCGAGTTTTTCTTGGTATTTTATTCACGATAAAAAAAAAATATGGAAAGTAGGCTTTTAGTTCTTGTTTTTACTTTAGGTAAAATAGGCCTTAGAGAAATCTGTAACTAATGAAAAGTTCCTGAAATTGTTCGGATTTTGTGGCCAACAACTATCATTTGAAATGCCCTGTTGTCATTTGAACTAATTACATGATTTGGCAAAGGAGCAAGAATTTATAGCCAAAAGGTAGGTTCAGTAGTTTAATGATTGGTTCACGAAAATGATAATAATCAACAACCATTGCAGTTGTTCTCTTAGCTTATAAATAGCTTTCCTTGTTGTTTTTTCATTCATAAAACGGCCATTTGCTCTAGCGTTTTTCTTTTAATAGATTTATCTCGTTACATTTGCTCTATAAAAACGAAGACCTTAAGTTGTATCCATTTGCTCTTTTGTTTTATTTTTATACTGCAATTCCAAATAACAATTACTCAGCTTTATAATAGGCTTATTAAACAGTTAATTATTTTCCTCTATTAAAATATTAATAACTCTTACTGCTGATTCAATTGTGATGTAACAATGCAATATAATCTCATTAAAGGCATCTAATTTCATTTATAATAATTCAATCTTGATTTCTTAACTAATTAAGAAACGGTGAAAACTTTTTTTAATATAAAAAAAAACACATTAATTTCCAAGAGTTTAATTTGTTGAATTTAATTCGACTTTATTAGCTATAATATTAATCTATGAAATTTGCATATTCATTTAGAATAATTTAATTTTAGTTGTTTTCTCATACAGTACACTCACAATTTTTTCTGATCATGTTTAGGTTTTCATTTCAAATAATAAGATAAAACGGGTTTGAATACTGAGAGGCCAAGAAAAAGAAAAAAAAGAAGTAATTTTAATAGAAATTTAAAAAAAAATGAGCATTTATTGGAACTTCTGAGAAACCGTGGTTTTTTTGTATTTCTTCTCCTAAACTGCACATCAGATTTCGATGATATTTAGCACAGAGATCAAGGAAAATCAATTTAGAGTATGATAATTGAATAAAACATAATTAAATGTTTCTTATTCTGTAATTTCTGACAGGGGTAATTATTGATCCTTTACTACTTATTAGATATTTTAAATCATGCTTTTGCCTTATGGGTGTGTATGTGTGTTTGTTTTTAAAAATCCCTCTCAGTTTTTTAGATGATTAACAATGATTTTCACATATTTTCTTTCTTGTTAGGTTGCCGCAATAATATAATTCATTGGTTGCTTTCATTATACTTTCCTTATACTTTTAACCAATTCGTCAAGTTGTAAAATGTGACCAATTGTTTTACATTTACCAATCAACATTTAGAAAGACTACAGCTCCATGTCATTGTTGTATGATGTAACATTTTATAGTGAGCAGACCCTGCGTTTTTGCAGACATATTTGTGGTTCTAATTCGAATTCAGTGAAAGTTTCCAAAGAGACATTCCTAACATATATCGTATGAAGATACTGAATATTTCGTGACCTATAACATTCTCCTCTCTAATAAGTCGCCGGTAGCCCAAGGGATTCGGTGACCTGAAGCAAACGAAAGTACAACGTGTGATTTTGATCGAATTTATAAGAAGGAGCTAAATGAATGTGTACACTATCTCTCCAAAATAAGTTTAGAAAAGAAAAAAACGGGGTATAAAAAAAACTTTAGCAAAACACTGTAAGCAGAGACAAGCCCAGGCATTTGGAAAGGGGAGGTACGGTTCTGATGGTCCTAGCAGTTCAAAACGTTGTCCCTGTCACAAAACTTTGGCTTTCCAACCAAAAAAAAAAAGGTTGTAATCACTTAATTTCCTTTATTTTAGAATGCAGTGAGGGTGGGGTAATTTCAACCCTTATGAGGCTTCTTTCTACCTCAATATAATTATAAATTGTAATTAATAAAACTGTAAATTTTTTATAAAAATAACAGATTATGTTTTTATAATAGAACTTTTAAACGCTCGATTTAGGTTACAGTAATCCATGTCGACAACATTAGTGAGTTGTAATATTTATTTTGTTAAATTGCAGCGCAATGAATGAATGGCAAATAATAACCTTTTGATGCCATTATAGCATCAAAACTTTGTAAAACGATATGGAAATGCATAAAAGAAAACGAGTGTACGTTCTGTAGATAATAGTTTAGAAGTATGGATTTTTGTATAGAAATTTGCATTTCTGATTTGAACATTCTTTCCACAGATTGTGTTATGCAAAATATTATATTTGAATATTCGAAATTTGCTATGTTAGTAAAACTTACATTATTGCATCAACATTGAGATACAGCCCACACAAGCACGTAACAAAACAACATCCTATTATATTTTGACAGTCTTCATTGTTTATAACCTTTTTTTAACAAACTATGTTTAACTAGCAGGGTACCGTCGCTTCGTTCTGGAACCCTTCCATATATATAGCATTAAAACAAAAAAACTTTCTTTTATTTAGCAAAGTAAGATTGAGATCTGAGAACATACGACTTGCTAGCCCATTGTGGCCTTCTCCGCTTAACTCAGTCGTATTGCGGGTTGGCGCCACACACCGGGGGTTGCGCCACACACACATTTTTGCATGTATCTTGCAAACGCAGAAACATTTGTCAATGACTGATATCTCGTTCGATAGAACTTTCAAAAACCAACATTTTCTCAATATAATGTTCTCTTCCAACTTTTATACTTTTCGTTTAAATGTAGAAAACATCAAAATTTGACCCTTTAAATGGTGACATCTTGGAAACCCAAAAAGTTTTTCGAAAGATTTTTGTAGCATTTTGTTTGTCTTAAAAAGATCTACATTTTATCCATTTACATGACCAATCTATCTCTTATAGTTTGGTCACAAAATTGGAAAAACTTAAGTCTTATGACAGAATGACAGACAGAATAATGTTTTTATAAGATATAAGAATTGTACACCATTTTAATCTTCAATAGATACAGATAGAATTGTAAAAACAATTCCTAAATACTTGGAGTATTTTGGAACGTTAAAAATAAATGATAAAAATTTTATATAAATTCAAGAAATTTTAACAGGCTAAGGTAATTTTAATATAAATTTAAATAATAATTTTCAAACATAACTTTCTGAGCTGATGGTATGTCTTGCAAGATCATCTTTAAGATGTTGATGGCGACTACCGGTTTTTTTTAACCATAATAAAAAAAATCTAATTTCCATTCACTAACTCTAAAAACGTCTTTGTGGAGGGAAAAAAGGGAAGGAACTTTTATTCGAAGTTAATAGCATTAACCAATGAGGATGCTTTTGTCAGAGAACGACCCGAGTTCACCGACTTGTGGTACAAGAAGGGTTCAGGCGGAAGTCAATTAGACCCACCGCTGTCACGTGATTTATAGCAGTGCCATGGATCTGGTTGGCTGTTTGACACACGATACGACAACCTAGTCACGAATGGGTTCTTGGGACGATACGGATTCCCATTACATCTCCATCTCTTGTTATGTAAGACGCCTTAAGAGGATTTGAGGTTATTGTTATTCGCCCTTAAGAGGGAAGCTCTTAACGGACCAACCATCCGCAGTTATTCCTTTTCCGTATTTACCTCTTTCGTAGCGTCAGTTGACTAATGCGAATATTTTAAGGGCACCAGTCTCCCTTCCTACGACCAGATTTTCTTCTGTATCAAATTCTTTAACGAGAAGTTTACTGAAAGAACTTGAAGTCTATTTTCCGTAAATCTCTCTCTCTCTGTCTGTGGTCTCATTTGTTCATTTATTTTCAAATTATAATATCGCTGAATAAATACAGTAAAGCCCCGCTTATCCGCGAGTGCCGCGAAAATTTTTTGTAATTACGAACCTCAAAAAAAAACAATTTCAATCCAAGCCAAGAACAGGAAAGTTCAAAAGGCCCTACAGTGCGAAGATCGAAAATTACTGACAGGTTTATTGTGCATCGTAATCCTAGAGGCCTTCTCGGAATTTAACGTAAAGCAAAGATTTTTACTATACTGTACCTATTATAAAAGTTTTACATATGTTTTTTGTACAATAAAACAGCTTTTATGCTGAAATATTTTTTTTCTTGTTACCACCTCATTTTTAGTCTTTTTTCGATTTATCCGCGATTTTAGCGATCGGCGGTGCCCTTGCCACCCAATTCCGCGGATAATCGGAGCTTTACTGTAGTAGAAATTGCCCATTTTCTTAAGAAATGAATCTCGTATTCCTCAGTTAAATTTGTTGGAATTCCTGTAATTTATATTATGCTCGAATAGATATTAAGAGGATTAAAAGGCGTTTTAATATTCATTGTTTAAGATATCATAGAAATCCAAACTTAATTCTAATACTTTTCTAAGGGATTTTTTTTTTTTTTCCACTTTCATTATTTGTCGACAAAAATCAGATCATCTCTTTGTCTTTAAATAAGCAAATTTAAGATCCGTGCAGTGGTTCAAAAGGATAAAATAGACAATTATGGCTGCTTTACACGCTCTCGAAAACTTCCCTGAAACCGGCAAGTGGCTCGAAAAACTCCCACTTGCTCGAAAAACCTGCCAGTTGCTCTAATCAACAAAATTCAGGCAATATTAGAATTAAATCGACATCAGCGCCCTTGGCGGCGAGAAAATTAAAATCTACGACAGTGTTGACTTCAACGCTGAAATCTGGATATTCTTTGCTCGTGGTTTAAATCCACGGCTTCATTCACCACAGTCTCTTCCGCCATGATCTTTTTTTTTTCTTTTTCTTTATCTCTGCTGTGAAATGAGATGAGAATTAATAGCAAAGCTGCGAAATCAACTTGTTTGTAGCTTCGATTAAAAACCAGTCTTTTTAATCGCGATCTAAACGAGAACAAAACTCAATTTGCCAGTCGCACGTGTAAAGCGTCGGCATTTTCCCCAATCTGCAACTGGCAAACGGGAAGTTGTCGAGCGCGTTTGAGACTAGTTTTAGAGAGCGTGCAAAGCAGTCATTATACAGACATACCGTTATGTAGAACTGATTTGATGAGCGCAACCTTTCTTAGGAAAGTAGGCTAAAAAACGACAAAATGATAAAATTCTTTAGGAATATCAATATCAAACGAGCGTTAATTAAACAATGCTAATTAAACAATTAATTACTTAATAATTCTAGTATTTTTTTTTAAGTTTTAAACATCCGTTTTCAATTACTGTTTCAACTTGTGATCCTAAAGGTTTTACAGATCAGATTCGTACTTTTTATAATAAATCCCCATGTTATAATATTGTGGTATGATCATGCAGTTGTTTGTAATGTTTGGGCACATTTACAGTAATTTTTATAGAAAGTTTTACTTTCAATATTATTTCTATCTTACTTTATTTCAATGGAATATATATAAAACCAGACAGAAATATTGAATACGTAAAAAATCCAATAAAAATTTAACGTGCCTGTTATGAAATGAACAATAAACCAAGAAGGCACCAAAGGTAAACAAAAGATTTTGCCTCTGGGGTATCAACAGTGGGAATGTGAGACGGCCGTTTCGTCCTCTTTATGGACTCATCAGCCACACAAACCCTTTGTTAAAAGCTCAGATCGCGAAACCAGATAAAGGAATCCACCCATGCATCCACCAGTGGGTTCCCAATAAAATAAAAGCAAACCAAAAAATCAAAACAAAAGAAAAATCCAATCAAAAAAATCAAATGCCATTTTTATTTTTATTCCTAAAAGGATAACGTCAGTTTATCCAAGCGTCATCAGCGGCACCAAACGTTAATTCGAAATATCAATAATTTGGAAATTACTACATTAAAAACCCGTTTATCCGAATCGCGTTTATCCGAAACTCTGGTTTATCCAAAACGATTTTTAATATATTTTTAAAAATACACGCAAAAATTTTTCCGTCGCTGTAATCAATATTTAATAGCGTACACAAGCGATTATGTAACTGTAACACACTCAATATTTTTCATTACAGTATCAATATTGAAAAGGATTAAAAAGTTGTTTTATGTTGACAACAGTACTGTAACTATACCTTAACTATAAAACCATAACAGTTTTAGCGCCCACTGTAGACTCACTTAATTTTTTAATTTACAGTATATGTTGAATATAATATGGGATGTTTGTGGGAGAGTCTTGTAGGAGCGAAGAAACAATGAGTCAAGTTTGGAACTGAAGTGAATTAATTTATTAAACAGAAAACATGGGTTTTTATAGATTTTACAAAGTTGAATTCCATTGGCTAAGTAAATTAAGTATATATATATATATATATATATATATATATATATAGTGATTGGACAAGAAACATAATGAATATAAATTAACTAATTAATTGGCTGTATCGAAAAAGAATTTAAAAATAAACAGAACAGCAATAATTAGGAAATAGAAAACGAATGCTTTGAAATAAATAACGGTAAAGATTAAAATGAATAAAATACAGATATATACATATAAATGCAAATAAATGATTTCTAAAAATATTTACATATAAACTGTTACAATATGTTCCGGATTTTCCGAAATTTCGTTTATCCGAAACAGTTCCATCAAATTCGGATAAAATGGTTTTTAGAGTATTGCGTTTTTGTATTTCTAAATTATTTCAATTTAACGAATGGACCTTGCTCTTTTTAATTTTAAATTTATACATAAAACACATTCACTCAAAAAATATATTTTACATTCATGCAAAAAATATTAAATTTTTAATTTTTCAATTTATTTTTTTTATATTTTTTTTTATTTACTTTTGATTTTATTTAAGATAAAATAAAAAGGTGAATAAATAAATTTGACAAATACCATATCAAACTCATAACTTCGTAATAAAAAGGATTTAATTATGTATAATGAGAGCACGTTGTGTGTATATATATATATATATATTTCACTGATTTTCGGAATAATTTTTATACCTAAGAGAATCTTTGGTTTAAATAGTATTAAATAGTGCTGCTTTAGTTAATTTAAATCAATTTTCCTTGTGACCAATCATAACAGTTTTCCTTTTCATTCAAGGAAACATATTTGTATGGTAATTCTGTAGTAATGTTTAACTTCGACATTTCCCAAAGCAGATAAATCTAGGGATAGATCTAGGGTTAGCCGTGTCTGACTAACGGCATGTTAAGAAGTAATATTCAGATACCAGTAATGAAAGATAACGAAATGGAGCTCCAAATTAACTATGTATGTTAAGCTTAGACTGTACAGCAAAAATTGTATAGTGTCTAAATAAATATTTCTAAAGAAATTAGCTCGCGGAAAAACATTAAATTTTTACGTAAATGATATAGACTCATATTCGTTGAACTTTCATTATATATAAATGCTTTTTTTTTTTTTTTTTTTGTTAAGGAGGTGTTTTATTAATTACGTGAGGTGTTTTTTAAAAAAAATTTGACCCCCCCTGCCCCTTGGCGAGATTTGGTTAAATGTGATGGGACCCTTCCTACTCCTCACATGCGATTTCCCCTATAATTTTTAAATAATTAAATTTATTTGATATGTTCATGTATTTTGCTTCAATACCTAAAGCGTTACTGATGTCTTCTATGAAATACATTTTTCTGTGAAAGAAGAGGAGAAAAATGATACTACGTTTAAGGTGCACTATAAGGAATTTAATTAAATTTAATAGAAGTAAAAACAATAGGCTGCGACACCAACTTCTCTAATTCTTCGCTCACTCCATGGGCATTCATGTGCTGTTGTAATGATTGGACACGTGACGTCCATGTCTTTTGGTAGTATAGGAAGACAGTCATAGATGTATCTACATCCCCGTCGTGCAGCCACTCCAGCCTATCGTCCACGGCGCACAGCAGCTCCTCAGCCCGACGGGTGACCTCACGTGATTTCCATTGACCCCGCCCCCCCTCCCTTTAAATGAGATTTGGTGACATTTTGCCGAATGAAATCTGACACTTGCGCGGGGCTTGTTTCAAGTCGGGGAATCCCGGGCTTAGACAACATTACAAAATGTTATAATCTATTATAATTTGTATATTCCCTGAATTAAAAAGTTGACGTGAGATTTTCATTGACCCGCCCCTCCCTTTAAATGAGATTTTGCCGGACCCACCTCCCATTTTGGGAGTAATTAATGGACGCCCCCTAATATTGATTCGTTAAATGTATCTAAGACTGTAATATCTGAATCTGAAAATTCAGGGCTCGATATTCGGACCCTAAGGGGTGTAAACGGGGGGGGGGCACAAACTTTCTTTAAGGGCATGCGTATCTCCGAAACTGCTTGAGTTGGAAACACGAAATTTGACTTAAGTGTTCTTTGTCAAATGATCTATTTGACCGAATTTTTCGATATCGAGCCCTAAGGGGTGTAAACGTGGGGGGAGAGGATGGGCAGACTTTGTTGAAGGATACTTCTACGGGGTTTTCGAGTTGCAAAATTACTTTAACATTTTTTAATGATCATGTGATTCAACTGGGGAAGGTTTGAAGTGATAGGGGGATGGGGAGAAAAGGATGGGAAGTCTTATATTCTCCGATCTTAATTTCATATCTAGGGATCTCGAGTTGCAAAATACGAATATAACACTATTTTGTACCAAATCATCTATCAAGCGATTTTTTTCTGATTTTTTTTTTTTTTTTTTTTACCAACTGGAAAAGTTTTGAAGTGATCTCACAATTACAATGTCTTTCTCATCCACATCAGAACATCTGTTTTTTGTAATCCGTACAAAGAACTGATATTTCAGCTAGTATTAATTATTGTACTAACAGACAGGCATACTAAACGAAAGAAAACAAAATTGAACCACTATTTTAAGCATAAATTTAGTATAAAAAAAATGTTTGTACAGTACACAACGCCATTACCTTAAAATGTAGTAATATTCTTAATGTAAGGATTCTGTTTTTTTGTGCTCATTTCGCACATATTTCGAATGTTTTCGTAGGCGCTGTCCGCAAACTTGAATGCATGTCGGAAATTTCATATGTAAGTGCCGATTGAGATACGTTCAAAGCAGTTCGTATTACTTTTAAAAGTATCCTAATGATATTTGTGTAATACCCAAAATAAATTACATTTTAAACGTTAATAGTATCACTTAACTAACGACTGGTTAGTAATTATAATGTGAATTCATCTTTGTCAAATAGAGTTATTTAAAACTGAAATTATCTAATACCCAAATGTATCTTCCCACTTGTTGTCCTTAGAAGGGTATTAGCTGAAGGCATTGATGGGGGTGGAGTTAGAAATAAATGAAGAATTAGACAGCTTCTTCATTCACATCTCTCTTTATGATTCCGATACCTCCTTAGGGTAAATTACATCGTAAATAACCAAAGGATTACTGTAGCCGAATAATTCCTTTGCTGGTTAATACATGAGGTTTTCTTGAATATTAATGGAAGTTTTCTTTGTAATTCATTCCCATGTTTCAACTTTTATGAACAATTGGTAAGCAGTTGACAAATGAAAAAAACATAGGCTTTTGCTTTAGATAATAGCTCTAAAGAGTAAATTGTACAGTAATAGGTTTAATTGTAAATAACTTATGCTTTGTTATGGTATAAAGATTTCAGCTGACATGCCAATTTTGATACGGTGCAGCTACCAATTGCTTACTCTGACATATGTGGCGAAACATGGAGAGTGCCGAAAAAAAAGACTAAACTAATGACGAAATTAAAGAACGAGACGAATGGAGATGAAGGCTTTGAGGAGTGCCACGACAAATAGTAGAAGAGACAGATGATGAAAAGAAGTGAAAATGAGAGAAAAAAAAGATGGTAAATTAGAAAAAAAAAGGTAGGAAACTCATTAAAAAAGTTTGGAAACTTGAAGAGAATGATAGAAAGCTAAGGTGACTTACGTTGTCTTAATAACGAAAAAGACCAAGAGGAAGACCACGAAAAAAGATGTAAAAGATCAGTGTTGGAAATAGAAGAGTTTCATTTGAGAACAAATAATAATGCCCAAAATCTTTATAAGATGGAAAACTATGGATGATACTGATATCACTGACTCGGCAAAAAAAAGTTAGTACCTTAGATAAAGAAGTCCTTATTTTATTGAAATCCCTACTGTTTGACTAAAGTAGGGATTTGATCATTTCTTTAAAAAAATTTGAGAGAAATAAAACAAACAAAGGGTTCCTTTAAAAAAATAGGTAACTTCGAATTGTGACATTTCGAAAAGCAGTTTGTGTTTATTTTTTTGTTTTGTTTTAAATTCTTTAATTATTATTCTAGAGCTGTACTGCAACAGGTTTATTCAGGTCCTTGGGTGCGTGGGAGGTTTAGGCTCCGAGCAATGCTGACCAACGGCACTAGTTGAGGTCGGATGGTCAGCCCGACACCTGCCTGCTTTAACCCCCGAGTAATAAACCCGGTACCCATTTGACAGAGGGCTGGGTGAACCTGAGGATTAATAACAGTGGAAAAAAAAATCATGTACTTCCGCTTGGATCTGAAACCTGGCTCCTCCGTCCGCAGTCTAGAGCTTAAACCACTGGACCACTCATTTTTTAAAGAATATTTTTTATACCCACGATATTGAAAATTAATACAGGTCGTGATTGAAATAATTCTGAATAATGTTTACATATTTATAAACATACTTAATTTTTAAATCGCGTCTACAATTTTGCAAATTAGACCTCTAACAAATAACACACATATTTCAATGTTCCTACTATTCTGCTAGTCGCGACATTGAAATATGTGTGTTTTTAGTCCTTTTATATCGATATTTTGTTTCTTCGCGTTACCAAAGTTCCTCTCTTGGATCTTCAATAGGTTATCATTGAAATGTCTCTCGTGATAAGACGTGCAGTTTTGCATGAGAATGACTCATACCACTGTTTTTGGCATGAGCGATTTATATTCTAAATATAATTATTTTCGTGCGGTTCTCAGAGTTCGAGGTCACACACTTCCCTTGTAACTAATAGATAATGAAGTGAATCATGTTCTTAATTCATGTTTTAGTCATCCGTTCATCATCCGTTCGTGGCTAAGCAAATAATCGAACTTAAAGATCCGATCTTTCGTGTCTATATCTTCCAAATCTTCAACAGTTAAGTCTCGATTAAAATGTGAATGTTTACATCATGGCTGTAACTTTTTCTTTTTTTTCAACTGTGAAAAAGAATCAGCTTAAACTACTTGAAACTGTCTTGTAGAGAGAAATAATATCTAAAGATAGTTAGGATTTCTATTTTCATGAGTTCTTATCAAGTTTCGCTCAGTTACCGTCTCAATCGAAAAAGCCTTTCGAAAGTAAAATTTGAGACAACGTCTAAGTCTCTTACATGGAAATAAAACGTAACGCAGTTGTATAATTGCCAAATAGCGACTCAAATAAGACTTCAATAAAACAAACAAATAAGAAAAAGTATTTTTATAATTCAATGACAAAGCCGGCGCACCTGTTTAAAAAACATTGAATTATAAAAATATTCAGCGCACGTAAAACGTACTCGTATCAAGAAAAAGTATATTTCATTAAAAATAGGATTATTAAAAATATTTAATTATACCAACAACATGTTTGCAGTAACGAACTGCATTTTCAAGTGTATAACATTAAAACAATACAAGAATATACTACATCAAATTTTACAACAACTAACAACAATTCTTAAGAAAAAATATAACAAGATAAAACTGTAAACTGAATAATAATAAAAAGCTTTCATGATCTTTAATTAATTATCATTCAGTTGCAGTTTTATCTTGTTATATTTTTTCTTAAGAATTGTTATTAATTGTTTTAAAATTTGATGTAAATTTGATATAGTATGTTTTGTATTGTTTTAATGTTATTCACTTGAAAATGCAGTTCATTACTGTGAAACATGTTGTTTGTATAATTAAATATTTTTATTAACCCTATTTTTAATGAAGTTCTGTATGTGCTATTAATGGGTTTCTTTGCAGTATTAAAAAATATATTAAATAACAAATTCAAATTAAGTTAACTCGGCTCTACTCTTTAATACAGTATTCTCATCCGTAACTCTTCAATTGAATTTTAATATCCGGACTATTTTAAGTACAACTAATGTATATTGGAGTTTTCTTCATACTTACTTTTTACTACTTAAACACTCAATATTCACTTTCCAAATTAATAGGAAATATCATGGTTGACCAAATGAATAACATCTTTTGGGTTTCAAATATGCTTACCATTTAAATATAGCCACTGTTTGGGTGTAAATACAGCTATACCCAACTATCGTACTGTTCAGCTGGAATTAGCCAGACAATTTCAGCTTTTAGTCAAACAAAGTTTATTACAATGTTATACAATTTGTTTTCGTAAGTTAAAAATAAATAAAATTACAAACGATTTCCTATGAAAATATTCTTATGCTAACTACAGTTTTCTTATTTTATTCTATATTACAATAGTTATAAATAACATATTTATTAGGCCTTAGAATAAAAAAAAAAGAAAAACAGAACTAGGTGCTTTGTAGGAAAACTTTTACCAGTCGTGGGAAGATGTGATGTTATTTTTAAAAAAAATTAAATTAAATGTTTATATTTAACCATAAAATAGCCTATTAATTGAAATGATTTGCAATAAATTAATTGGTCTGAATGCCAAATTAGCACTGTAACTTCCACAGCCACAAATTTCGTTTTGACACAACAAACAATACTTGTCTGTGATGATTTTATTACAGCGAACATTTAATGTTTGCAGGTAATTAAAGCTCGCATAAGCATTAAATCGACGTCAGAAAACTCCTATTTATTAAATTTTATTATTTAAATTGTTATGTTTCTATGAAAAAATAACTTTCACAACCAATAATAAAACAAGTTAACTGATTTTTAAGGATTTTTTACAGAAATTTACAGATTTTTAAGGATTCAAGGGGTTTCCTTGAAATTCTAATAATTGTGCTGTTTTCCATTTGGTTATAATGTTAAGGTTTGCAGTAAAGCAAAAATAAGTTCAAGATATTTCTATTTTAATAAATATGTACAAAACTTTGAATATCGTTAATAAGTTACTCTTTGCCAAAAGCCCACTTGTGGATAGGACAAAAAAAAAAAAAAAAAACCTTTGGCATTCCGAGGAGGCGTGAGTTTGTAAGGGTTGCAACCCCTTTCCAATTGCCTTGGAAAATAGAAAAAAAAAAATAAGATTTTGGACCTTTTTTTTTTGTTTGAAATTTCCATCGTTTTCTTTGTAACAACCCCCC
>JAFIDM010008419.1:44794438-44816191 GCA_023159025.1 Thereuonema tuberculata | reverse complement strand
AATCTATAATCTGCGTTGCATTCTGGGAGGTTCATCTTTGAGCGCGCATATTATAAGTTTCTTGAAACATAGTATGCATATTAAGGACTAGACACGATCTAACCTTTATATCATATTTAAAATATTGCCAAGTGGATCCTTAACAAAAAATTAGCACAGGAAGCAATAGAGAAAAGTTTTGAAATCTAAACAATGTAATTCTATCCTTTTTAGGCTTTGATACAAGTATCTGAAGTCTTATAGTCCCGGTTTTGTCTGTCCGTCTGTGCACAGGTTTCATTAGCAAAACAATCCCAATAATCGCAACAATCACATTTATAATACAACTCAGCAACAATCACAATAATCGCAAGAATTGCGCCTTTTGCATTCGCATTAATCACATTTATAGTAATAAAGAAATTAAAGCAATAATGCAACATAAATTAAACAAAATGACAAAATGAACAAGTTCTGGAATAAATTCTTATACGTATCAGAAGCCGTTGCGAAGCATTGCGATTGGTTTACTAATAGCTATCCTTACCTTGTTCTATTAATACTTCGTTGTGTCCAACAATGAATTTTTAATCCCTTTTCAACCAATTACTTTTTTCACGACTCAAAGAAGAAAAAATAAATGTTAAGAAATCAGTAATGTTTTGGAAAGTAGGTTTTAAGTTCATCGGACTTTTTTGCCTACTTTAAAATTCTAATATGTCATTTCCTCTCCATTTCCTTTTCTAAAATGTGTAGGAGAATGAGTATAATTAAAAAAGGGATATGAATGTAAGTCTCGGACATCGACGCCAGGAGACAGGGAAGCTTCTGCTAAGTTGTTTTTTGGAAACGAGGCATCGGAAAACGAGCTGATCCTGCAGGAGGAAGCAGCTCCGTCAACTTCGTTGCAGTCAAATCTAATGCGAAAGGTGTTTGACGCGTAACTACATTTCAAAAAATGTTTAATTAATGCTAAATGGCAGCAGGAGATGAACAGGTTCATCATTACGAGACCCTCGCTCAGTCACGTGACACACGAAGCGCGAGCTGAATAAACGACTGGAAAACATCGAGAGCCGTTATAATACAAATAGGCCTATTTATTATGCTTATCATTAAAAAATAACCGGAAATTACTAATTAATGTGCTTTCCTATTAAAAAAAAAACACAACTGAATGAAATTAATTTTACCCAAAATTTACTTTTAATTTTAAAAAAATATGAAATTCAGAAAAGTAGATAAAATTAAATTACAGAAATTATATAAAATAATTAAAACATTTCTTTAAATTTCGAATATTTTCTTTTTTTATATTACTTTATTACCATATTTTTTTTAAAGGAATGTGAGGCTGTTAATCAGTGTGTACATGTACTCTAACAACTTTTGAACCAATGGTCTTCTTGAAACGTGGTAAGAATATTTACGAAAGACGCGATCAAAGTTTTTATAACTTCAAAACTGACTAGACTCCCACAAAAAAACTTTACAAGCGAAACAATGAATTCCGTTCAACGTGTAACAATGCATCGGCAGTATTCTGTAATCCACTGTCATTGGCGCGTGCATTGGTATGATTAAATGTACCGTATATGCACCAATAGAGGCCCCCGGCGTTTATTTGCAAAACTAGCCTCGGCTCCCGGCGCTTAATAGAGACCGGCTGCTATTAGAGGCCGGCCATTATTACCAAAAAGCTTCAGAACGCAATATTTTTACACATAAATACCGGCTAATATTACACAAACAGCTACTTTATTTTCCGCTTTCTGCTAGCACCTTTGTCCACTTTCGCAGACACAAGATTATCATATTGTTTCTTCCACTTTCTGATTCTTTTCGGATCAACACCATAATGACGGGCGGCCGCCTCACCGGAAGTTTCTTTCGCGTATTCCACCGCGCGAATTTTAAAGGCAATGTCAAATGACCGTTTCGGCGGTATTTTGTAAGGCAATGAACCGTAAGGTATTACGCAGACTATAAAGATACGGACGCTTACACTAGTACCGGTAGGCAAATATCAAAGACCCGGCTACTATTACAGCCCGGCTACTATTTGGCCGTGTCCCCTCTGCAGCCCGGCGACAATAAGAGCCTCGGCGTTTATTGGAGCATATACGGTAATTGGATCAACGTATTAAAGGTTTTTCTGATTTAATTAACTTGGAGCAACTGAAATAGTTAAAGATACTGTTTGTATTCGGCAAGCACTAACAGCATCAAGAGAGACGGAGAGTATTTTCTTTGCACTGCTCCACTACTGTAAAAATTAAAAAAAAAAGAAAAGCCTATATGGTAAGTACGCTTCAAGTTTTCTCAGGAACTTAAAGAATCAAATATATTTTTTGAGTCCATTGAAATATCTTGAAATTGTCCTTTGGTTGATAGTGACAGTTCAGTAGATATAGGCCATCTTTGTATCAAGATACTATAATAACATATAATGAAATACAAGTTAATGTCTTAACAGATGGATGTTGACGATCCCGTATTTTCGTGATTTCACGTAATTTACCCGAGAATAGTCTCTATCCATGTCTTCTCACAAAATATTGAAATTAATAATGAATTACAATACGGAGAAATGCATGAGACTTTTACTACATTTTAATATAGTTTTAATTAATTGAAAACAGTCAATAAACAAACAATAAATTCATTATGTAGCATTTTCCTAGTGACAGACATTAAAAATACTAAATTCTTTGAGACCTGCTGAAGAGGCAAATAGCGAGATCTCGTATTTTTCGTAATTCTCACGCAAACGTGATCGTCAACATCCATCTGTTAGACATTAATATATAGTACAGGCAACTCGTTTTAGGAATGAATTTAATTTTCGTTATACGTTTTGTTCGTTGTGTATATTCCTGAATTTCTATAATACGTATCCTATAAGTTAAAGCTATTTCAAATCATTAATACCATGTACAACAAGTTTCATTATAATGTATGCATGCGTTTATGGTATACGATACATAAATAAGAAAAGAATAAAAAACAAGATATTAAACTTGTTGATTTTAATTAAAAAATAAGTAATTTCATAACAGAAATAAAGAAAATAAGAACAACTTTTAATTGTAAATATCTTCGTATTTTCCAAATAAGTGACACTAGGTGCAGATGAGTTTCTCACTGTTTTAAGTTGTTTATATACAAGAATGCTCAGTTAGTTTTTTTCTTCAAAATCTCACTGCAGCAACTCGTTTTATAACAATTCTATCTATTGGCGATATTTTAAAATTTTATAGGAACTATGACATACTTTTTACGAATGTTCGTAAAGTGAAAGTTGTTTATACTGATACGCATCATTATATAATCGTCTACAGAGAGATATTTGACTTTGCAATATTGTTAATCACTTACATTTCAAATCGACCTGTAATTGCTACATTACCTTATTCATTAAAGGAGCTAATCATCATAAGGTCATACACTATTAATACTAGAAAACTCAAGTTTAACGCCTCCTGCTTCTCAATTCGCTTTAGCGTTAACTTCGGACAGTATGGACTCTTGCGCGCGCGCGCGCACACACACAAGAAAAAAAGAAAAATAACATTGAGATAAAGTTGTTCGAAATTTTACAGAAAGTTGACACCGACAACTTGATTTCTTAGATTTGTCATTTTCCTGTTTTAAATTTCCTTTTCTAATTGGCCGTTGCATTGCTTTCGTTTCTGTGTCCCGAGCCTTTCCTAATTATTCCATCAGTTTGATCATTTTCTGACTGCCAGCCAATTGGCTCATGCATAAAACAAGGTATGTCGAACGCCTTGGTCGGACACCAGTAGTGGGACGACTCTCTTCTACCAATGGGCTTTGGTAGTTCGTTGCCCTGAGTGGCAAAGACTCGACTCGACTCTCTTTTTTTCCTGGCACTGTTTTTTTTTTTTTTCTTTCTAGCCGCAGAGATACAAACAAATTACGACGTCAGTTGGGCGATGGGAGCGCAATTATTCCTCCTGCATTATGCGGAATCGACGCTGCTTTTGCCTTCGAACCAAATTAATTAATGGGAAGTTCCCAATGCGAAATTGATTGGGAGGAAGAGCTGCGAATGATGACGGCGGCAAGTGGTGTAATGGCAGGGTTGCTGCCTCACTGTTAATACGCGCAGCGAATTTGATTTTAATTCTAATGACATGGCTGCAATGAATCCATTACAAGATGTTCGACTAATTTCGGTGCTCCTTGTTTATTCCCTTGCTTGCAAGAAGGACGCTAATTTCTTTGCCCTTTGGTGACTCCTGAGCTCCGAAAATCAAAACTGCTGTTACACAGATTATATTAATTTCTTTTTATGAATGTTTGCTAATTAGTAAGGTTCGGTTAATACATAGCAAGAACATCCTGAAAGAATTTCTTAAGATTTAGCGCTTTGTTGTTCATTCTCTTTAAATTCGTGTAAACAAAGATTAAGTCTTCAAGTATTAAATTACGATGAGAGAGTTTAACGTGTACCATTGAAAAACAAAAAAAATTAAAAAATTGCACATTTTATTCAAGCCTTGAGCTATCGTCAACGGTAATCTCGCTCAGCTTGTTTCGTCCTTATTAGGACTCATCAGCCAGATTTACCCCGTATTGACGATCAACTCGAAAGTCAAGTTTCACAATACGTAAATTCTAAAAATAGTTCAGTAAATCCTTTAAATAGGTGCGCTTTTATGCTTATTTTTATTGTTATATTGTAGTATCACGCACGTTAAATTTGCCTTTATGTAGTCCTAATAAGGATGAAACGGCTGTCCCAGGTTCCCATTGACGATAACTCAAGGCTTGGATAAAATGTGCTATCTTTTTATTTATTTGTTCATATTAAATTGTTATTTCTTGCCGAAAACAAGCAGTATTCTTAAAAATTAAATCCTCAATTACTGATGTTGTCAAATGTAATTAATTTTAGTCACAATAAAGCATTTGGAGATGATTGAAATGACTAACATGCATTGATAGACATTAACACTAGTTCATTGCTTGGCTTCATTGTTTTTGTTGTTTGTTTTTTTTTTTTTTTTTTTTTTTGGAATTTTTTTTATCTTCATGCTCAGATTTCTCAGTAGGAATTCATGAAAAATTTTCAAGTATAAAAGTTAGGCCAGACTTTTCCAAAAATATATATGCCAAGTTTGAAGAAGATCCATTCAATGGTAGAAAAGTTATCAGTGAAAAAGGGGTGGGGGAAACACATAGAAATGAACACATTGATTGATAGATTCGAATTATTAATCATAACAAAATAGGATCTTTATTATTCTAAAGATTTTTTTTTTTTAAATTTTTACAGCCAATGAAGCTTATAGAAGATTTATATAATTACTAGCAAAAATACCAAAAAAAAAAAAGAACAAAAAAGAGTTCTTAAGCACAAACACTTAAAATTAATTTCTTAATAATTTTTTTATTAAATATAAGATTTTTTTTTTTTCCCTTGAAGCTTCTGCTTGGTACAAAACAGATAAACAGTGCAACTTGGATAATTCGAACGTCTTTAATTCGAAATCGTGGTTAATTCGAAGGTTTCTCTTAGTCCCTTGAATTTCTTATTAAATCAATG
The DNA here is from genome assembly GCA_023159025.1 of Thereuonema tuberculata. Taxonomy (NCBI): domain Eukaryota; kingdom Metazoa; phylum Arthropoda; class Chilopoda; order Scutigeromorpha; family Scutigeridae; genus Thereuonema; species Thereuonema tuberculata. The sequence continues at coordinate 44,810,640 of JAFIDM010008419.1, read as the reverse complement.
TTAAAAAATCGTGGATACTTCGAAATTCAACTTACTTAATACGAAGTTTTCTTATAAAAAATTTCGAACTATAACGACTTTTCGACGTTTCATCGTTAAGAAATTCGACACGTGACAACTAAAATCCCCTTCCCGCCACTGTTCGACACGTGACGCTTCAGACGCCATTCGAGCTTCCTGCTGTCAGTGTCACCATGTCTTTCAGTAAACCACGCGTGTACAAGAATTTAACGTTCGCTGAAAAGGTCGCCGTCATTCGCGAGGTTGAAAAGGGTGTGAAGAAGAAATGCCAAATCGCCAATGAGTGCGGGATAGCGCCGAATTTCGTCGGTACATTGAAGGACAAACCAACGTAAGTGAAGCTGTTTTCCGTTCACTAAAAATGCTTGATGATTTTGCTAGCCTTAAGCGACTGAATTCTACAAAACAATCAGACATTGCACAATTTTTTGAAAAACTATAATTTTCTGTATCGAATGTAATATGTATTGTAGCTTACGTAATATAAATCTTATTTTGGTTACATATATATAGTGTTTAAGTCTTTCATACCATGATCTTTCTGAATAAATATTTACTTACTGACAGAATAATCTTTTCAAGCATTCAGTGGACCTGAAATTAAAGATAAAAGATGTAACTTGTTTAATTCGAAGTTTTGGATAATTCGAAGTTTTATAGTGGTCCCTTCAGCTTCGAATTATCCAAGTTGCACTGTACTGGAAAGTATCTCGGTCCCTTTTTAAGGATGGGCTGGGTGTCTAGGGTCTGTCCTAGGGTCTGTCTGGAGGAGAAGTAGCTTGGAATAAAAAAATTATCTAATTCAAGAAGTAAATTTGATTCTCCAGCCAGGAGTCCACTCCTTACATCACTGAGCTACCGGACCCGTAATATTCCGGGATAGACTTTTACCAATTCAAAAAATATTTGAATAATTGTGTTACTATTTAGAATTTTGTATTTAATGGCAAGATTTAAATAAGATTCTTATTTAATGATAAGTATAATTTGAATCATACTAAAATAACTATACTAAATATATGGATAAAAGTAGTTCCATCTTTTTATAAATGAAACAAAAGAATATAGTAACTCACTGTTAGAAACGTAACACTTACAGTAGTACTCGATTGATGTTAATAATTAATGGAAAATAATATTTAATAACGTATTGGTGTAGGCATGGATTTAAGCTGTCATTGGAATGTACAGTTTTTAATGGTTTAAGCAATCCAAAAATTATTGTTTAAAATTTATTTAAAAAAAAAAAAACCTATTAAAACTTAGACTATTTATATTTTGTTAACAGTTATTTTATGTATTTTTGCATCTGCAAAATTTTTTGGCCTTTAAATAATTGTAATAAAAGATATTAATAAGGTTTGGTCGATTTGCACCGTTTAATAAATTACGTAATAGATTGGTATTGAAATGCAAAATGTTTAAATTAGATCCATTAATAAGGGGACATTACAGGAGTGAAATGCGAGTTTAGCGAATGTTGGGAGAATGTACTTATGAGTATGAAGGGAGCTGTAAGATATATTACATATAAGGAAAATTTACATATAAGGAAAACAGGTTTTTTTTTAGATATCTGAATGTTGACAGTCCAATGATTATTTGTAGGTAATTTGAAAGCACATCTTCAAAGAAGTTGATAAGAAGGAAAATATATTTAACAGAAAACATACTAATTTATACTACGATGTAGGTTTTAGAAAATCTAACAAAAAAATATTATTTGGAATGTCAAACTATTGAACTTTTTCAATTCGTAATCTATGGTTTAACATAAGTAATTCTGTTGTTCAATATATATGTATATAATTATTTTGGTCAGTACATGTAATTCCATTGTTCAATCTATATGTAATTCTGCTGCTCACTTCACATAATTCTGTTGTTCATTATACGTAATTTATTATTTCAGTATGCGTGAATACATTGCTCAATTTTCATAATTCATTGCTAAGTATACGGATTTCCACTTGTTCTATATACGTAATTCCACTTGTTCGGTATACGCAATTCTACTTGTTCAATATTGTTAATTCCATTTGTTCAATGTACGTAATTCCACTTGTTCAATAAGCATAATTCTATTGTTCGGTATACACAAGTCTATTGTTTAGCATACATTTTCTATTATTCAATGCACAGTATTGAAATACACACTGTAAATTGTAATTTAAACGAGTTAAAATACAAACTTTCTGCTGCAAAGCACAGTGAGGTTTATAAAGTCTTTTTTTAGGCCAGACTATTTACGGTTGTTCTAAGCACCTCAGCCTAATAATGTCTCGTGAGAAGTCTGGGAGAATAATTGGTACTTGTCATCTCGTGTTTCCTCCCAAGTTGACAAGAGTTGATCAGTTTGGGACATGGGGATGATGGTAGATTACCCAACAAAATCAATATCCCCAGGGAAAAAGGGAGGGGGAATGTTAGACTAGACATGGAACAGTTTTAAATTTTCATCGTGATAATATTTCGTATATCTTTTAAAAAAAATTCTTACTTTATGTTAAATTCTTCGTTGCAAAACTCTGGTAATTCTATGTACAAGAGTGTAGCTAGACTTTTTTAAAATGCACATTAACATTTACAATTGCGTATTATATTAATAACATGCAGGTTTAGTTCAGTTAATGTGAGACTGCACTCGTTAATTTGTTATTTTAAATGCTTAAATATTATTATTCTACGTAAATGCATGGTATAATAATGACGCAAAAATTAGACTTTTCTAAGTTTACAGAAAAGAAAAATAAGTCCAATATTTTTAAATTTCGTTTCATATGTAATTGGTATATAATGAAAATACAATATCACTTCATAGAGAAGCGATCAAAGAACAATAATTACGGAAAAGTTTTAAATGAAAAAGAAATTTAATAAAGAAATGTAAGTGATCACTTTTTCTACAGTTCTGTAGATATTCTTTAATCTTGAACTAAGACCCTTCAGTTTCAGTGTCTGATTACTTCCTTATTTTCAAGACACTGTTAAGCCCAAAACCTTTCATAATGATTACAAGAAAAACATGAAGTTCCTAAAAGAACTTAAAGTATACATTCCTTAAATTGTTGTCCTTAAAAGTTTTTCTTTTTTTTTAAAAAAAAAAAGGCATGAAAATCACACTAACGGGAAGTTTACGTATCGTACGTATACTTCACATTATCTGTTAATACAAGCACCAGTTTGTATTAACTGGAGAACTTACAGTTTTACTTACTATAAAAACTGGAGAACTTCCTATTAATCCAAACAGTAAGTTCTTCATGAATTAAAAAATTTTTACGTGTCGTAAATATAATTGAAGATTGAAGATTTTTTTCTTCAACGATTCCCAATGAGGGAGGATCTGCTTAAGGTAGGGGCTTTTTTTAATATAATTTGACAAAGAAATCTGAGAGTAGAGATTATCGAAACGTACGTCATTTTATCCTTTTAAGCTTTTAAAATTTTTATTGTGACTAAGTGTCGAATCTGGCTCTTTCTAAGTAAGTTCTTCAGTTTTTGAAAAAGACAAAAAAAATTATAATCTTAACTAAATTATTTAAGCTGTTTAAATTGGACTAACTTTAATTATATCAAAGCGTACATAAACTAGTGATTACTAAGCAGATTAATGTTAGATAACCTTGTTGATTTCTAATTGAATTTTTGTGATCTTTAAGCGCTGAATAATCAAAAAGAAACCCACAAATAAAATAAAATAAATAAAATAAAAAAACCCATTTAAATCGTCCATTGTCCTGATACCGTACCATACCAGACATACCAGGTTTCATGAAGACCCATTCAGCAGTTTAGCATGAAACACACACACTTTTACAAAGTGATTTGTTGAACCTCAATTTCCTGACAAAGTAGGTTAAAAAAAAACGAAAATATGAAAAGGTTTGTACTCTGTGGGTGGTATACAAAAGTTGCTGAAGGACCTAAAGATTCTTGAGTCTCATTAATGGATGACCGCGTTCTCATCTGACCTAATGTGGACAGACTTGGTTCCAGTGGCAATTAAAACAACATTACTTGTCGCTTCTTTTTAACCGAATCATTAAGAATCTTTTTAAGTTTGTATTTGGTTCTGCTCATTGAATGAAAATTGTCTTTTGCTTTTTTTGCTTAAGTGAATAGTCTATACACTGAAACTGTGAGATCTCTTTTCAAATCTATGATAGTTCCAGAGAAATCCGAAGATCCGACCACGATGACGAATGTCGTTCGAAAATTATTTATACACTGAACAAAATAGAAACGATAACATTATAATTTATTTTTCACAGTATACACTGATTTCACAATACAACTTCAGTGAATTATAGAAGAGGTATTATCAAATGATTTTCCCTACAATTTTGCATGTATTTAATAGTGTAGCTTTTTGTATCAGACCGATAAAGTCTTCGGGATTAATTTAACGGATTTCCAAGGTAACGGATGTATTAATCCTATATAGTAGAGTTGTGTTAGTGTAACATTAACTTCTGCAAGGTTTAGTTTAGTTTTATAAGTAGGTAGCTATTATATATTCCCCATACGAGCCTTCATAAATCCTGGGGCTGCGACGTTTGAATCACGATCGGGTCTACTTGAGATTTGGATGGTCAGCTCAACCCTCGCCCCCCCCCCTTTAACCCCGAAAAAAAAAAAACCCGGTTCTCACTTTATAGAGAACTGTGTGAACCTTAGGACCTATCTAGAAGAGACTGAACACGGCTCCTCCAGTCTGTGTCTGTGCCATTGAGTTTTATTCTCGTTTGCTGCTGCTATTATTATTATTATTTCGATTGCGAATAAAGAACTCCACAGAAACCTATACAGTGTCGAAATCTTAATGTAAAAAAATAAATATTTCTTTGTTTGTTTGTCCCGTATGCGTTCCTGTACCATTCATCAGATTGCGATGAAACTTTGGTGAGTTGTTATGCGCACGCCCGCGAAGGTTTCTGAATTAGTACAACCATTTTACAATATCTGGTGCGCGAGGCGTTCAACAAATGAGTGTATTTCCGGATTCAACATTTGCAGTTTCCGGTGCGACTCGCATTTGCAATGACCATCACCAAAGCACAGGGACAATCCCCATAAGTGTGTGGACTAAATTTGGAAAATCCATGCTTCACACATAGACAGCTCTATGTGTCCTGCTCACGCGTCGGAAAACCTTCTGATTTATTCGTGTATGCACCAGACGGAAAAACAAAAAATATTGTACATACAAAAGTACTTAAATAACCAGAATGAAGCACAAACACTTCCTTTCTTTGAGTGGCATTGTAACGCATGCCGGGTACAGCTAGTTTCTAATAAAAAATCTTAAAATTTTACTAATTTTTGATTCTCTTCGATCGTTAAACTATTATAGAGCTTTGTTGTGATTGGATTGCGGATACGATTCGCGATAAAAAATGCACAAAAAAATTGTTTAAGGATTTGCAAGTTAAAAAAAAAAAAAAAAAGAGTTAGGAAACGCTAGTCTACTTTAATGCTTTCCCAATCTAACTTCTAAGCACTCCTATTGCGAGATACTTTTAAATTCTAATAATGCACTTTGTAAGTACTTAATTTACATCACTTTATTATAGTAATAATACGAGGAATACGTAATCCTAAATTATTATTCCCTTCCCTTTAGAATGACGGGATACCTTAACATTATTTGGACTGGCATCACTTCATTCACTCACAATCCATCACCCATTTATTATTCTTTCTCCTTCTCTTGCACCATGCATAATTTATCATCCTCTCCATCTACTTCCTCCATTCCTACATCCTTTTTTTTTCTCTCTCCCCTTTTCTTCTTTGTTTTTCTTCAACTTGAAGACTCCCTATGATTTTTATCAACAGTCACAACACAGCACAAGCTTAAACAGCTAAATAGCTGAATATTTATAAACTTTCTGTCCTTTTACTATTCTATTAAACTGTGAAGTTTCTATTTAAACTGAAGGTTTTATTTTAATTTTATTTACTTACATGTTCTTCGAGTACCGCAGATATCACTGAGCACTGACTAATTTTAGCTGAAGAGGATTAAATTTGTTTAATTTTAATTCGAAATGTATTTACTAAACTCAAATAAAACAATATAGAAAATCTAATATTTTTGTGGAATTTTGGATCGCAAAACAAATATCGCAGTGATACTCAACACTTATTTTTTTCTTCTCTCAATTTAAATTCATTCAATCGATGATACAGTGTGTGTGTTGTCTCCACTTTGCTGCTACATTTAATTTGCGTTTTTTATTGATATTTTAGTAGTTAATTTCATGTAATCTGAGGTTGGCAACGCTATATTTCTGTCCTTAAGAAAGTTAGTTCCTATTTATAGTTTTTAATATAGCCACTTTTTTTTCCGAATCTTAAAGATCGGAATTTAGACATTCTGTGAATTTTCACACAAACTTTGATAAATTCCCTTCAAAACTAACTTTTCCAAAATTTGAAAAATACTAAAGAAAGTAAACGATGTGTGAAAAAAAATCTGAAAACTCAACTAAGCTCAGAAAGTGTGAAACAGCATTTTAAGAATTCTAACATGAACATTTTGATATTTTTAATCGATTTTATTTTCATTGCTCATTTTTCATTTTATCGTATTGTTTTAACCGTTACTCCAATCATGACCAAATTCGATTAGATACTGGCCGACCACGGATAAGAGAAAGATCCCCTCGACACTTCTGCGCATGTCAGAAGAAGGCGAATCCGTTTCCAAATTAGGATAGTCAGACCGTCTGGTGGAAAGTTTAATCCATCTTGTTTGTTTATTATTAAACATCGGAAAATTAGCTTTTATTTTGAGAACATTTTAGTTTTAAAATTATAATTATTTTGCTTAACAGTTAAAAAATTTACTTATAAATAAAATAATAGTTTATGGTCGCTACTCCCTTTCTACGCAAATTGACTGTTCTTGGCACTCTGTCATGTGGAGGTCTCATATCCGTGGTCGAACAAAATTCTGTTAGAAAGTTATCGAGTTTTCAGGATAAATGCAGGCTGTCCGGGAAGGAAATGTCAATTGAAGGCCATACTAAGATAATTGAAGGTCAAACTTGGATAATTCGAAGTTGAAGAGACCAGAGAAAAAGTTCGAAATATTCAAAAATTCGAATTATATATATTCTCTCAAACAGAAGAGATAAATAAAAAAGATTAACTTCACGATCAAATTTAACACATTAACTTTATCTAAGAATACTGCTACATTTTTTTTTCATTAAATCACATAATTTTTACTAGCTTAATTATTCATCACTTTAAAAAAAAAGCAGATATTTTTAATTGCTTTATTGAATGCAATGCTTGAGTCATAGCATATGATTTCAACCTATCAATTGATACAAAAATACATTCCAGACCTCGCGTTCGTTTTCCTTGGAAAGTCCGTTAAAATAAATAATGTATCTTAAATGAGAAAAGTCTCAGGAACAATTTTTACCATATTTTAAGGACAATCGTACGAAAAATTCGAATTATCCACGATTTTTGAACATCATTTTAATACAGAATTCTAGGGACCGAGCAAAAAATTCGAATTATCCAGAATTTCGAATTAAACAAGTTCGAATTATCCAAGTTCGACTGTATCAGTCATTCTAAGAAAAGAAGTTTATATGAACATGTGTCTTATTTTGAACGATTTCCGAGATGGAACTATATGAATGCACGTTAGCTAAAATATTGATAAGAAAGATATATTAAAAACTGTTTCTAATATTTATTGTATTCAAATAACAAATTTGCAACAGTTTATAATAAATTTTCAGAAATTCCATCAAAATCATTTTGCTTCACACCGATTCACTTATTTCAGACAATGGTGAAATCCCGCGGGAGGGAAGGTCGATATTGCCTGCCAAAGGTTCGGAATAACATGTAATGTTCGTATAATTTTTCTTTTTCTCTTATGGCCGCTATTTACATGCTCTTGAAAAATTGCCTCAAACGCGCTCAAATACTTGCCAGTTGCCGCTGGCTGTTTGCTGTATCGCTTTACACGGTAAGAGAACTTCCCGTATTCAAGTCTCGTTTGTTCTCGTTGAGATCGAGATTAAACTGCCGGTCGTCGAAGTGACAAACAAGATGATTTTGCAGCTTTGTTTTGTTACTAATTCTCAACTCATTTCACAGCAGAGATAAAGAAAAAAAAATCCCGGAGAAAGAGAGTGTGGTGAATGAAGCCGTGGATTTAAACCACGAGCAAGGAATATCCAGATTTCAACGTGAAGTTAACACTGAAGTTAACTGTCGTAGTTCTTAAATAAAATTTCTCGCAGCCATGAGCGCTGGTGTCGACTTGCTTCTAATTGTTTGCCTGAATTTAGAACCGTTTCTATACAGAGCAACTAGCAGAATTTTCGAGCAAATGGGAGATTTTCGAGCCAAATGCCAGTTTCAGGCAAGTTTTCAAGAGCGTGTAAAGCGGCCATTACAATGACCGATACTATTACTTCCCAGAACAGTGACCTTTCCTTCTGGAACACCCTGTATACAAAAATACTATTAATGTAATTAACAATAAAAATAATAAGAAGAATTTTTTTCAATTACATAATTGAAATACTATTACAATACTAGTGTTTTCATGAAAACTAATTAGCAACGATTTATAATTTATAATGAGCTTTCATTTAAATGCTAATTAATGCTAATTAGTTTTTAGAAAGACTAATTAGCATTTTAATAAAGAAACGTTGTAAATTAGTTCATCTAAAAATAACATTTCTGCAACACGATTGCAGAAATTTAATTTCAAATCTTCACAAACTATTTTGCAAAAGTTGTTATTCTTTATTTGTTATCTTTTAGCTGCTTCCAATTGAAAGATAATTGATATTAACTGAATTACAAGCTATTTATGTTTTCTTAAACTCTCTGATAACGAAATTGTTTTTAAGTTAAGACGTTAAAGCGATTAATTATATTTGATGTTTATGTTTGAAATTGAAATCCATAAAATATGGTTCCTGACTTGCCTGGGAATTTGATAGCAGAAGGGGTTCCAAGTTAGGTAATTACTTTATTACCATACTATATTACCAGCTCCGGTCGTAAAGTTCGACAGTTGATCCCATATTTGGACACCAGGAGTCGTGTCGATTGACTCGGTGCCACAAGGTTAGGCTTTTTTTTTGTTATTTTTATTTATTTATTTAATGCGCTTGACAAAAAGATGTTGTCGATGTGAGTGTCTGGCAAAATGGTAGCTCGTAAATCATAAACCACTCTTTCGTTACACCTGCGTTTTTATTGTCAGCTACAGATTTATGTTTCGTCATTTTTATTATTTAGACACAAAAAAAAAAAAGCTCTAAAATTTAAATTTCCTTCGGTCTCCATTACATTTTTATACTAGTACTGGAAGGACATCTCACGTCAAAGCGCTTTGTAAATTTGGTGTAACATTTGTAACGTCCCATAACAAAAAAAGAAGCCTTTTAAATGCAGTTTTAACGTCGAAATACGCATGTCTGTAATATCAAAAACATATCTCAAACACCATTTATCCCACGAATTGCATCTTGAACTAAATTTACATTATTAAAAGAATGTTGTTGAGGGTAGGTATTGTTACTCATAATACTAACCACACTGCAGACCTATGGTAGATAAGAGCTCCTTCGTTTCGTAATCGTAGGACTAAATCGCGTCTGGTACCATCCACCAGTAACCCCTGGAAAGAACCCTATTCCCATTTAACTAAGGTCTTGGTGAACCACAGCAACTGTCTGGAGGAGAGTTAAGAGTGGGAAAAATCCCTAACTACGCTGGGAGTCAGAGACTGAATCCGGGTCCTCTAGACGGCGGCAGTCAAGTGCCTTACCCCTAGGCTATCAGGTCCATAATAAGCACCCTAAAACTAGCTTATAGTCTTACAAAATAATAATAATTACTAAACATACGAAATCTCACTATCCACTTTAGTATTTTTCTTCTCCATTTCTTGTCCATTCGTCTGCTACAATTCAGTTCATGAAAGAAGAGCTTTTGATGACATAATTTGCTTAGAGATTGATGTTTCCAGGACGTAACATCGCCATCTATTGCTAAATTCCGTAACTAAATCTTATAAACATTACGAAATCATTATGGTTTTTGTATTTTCTACAGTTACGAATACATAATAATAATTAAAAGTGAAAGAATTACAAACATTCCACGTTATTCTCCTTGCTTGGCTATGCACAGTTTGTCCTCTCTTGGTCACGCTTTTGAGATCACAAAACGACGCCATCTTGGACTGACTGCTCGGAGGTCAAGTTGATGAAGTCTTGACTGGTGACTTTTGTTCCAGACAAAATCGATCGCTACGTAATGACCATATATGGCAAACCCTTCTTTTTTGAAAACTACTGTAGTCTGTTCATAATATGCTCATCACTTTAAAACGGCCGGACGGATTTCCATCAAATTTGAGGCATAGCTTACTTACGGTCCAACTTCCAACATAGACTCATTTATTTTGGTCCATATTCCCCCATTCCTCAAAAATCACCCCCTCACTTAAATCGATGCACTTTTTTTTTTTAATTAATCACGATGTTTATTTACGATTCAACTTACAAACACGAGTACGATTATTTTGCTATCCACCCCTCCATTTCTCGAAATGGAGCGTCTCGCCAATGCTGCACACTCAGTCTTGACTGGATGGAAGCTGAGCCCTCTAAGTAATTAAATGAAAAATACGAACTTGATTCCGTATTTGGACATCACAAGTCTTACTTATTTTAGTATGTTTTTATGGGGGAAGGAAGCTCTTTCTTCTGAAGGTAAATCCGGCCTAAAAATAAATTAAAAGATCCGTTTTTCACAAATCATACATTAGAATGTATTAAGTCCCTGTAGATAGGTTTAGTGGATTTTTATTTTGTTTGTTTGCTAAATGAAATTTCTCCATTTAGCTCTTAAATTATTTACAAATATCTAACCTTAAAAGTAAGTTTATTCCAGTAGATGTTAAGTAGACAAAGCTCGAGTTAATCTTCCACTGCATTGGTAACTTCTTTGGTCTCGTCCTCTTTATGTGTGTGTGTGTGTGTCTGTGTGCGTAGGAGGATGATTCGAAAAGAGGGTAATGGCTTCGAGATATTGAATGCAACAACTTGCTCATGAAAACGATTCGGACAAGAGAATGACCCTCTTTAGACTCCCAAAGGCGAAAACCAAATGAAATAAGTCCAGAGAAACAAATGGAAAACCACAACGAATGGTGCCTCCAGCTTAGAGCCAAAAAAAAAATAGATGGGAAAAAGAGATAATCCTTTAATAAGCTTACTCTCAGTAAATATTTTTCACATTTCATTTTCAGAACGAGAATTTATTTTCCTTGTTTGCTACAAGCAGCTATTTACTTAATTCTAATCCTCAAAAAAAATTTTGTTGATTCTGTTGGGATAAGTATTCATGAAAAAAGAAAAACGCACACTTACATTTTTTTTCTTAGCTTACTGATGTAGTACTTTTGTTAAGAAAAATGAGAACATATTCACGAAAAAGAATCAGAAATATTTTTGAAAAACGAATGTATTTTTTTTAGTTTAATTAAAAATTTTAAAAAGTAATTAAAAATGCATTTTATTATTAAGATAAAATGTATGAATAGTTGAAAACTAAATGTATTTTAAAATATAGAAATTTACATATGCGCAAAGTAATTAAAAAAATTGTGGTGAATTGCATTCACACAAGACTAGTTAAAAAACATAAAAAGTTCACAACCTCCAATACGAGGCTTTGACGAGTGACCTGTAAATGGATTTTTGGCAACTTAAAAATAATTATTAATAAATAATATAAGAACAGATGTGCTTTTTTTTTTTTTTAAGGCGAATTTAATTAATTACAAACGGGTTCATGTGGAGAAATTTTATTTTTGAATCAAAATCGAGTTGGTTTTCTTTGAGATTTGAACAGTTAAACAATAATAATAACAATAATGAGATATTCGTATTAACAGGATTGATAAACTTTACAAATTGTGAATTTACAGTAAGGGCTTTGATTTATAGCCTACATCTTCTGACGACAACCACGAAAGGAAACAACAAAGAAATAATTCTCAGTGAGAAATTTAGCGTACAAAATAAAAAAAAAAAAAAAAGGCAAAAACTTATCCTTAATCAGGATCCAGAGTTTGTGTACTGCTACAGGGAAAAAAAAAAGGAAAGTTTTTCTTCTTCTTATCTGGGATATATGTTATGCTGAAATTTACTCAATCGTAATTGTTAAATAGAAAATTGTGGTTTATTACTTTGATTATAGAATACAAGATAAAAGTAATTTTGTGTAGATGAAAAAGTTAAATCACTAAAAAGAAACAATAAATTAAAAAAATAAAAGAAGGAATTGTGATCAAATTATATGTACGATATTGTAATGGTGTTTGTGGGAGAGTCAGTGAAATGGAAAAAAAAACGACGAGTCAAGTTCGGGAACTGAACTGAATGGTTATTAAACGAAAACATTTTGTTTTTATAGATTTTACACAGAAGAATTTGATTGGAAGATTAATTAAAAATTATATATAATGATAGGATAAAAAAAAGAAAAACGAATGTAAATTGATTAACTGATTCAACGGCTGCAACGGAAAAAATTGTAAAAATAAACAGAACATCACTAATTAAAACATTCCTTTTCTATTTCCTAAAGTAAATAACGGTTAACGATTAAAATGAATAAATTACGGATAAAATAAAGATAATTAATTTTTACAAAAAATATAAATAAATGATTTCTAAAAATATTTACATACAAACTGTTACATGAAAGTTCCGTAATCTTCTATCAATTCCTTCCTTTTCATATTACTATTTTGAACTAAAACTCCATACACTCCATATCTTAAGATTTAAAATTGTTTTATTCAAATACCATGCGAATTTTCGGGACGAAATTGTATCGTCATCCCTTCTTCAAGCGAAAAATTAAAATATTCTTTGGAATAAATACAACAAAATAGTATTGAACATGAAACCAATTAAAAAGACGTTGAAGCAATAAATACAATTATTGTTATAATGAAAGATCATAAAAGTTAGCTTCATTACTTAAAACAATTTTGAAAAATAAATATTTAACAACTAAACAAGAATTCCAATAAAAACAAAATTATTAACACTTTAGATCAACAAATTCAATTGTTTTCACAATAATTATTTACATTATTTAGAATTTACTGTATATCTAATTTATCTTGTCCTGTTTGGTAAAGTTCATGAAATGTTTTGAATTAAAAAAATGTCCAACCGAATCGTAAGAAGTAACTGGTCTCACATAATGGACCGAGCTGACGCCCTCAACGATACACTTTCTATAAAATAGATGTTTCATCTACCAAAATTTCAGAAGTTTAACAAGTTTTTGAATAATTTGAGGTGTATGTATTTTTTAGTTATTAGATTTTCATCACTGTTTAGAAAATTGACAAAGAAAAGGAATTTTAACGATTAAACAAAATTATGTGCTAGTTAGAGCCTCAATTTTCCATCACTTAGTGGGGATGAGCTTGCAGTGCTGGTAGGTGTGTGGGAGATCAAAATAATGGTGTTATATTTAAGTTGGCAAATTGTAGGAGGACGCAACAACAGGGATCCAGGAGGTCCATTTTTTTTATGAATTGTACTTTTAAGAAAACTCAACATGCTCACGCACGCTTCCACATCAGAACCTTTAATTTGATACCAAATTTACCCTTGTATCTCATGCGGTTTCCGAGAAAAAGGGGTTAAATATTTCCTTTTATATGTGTAGATAGATTGTATGTACGTAAATAGATTTTATTGGCTTGTAAGGTCTCATGGATAACTTCGATAAATTCAGTACGATGTGGAATTTATTTTGAAACTGATATATACAGCAATTTGCAGGGAAAAGTAGCCCAAACGACGTGTTTCAGGAAATTCTTATTTATCAATTGAACTGTTTTATTGTTTCTGTGGCAGTGCGCAATAAAGTGCTTTAATTGCGTTGAAAACGAAACAGGTTCTCTTGGAATGCGATGCAGTAGCGCATGCGAGGTGATGGAGGTGGTTATGGCGGCGCAGAGGTCATCACAGATGGAGCGAAGGGCTAGTGCTGGGTCAGGAAGAAATCCTAAGTGTGAAATGAATTCTGCTATGGCGTGAGAGTCGAGCAGTGCGTAGGAGACTCTTATCAAGGTCACAGAAGTACGTCGGGTCAAGATAAGGGTGAGAAGAATTAAGTGATCCTTCAGTGATGTCGAACCTTTTACTAGTAAATGGCAAAATTTCCCATCTTTTTGTTACTTTATACTCTGATAGGGAATTTTACAGAATTTTTAGGATTTTTTTACAAGAATTTTTGGGATTTTTTACAGAAGTTTTAGGGATTTTATAGGAATTTTTATGATTTTTACAGGAAGTTTTGGGGATTTCACAAAATTTTATAGGAATTTTTACGATTTTTACAGGAAGTTTTGGGGATTTTACAGAAGTTCTTTTTAGGGTTAGGAGGTTTTCTTTTTTTAGAAGGTTTTAGGGGGTTTTACAGGAATTTTATATGAATTTTTATGATTTTTACAGAAAGTTTTAGGGATTTTTACAAGAATTTTACAGAAATTATACAGGAATTTTATGAAAATTTTTTAGGAATTTTACAGGATTTTTTTCCAACAATGCTTCTACTATGAGTAATGCCTTATAATTTAACGTTTTTGATATTTGAATATCAATGTTAAATCACTATTGTGAATGGAACATAACAAGTTAACGTTTCTTAGCCTGATTTCCTAAAGGAAGGAAGTTCATAATTTTTAAAGGAAGTATTTTCATAATTGAAAATCTGTTTTACGTATATGATAGCCAATGTTGAATCGGGGAACGGATCTTTGTGAAATTTGATATGATTTATGAAACCTGATGAAAAACTTAACGTGAGGACGACAAAAATTTCCATAGAAAACCGTTAGAAGTGAAACATTGAAATTTCATCGTTAGATAACAATGAATTTTATTCAATTTAGTAATCCATTAATTGCTTGCTTGCTTCGATGTCGTTGCAATGGATTGCAGTTAATTGTCAGAAAATAGAAAATTTGAAGATATTATTTATATCCGGTAGATATTATGATTACTGAACATCCGCTTGAACGTTTTTCGTCTCTGTTTATCCATTTATCTATTTATATGAACTTCACGCTAAAACGGCTGGAAAAGATATCCATGAAATTTAATACATAGCTTATGATCCAACTCAAACCCGTATATTTTGGTTCCTTCCCCTCCCATCCCTCAAAACTGACCCCCAGTTGATGGATTTCTTAAAATTTGACAACAGTTTTCACTTATAGTCAAACTTAAAAATAAAAGAGTCCCGTCCTTGAAATGTGTCTTTCAGTTTTAAATGTTCAGTCCCACCTATGCAATGAAAGCTGAGAGTATTTGGAAGCTGAGTATTTCTAAATACCAGGTACTCCTGTATTTACCGGTTACTTTTCGATGAACCCATCGTAAATAGAAAACAACTACACCGTAAAAATATTTACCGTTAAATTAACAGTAATATGCAGTAAAATTCACGGTAATTGGCATTAAAACAAAAAACAGCGAAATACAATTTTTTTAGCAAAGAACATATATGTCGAATATGATACGACAAATATTATCAAAATATAAATAATCATTACTGTCACTGAATAAGTAAATAAACAAATAAATTATTGTAACTATCTAGGCCTACCGTACAATATTTGAAAAGTAAATAAATGAATACAAGATTACCTGTCAATTTTTGATGACCACCCAATGTGCATCGTTATTGCACCGTCGTAAAGCCGAAATATCGTAAAGCAAACCATCGTAAAGCGAGAAGAATTGTACAAAAAGGCGTTTCCGTTGCATTGTCTTCTATAGATAATTAAAACTACAGTAAAAATCTGAATTTAATTTCAGTTGGCATTACGAGTTCGGAAATTTGAATTTCCTAAGTTTTTATCGCTAATTTATCTATGTTCTGGACATGCTATAACATTGAAAGAAAGAAATTGAAAATTTTTAATATTACTTTTTTTTAAGTTGCTTTCCTTATCTAAAATTTATTTGAATACTAAAATTTTTGTAGTTTATATTTACAACTTATTTATTTAAAACTTAAAAATAGACTGATATTTGATTTGTAGAGATGACTTATTTTTATTTCTTATTTTTGTGATTGTT
>JAFIDM010008419.1:44782164-44792827 GCA_023159025.1 Thereuonema tuberculata | reverse complement strand
TTGGGTTTGAGTGTTATCTCATGGGAAAGCACTGTACATTGCAGGTCTTTGGACTTCATTCTTCCTTGATTGTCTGTCCCATATCACCATTGTTGCCGTTTCGTCCAAATTCTGGCAGAAACCGTGTCGCAATAGCACGTGGGTTTTGTGGACACTGTGGCAATCAGATCCCTGTTGTTCCACCTGTGTTATAGAGAGAGGTATGTAGGCGATCGAAGAAAGTTTCCTGCTGCTTGTCGCTCGGGGTAGCAGTGAAGGGTCAACGAGCATTCAGGCTACGAAGGCGCCCCCCTTGCGCTACTTCCAACAGTATAAGAATTCTTTTACATCCATTAAGGAATGCGACGACTTGGACATCGACTTCACAGCTGCAGGAAGTCAGCACAGGACAGTTAATAAAAAATTAAAAAAGAAAAAAATACTTGACATGAAATATGAACTTACAAATAAATATAGAGTGGCCACCTACAACGTGGAACAGTTCAATTGATAGGAACCATTTATTTGGCCTCCCTAATTTGTAGATCATCAAAAAAAATAATGATAAACAAATTCTTACTTCAAGTTTTAAGCTTTCATCCGAGCTTAATGTTTCTTCAAAATTTAGCACAACTTGAAAAGTCACATTTTTATTCTAAATTTAATTTCTGATTAATATTTAAGATTTATTTAAGAAAAAAGGTAACAAACTAAGGCACAAAGCTAAAAGAAGGAATTTGCACCCTGAGCTATCACCGGGAAGAGACTGGGACGGACCGTTTCGTGCTTTTTAGGACTCGTCAGCTTTATTTTAAGATAAAGAAAATGTGTTATCAAGAAAAATTATTTTTTTTCGTGATAAGAAAAATAAGACATGAAAAACAGACAGTCCATGAAAAAAAACAATGAAATCAATTAAAAAACATTCTTAACTCAAGTTTTAAAAAAAAATCAAGTAAGAAGTTCATAGAGAGATTTGAAGCATACTTTCGTTATGGTTTCACCTTTTAAGCCACCAAAAAAAAAAAACATAGAGAAAAAAAATCTTTGAATTCAGTGGATATTTTAAATATTTGGATACATAAATAATTTATAAAATTTTTCTATAAAATTAATTAAATCCTTATAATCAAATCTGATTAACTTCAATTAAATCAAAGCAGACGCAAACTGTTACGTTCGATAGAAAGCCAGTGATAGTTAATTGTTTTGTTTATAATGTTTTCCTGTGGCAACCTTTTCGTCATCTTTATACCCACATTTCTCCATAGAGATACAGAAATTTTCCAGTAGAAAAGATGTCACTATAAATATGCACATGAAACTTTGGTAGTGATCGGTTCACTCGTTCAAACGTTGCTATTGGGGATACAGAATTTTTCAAAACTTAAGTATCATTATACGGTCGATGATTGGCTGATATGTAATCACAACTCTTAAAATGACTGCCTTCAGATTAAATGTACGGTATTATAAAGAAATACACTCATGTCATTGTTAAAACATAAGTTCTCAAAAAATTTGATGTCTACTTTCTTTAAACGTTGCGGCTTTTTTTTTCTTCTTTGATTGTTTAAAAAATACAGGTCGACCATCACTAATCCGGCACTAATTTCGGCTAGCGTAATTTCGCCGCAACAATCTATCGCTATTGTTTTGTGGCGCTACTTGCTCCATAAACACTGTTGGTGTCACTTGCAAACACAGACAAGCCATTCGAATTTATTGTCATAACCTGCTCACTTTGAACCACAAGAGTGATGATAATCCCGAATCTGCAAATTCGAAAATATGAAAAATTTGCAAATATGAAAAATTTCAATTGAAACCATCCCGAATTGTAATCTGAACATATCTGTGAGAGAAGAAAGAAATAAGTCAATTCAATTTTGTAGTAAACACAAAACTAAGCGATCTCATACGGTTTGCACCATTTGGCAGCATTCCGACGACTCGGAGTAACTAGCCATTTTGAACCGGAATTGACACATTGGGGTCGACAGTATCATATTCATAACACAGTCGATTCAGTATATATATCACGACTTTGTCCAATTACCAATATTTCTCACCTAATCAGTAACCATCTAACACCAGATATATCGACCGGAAGTCAGATTTTCATCCAAACCTCCAGGCCCTGTAGAATCCAACGCGGTCTGATCATGGAGCTCCGATTTCCGGTTTGGGCTGTGTAAGACTACAAATAATAAGACTACAAATACACACATAATTTCTACGTACAGGGTCGCCAAAAAACGAGAGAGAGAGAGAGAGAGAGAGAGATTATTGAATTTAATATTACAAATATTAATGTTCAAGTTATAGAGATTTGCGGTTACTATCACATCACCTCTACCATGAGCTCGCTTAGAACATTCCAGAAATAGAAAATTCTGGAATTGAGAACAGGTAAAAAGTGATTGTTTTCCTTGTTCCACTTCTGTCGGCTGAAAAGAAATAGTGAGGAGTATGCTGAAGAATTAACGTTGTCAACAAGAATCTTCTGGAACATTTCTGCCAGTACAACTTCAGCGAAGCCTGTCTCATTATTTGAGCTCCAGAACAATCGCTTCCGATCTACTTCTCTGGTCGTGGGAGATCGCTCTCTTCAAAACAACTTTTCAGCAATCCTCTCTTGTCTTAAGATGGGACGTAAATGATGCTTTGCTGCCAATCCCTAAACCTAACCAAGACACTGATGATCCCGTGTCAGAGATATCCATCAACCTAAGGAACTACGTGAAAGAGCAGTGGAATATCTCGTCTTCCAGTGAAGATAAGAGGAGAAGGAAAGAAGCTTTCTATAAAATTATTTGCTATCTAGTACAGGTTAACAAAAAACTAAAAACAAATTGATTATATTCTTAGAGATCTGTAATGTTGTTACTTTTATTGGAAGAAGATGAACAATTGTATATTTGAGTGTTTTCCCAAATGCATCTTTTAATTAAGATGATAAAGAATTAAAAGAAAAAAAAAAGCAGCAATAAGAAGAACTTGAAAAAAAAAAAAAAGATATACTGTTCGTTTTCAAAAGCCAGAGCTGTCACTGGCGGACGATTTTACTCCGCAGAGGGGTGATACGCTGAGATGGGCACTTTCCTAAGAAATTCTTTTGGACATTTTCGCTTTTAAGAAAATAATATCGGAGGAGCATTTTTGCAGTAGTATTTATTCTTTCCATAATTCTTTCCCGAAAAGCGCAAATAGAACGCAGCTACCAGTAAACTAACACTGATAAAAAGTAAACATCCCCTCTTTATTTCTCCTCACCCCTATTTTGAAGAAATCGAAGGAGACCTGACGCATGCACAAAAGCGTTGAAGGCTCTTGTAAACAAAACCGAACAGTATTCATGACTGAGAAAGCACCCCCCCCCCTTTCAAACTAAAAATAAGCAAAATAAAAAGCAGTAACAAAATTTTAAACTCAAAAAACCTTAACAAAAGCCTCAAATAACAAACAAACAAACAAACAAAAAAAAGGATAATGTGTTGTAACTAAAACATTTTTTATTACTAAAACAGCTGATTTTTTTAAGAAATAAAAAAACTGTTTTATTGTAAACTTTTTTGAAAAAACACATTTAAAATGCGCACAATTATTACAAACAAAAAGGCCCAGTGCAGTGCACATAAGAATGCCTTTCGACTATTCAGCATAAATTTGCTTTTTTCAATTACACTACTGACATTTTCCGTTGTTTGCTTTATAATTAAGTTCCGTTGAGCCTTTTTGAAAAAAGAACAAGGAATTTAAGATGTGAATTTCAGTTTTATTTTTTATTGTTGTAGTTTTGTGTTGGATGTCACTATCGGGAGCGACATGTTATTGTGATTAGAAAACCCTTAAAACTTCTTTTTTTGTGTTAGATGCCACTGTCCATAATCTTTTGCACAGTCTCGGCCTAACATCATGGGTAAAGCCGACGAGTCCTAATAAGAACGAAACAGCTGTCCCGGATTCCCATCGATGATGGTTCAGTGTGCGAAAGGCATTCTTATGTGCACTAGTTATGTGCACTTGGATTTTTAGTTAACAATTTCTTATTTACTGATTTGTTAAAAACTAGCAGTTCTTAAATAAGATTATTTAGGCTAAGCATTTGCACTAAATTTTGATACTATCGAATTTATTTCGCGAATTTATTTATCGAATTTATTTATCGAATTTATTTATCGAATTCATTTAGCGAATTTATTTACCGAATTTATTTAGCGAATTTATTTAACAAATTAATTTAGCGAATTTATTTTGCGAATTTATTTTGCGAATTTATTTAGCCAATTTATTTATAAAACACATTTATCAGCAAGTTCTGATCGAGTTAAGATAAAAAAATAGGTTTTCGTTCTTTCTATAATAATCACTTATTTCTAAGCAGTTACTACAATATTTTCTTAAGTTTTCATTGAAATTAAATCCTTGGGATGAGCTCAAAATCGCCCAGGGTAAAGAAACAAACGAAACAAAAAACACCTACTGATTGAATAACTAAGTGAAGACGCTGGACAGGATCTGACCATTTAATAGAATAAAAAATAAAAACCTTTAATCTTTAATTCCTGCATTCAACAAGTTTTGTGACGTAACATTGTTGTAATTGGTTGTTATTGAATCTTAGACTGAAAACAGAACAATGATTTTGTTTTTTTTAGCATGTTTAAATAGATTTCTAAATAGTTCTTAGTAATTTTTGACTTTTTTTATTTTATATTTCTTATAAATAATTCAAGAATGAAGCCTTTTTCTTTTAATTTCCAAGAAACTCTTTAAGATTATAACTATCTCCTGCGGCGTTACCTTGATCTGTTGTAAAATCTCACAGAGTGATAACACTTTATTACGAGGGAAGCCGTAACATTTTTTTTGTTATTATTGTTATTATTAAAGGAAGACGAATAATTGTATGTTATTTCATTTGCGTGATTTCTCCAAGTGATCTAATTATAGAGTTTCGCTTTTCATGTGACAACGTTAAATAAACAAGATGATAATAAGAAGAGAATTAGACGGAACCATAGTTTTTCAGATGTCATTCCAGATTTCATTTTGGGAGCACAGGTTTGCTAAGATTTATGTCGATAGGAGTTGATATTTCGTGATTAAGGGGTTGTACAGGGTGTTTCAGAATGTCAGGATAGCAGGATGTGATGATAGATGAAAAAAGTGTGGAGAAAATATATTTGTAAGACGAAAATAGATGTTTTCTTTTGTTTTTAAGGAAAAGAAAGTATTCATAAGGAACATAAAGCCTACTTTTCTTATAATCTTGGTCCTCAAAACAATTTCTTTTTTTTTTTTTTTTTTCCCTTCCTTTTTTTTTTTTTTTTGTTTTTTTTTTTATAATTGTAAACAAGGTAGGGAAAGCGATTAGTAAACGAATCACAATGCTTCACAACGTCTTCTGATAAGGAAATATCATTGATATTGCTGTAATTTCTCTATTATTATAAATGTGATTGTTGCGAATGCAAAAGGCGCAATTGTTACGGTTATTGTGCTTAATGATAATTTAATGAGATTTTAATGATACTTGTCTACGGGACAGACAAAACGGGAATATTAGTCTGCTGATCTTATCAGAAGACTAAAACGATAGAAAAATATATACATATATTTGTTTTTAATCACTGTATCTGTTGAATACAAACAATAGAAGTTTTCTGTTTCCTGAAAAAAAAATAACAATAGTATTCGCATTACTTAAGGCTTCTTTAAAATTCCATTCATTTTAACCTATCAAAGCGCGCTCAAACTGGTGGAGTTGTTAGTAGATTAATATCCAGAGTTAGACATTGGCTTCAATTGTAATGCTTGTCTTTCAAATTTTTATCAACTTCCCGCGCTAATTGCTCGACAAGGACCCACCCAGAAAAAGTCTCGTATCGAAAAGTTATATCGTCCATAGTCCTTAAATATGCAGGCCAAGTTTCAAAAAGATCCTTAAAGCAGTTCATACGTTATTAAGCAATACCTACACACTGAGTATCATTGTCGCTAAAAATATTCGTAATTACAATCTACATGAAAACGTTTAATATAAAAAGATATTTTAAAAATTGCAGATGGATCCATATTTTTCATTCAGGCTACAGCCAAATTGTGATTCCTTAACAATTTTTAGTAATTTCAACAACCTGGCTTCGAGTTGTATCATAACTGCTGTCCTACAGAGATCAGAATAAAAATGTCCTGTAAGAGGAAGCTTTAACATCTATAAATTTTTATCAAATTTTAAACATTTGTGGTTAAAATGTAAAACTTTGTAAAATAGAAGATAAATCGTTGTAGTTTTAATTTTTAAAATACATTTTGATTTGTAATTGATAAATTTTAGAATAATACTTCCCAAAAATTAGACTTAAAATATCAGTTATTGAGTTTCATATTTTAGAAACACTACAAAAACTTTTTCTAATAGAAAATTACTAGGAAATTCAGGAAGACCGTTATCTATTCCTGAATTTTTCACTTTTTAGTAAAATTTAGAAGTGGGTCTAAAAAATTTTTAAAGTTGAAAACAATTGTAACCTTTTATATCAATTTAAAAAAAAAAAAAAAACAACTAATAATAAACGACCACTAAGCACAATATTAAAAATTGAAAGGATAAAGAGGAGCTTATGAAGTTCGTCCATAACGGAGTCGTCAGAATTCTGACGACTCCGTTACGGACGAACTTTATAAGCTCCGGTTATCTTTTAATTTGAGAAATGGGTCTCATGTAATAGTTCAGCCCCGAAACGTCATTTTTAATAAGTCTTTTAACCTTTCAATTTTTAATATTGTGCTATAATGGTTGCTTATTATTTTAACATTTAATTGAATCCTGCACGTTAAAAATATAGCAAAAAAATAAAAATAAATATCTGTGGAGAAATTAAATAAAACTTCTTTCCTAAGCAACTCTTCTAAATTTGCGTTTTCCTAATTTATCTCGTTTTTATTCGAACGTACGTGAACTTTAACTATTAAAAACTATTAAATAATAAATATGATTTATTTTCAGCTTTATAAAAAGCCGAACCTTGCTGAAGAACAAATCTTCAGCAAAACTGAAAATTTTTCCATTTTCAAAATCTACAAATACGAGAATTGGTTAATCGCTCCAACTAACGTTACAAACAATCATAATGATACAAACATTTCAGCAATTTGTCAGTGACATCTGACTACCATTCTTTTAACACAAGCGGAGTTTGTAGTTTTGTTTTTGTTTTTTTTCAATGGCGTAATACGTATCACCTCTGGTTGTTTAAAACATAGTACATGTCAGTCATCTTTACTCATATCCCCTGCAGGTCAGACTGCTTAACCTGTCAACGGCTAACACCAATATTTTTTTGCCCCTAATTTTTATTAGAGTTTTCGTGTTTTGTTTTAATTGTTTTGATGCCCTGGATTTTCACCATAGAATTTCTGAACTTCAATGTTTTGTAACAGATTTTACATTCGATTGTAAATATACGTTTGTTTGTTAGTTTCAAGTATTAAAAATTTGTATTGTTGTAATTGAGAAAGTATTTTCTGTATTTAAAAAGAAAAAAAATATTTTGTTTTCCCTGGTTATGTTCCGTTCACTAGAACGTTATAACATCGTTCGAATATCAATAGCTTAAGTAAACAAACCTATATATCTACAGTAGTTCTAAAGTTACTTTTTTGATTTTTTTTAAATTTTTATATTAAAACTTTATGATAATTCATATTAAATGATTATACACTTTCACTAAAATTGCATAATACTGTATAGTAAATGACTTGTTTTCTTATTGTGAATTTTCAAAAGAAAAATACACTATTGCGTTCTCTCCTATCTGAACAGATGAGCCTGGGACCTACGACCGATCAGGGGTCGTAGATCACGAATATATAAATATATGTAACTTATATCGTATTTACGCGCATAATTTCCCCCATCGCGTATTTTCCCCACCCCAGTTTTTGTGGATTAAAAAATTCAATTTTTATTTTTATCGCATAATTTCCCCACCTCTACTTCAACGCGTTTCCAACATGACCTTGACTGGCGGTCAACTCACGACGACGCGACAATGTACCGTTACTATCGCATTTCTCTATCCCACGCTACTTTAGGGGAAGATTCCACCCCCACCCCGGTCAGTACAAGAGCAGACTCCTTCTGAATCAGTACAACAATTTCGAGTGTTTTGTGAAAACGTGAAGTTCGCGAATAAAGTTAAGTTCTCTATTAGCAGGCAGCTGATGCTGACGTCATGCGGTGAGCAGCTATAAAGATGGCGGGCTGCGCTGCGTGAGTTACGAAATTACGTCACAGTCGCACCCACACTTCCGTGCATGGCTATTGCTTATACACACACTGTACTTTGAAGAAAAAACAAATGTTGAGAAGTGATTTCTTATATTTTAAATGTTGGGTGTTAATAAAATTGTTGTTAATTACATTTCTTGCTTTAACAATCAATTTAACAATCAAGTGTTTTCCTTACACTTTCACCATATTTTTTTTCCTCAAATTGAAAAACTCGCATAATTTCCCCACCCCCCTTTTTTTGTCAAAATATTGATGAAAAAAACGGGGAAATTATGCGAGTAAATACGGTATATAATTTTCATTTTTTTGAAGATTTTTTTCCAGTTTTCAAAACCTTATACTCACGTTTTTTTTTAAGAGTTTTGCTACAAACTTTTTAGAGCTTTTAGGGCAGCTTTAAGTATTGGTGTAACTAAATAAGCAGCAAAAAATTCGAAATCTGTTCACGAGTTTTTAGAAGGCGGGTATTAGAAGTATCTCAAAGTTGTGACGTAGATAACTGCCGTATAGTTTGAGCTAAAACTTTTATGGATACTAGATTTTTATTGGTATTTCAGTCTAATCGGATTAACCGTTCCAAAATGGCGGCCGATAGAAATTTTAACTTTGAGACGTTTTTTCCTATCTTCCAACCTTTCCTCACTTCGTTTTTAGAGCTTTTGTCACATACTTTTTACAGCTTTTAGGACATTGGTGTAACTAAATAAATAAGTAACAACAGAGTCGACATCTATTCACGGGTTTTAAGGGGGCGGAGCTTAGAAGTGGGCCGTGACCTTAAAGTTGTGACGTGGATAACTTACGTAAATTTTGGGGGTTTTAGCTAAAACTTATCTTGACTTCGGATGGTTGAATATCAAAGTTTATTATGAAAATATTATTAACAAATACTACTCACAAATCTCAAGGTGGTTGACCTTACGGGAATCCACTTACGCAATAGATACGCGATAGAGATATTTTTGTAATTTATAATTTTTTTTTAACATTTATATAAAGTCTTTATTAGAAAGAACTCAATTTTACTATTGTAGGCACCGATTTTTTTTTTTTTTTTTTTAATTTTTTTAATTTGTTTTTTTTTTAAGAACACTTTTTAGGCTTCTGAAAGACGCCTTATACGCCCGGTTTATCCTAATCCATCCACGTGGTTTGATCCCATTAAGATTAATTGTCTGATCTAGACAATTTAAGTAAATAATAGGGTTTTAATTCTTTAATTTTTTTCCCCTTTTTAATCATTATTAGGAATTCAGTGTATTAATAAGGTTTGAGTTAAGAATGACGATTATTCCATATAAATAGGGATGGGTAAGATAGCATGGGGTCGCAATCAGATTCGCACGAGCATTTTCTATGCCACTACGGCGCAGTCTATTCTAAAGTAAAGGTGACTCAGAAGCCGTTGCGAAGCACTGTGATTGGTTTACTAATCACTATCCTATCTTGTTTTTTTTTTTTGTTTGTTTGTTTGTTTTTTTGATGATCTGGATTTTTCGACGCTGTGAGACCTCGGACACATATATGAACGTATTTGTAAAAAATATAAATATATAAATAAAAATTTGTATAAATATAATAATATATAAGTATGTAAATATAAAATATAACGTAAGTTAAAATAAGTGTGTGGACGTTATAAATAAAAAAAAAAAAAAAAAAAATTAGTAATGCATGTTAAAAATGTTTTCTCTAACTTGATTTTCTTATTTAATATAAGTCAGCCTAAAATAAGAAATCAGTTGATAAATTTTGAAAGACATCGGTTATAGCGTCTTTAATGAATGAATGATGTAATTTTAGTTGACCAATCGAATTCATTCGTAAATATTGGCATCGGCCGAGCAATTTGTCAAGAAAAGACGGTCAGTAATAGAAGAATAGTCATTTGAGCCATTATCTTGTAATGGTAAAAGTCCTTTCCCTTCATTTTTAGTTGATCATTTCTTATTATTATTAATTTTTTTTTTTATTTCTCGTTGAAAAGTTACTTCTTTAATGAGTTTCTATAGAAGCTGATCTGGACAGTGGTAAGAAGGTCATAGCTCTGTTAGTAATGGCCCTAATTGGAATACAGCCATTAGGTTTTCTAACAACTCAATTACGCTGAAATTTGGTTAGTTGGGATATTGTAAATCTATAAGAAGCAACTTCTCCTGACATCTATTGCATTGCTTCTGCATTCTTCGAATGCAAACGTCATTTAATTAGCTTGTCTTTTCATTTACGGAGTCTCTTCGAAGATTTCAATAAAGGCTATTATGTGTTATTAAGCAGTGATTGTTGAAGATCCGTTTTTTAAAACAAGCGATCAACGAAGTAAAATTGAAATTTTATGTGTTTTGCTTCCTTCCCTTGCATCTAGAATTCCATTATAAAAAT
>JAFIDM010008419.1:44755890-44772864 GCA_023159025.1 Thereuonema tuberculata | reverse complement strand
ACAACGGAATTGCGCACCGCGTTGCCTGGCAACTCAACTATATTGTGCGCGCGTGCGTATGTCCGCAACAATGAAAGTGTTGCAAGACAACAGGAATATTGTTGCATATCAACTCAACTATATTGTGTGTTCGCTTGGGTACTTCCGCAATAACGGAATGTGGCACCGCGCTGCCAGGCAGCAGAAGCATTGTTGCATGGCAACTCAACTAAATTGTGCGAGCGTGCGTACGTCCGCAACAACGGAATGTCGCATGCGCGTTAACAAGCAACAGGATTATTGTTGCGTGGTCAACTCATCAGTATTCTTTTAGATAAGAAAAACATTTCAAAATGTAAAAACCAAAAATATTGTTTAGAGCAGTGTTTCCCAACCTTTTTTGTGCTGCGCCCTACCTTAAGTATCTAAAGTATGCTATGCCCCACCATTTGGTATAACTTAAAAAAATAAAATATAAAAAAAAAACCAACATTTTTACTTTCACAACCAAAAAAGAAAACGATATTATCAGCATTTTTTACTTTCACAACCAAAAAAAAAATAAAAATAAAAAACATTGCTCCATTTTAGAATTTCCCCCCCCCCCAAAACAACCAAATTTCCCCCCCCCCCCCTGTGGGGCGTGCGCCCCACGTTGGGAAACAGGGGCTTAGAGAGAAATTGTTTAGAATTTCTATATTGCAAACATTGAATTGTATTTAGAATTGTAAATGTTGTATTGCATGTATTTGTTAGAATTTAAAATTTAATTTATTTTTCGTTTTAGTTGTAGTTTAATTGTTACGTGATAAAATTTGAATAAATACAATGTTGGTTTCCACTCATTAATTACAATCACGTTACAAATACGAGGCTTCCGGAGCGAAGTGACGGGCAGCCAGCTAGTAATACTAATAATAATAATAATAAAAAAAAAAAAACTGAATAATACTTTAAAGAAGATAGTTCTTATAAAGCTTTTTTTTTTTTTTAAATTGTAATATAATTTCAGTCCTTTTAGATATAATGGAATAGTTGCATCAACAAAATAAAACATAAAAATATCTGTTGCCGTGATGAGAGTCCTTTAGTGATTCTCAATTGCTTCCAATATTTTTCAGCAAAACGAACTGAAATAGCTCAAGATTACTTGAGGGGGAGATTTTTATCAGTGGTCATTATCAACTATAAATTTCGAAGTTAAAGATTTAATTTTTTTTTTCGTTGCTCGGAAGGAATCTATTCTTTACAATATTTTCGTCTTAATTGTATTTTTTATTTTTTTTTAACTTTCAAACAGGATTTGGGGAGTTTTGTCTAGCCAACGAAACTACCAATTTAAGTATTACATCTTCTTCCATTTACTGGAAAGATTCTTATCACCCGTAAATAATGGTTCTTTTAAAGTTTGAAAAGCAACGATTTAATTGAGATCAAAAAATGTAAACGGAGAAATGGAAGGAACATTTTTTAAATTGATTCTCACTCAGTTTGAAAAGTTCAGTTTAACTTGAAAAAATAACCCCAATGTATTTCAATGAATTTCACGTTTTCATTGTCTTCGTCTTAGCTCTCCTAGAGCTAATGCCTGTAATGCAAAAGTTTATATTTATAGGAACTATAAAATATAAATAAATAACTATTTTTCTTTAACCTTATGTACCTTTCAGATACATAACCTTAACCTTCAATACAAAGTAATCAATTTATAGTGATTTTTATACAGACTAGCCATACCCTGCTTTGCGACAGCTGTTTCGCCGATTGCGACACTTTTGAGACACGATGCTACCGCTTCAGCACGGGAGCTTAAAAAACACGGGACGTTATGCGGTGACTGCAAACCCTTTTATATATTTTTTTTATATATTCCTTTTATACATTTCTTTTGTACATTCCTTTTATACATTCCTTTTATATATTTCTTTATCAATGCATCTAAAATTCTGAAAATGTACATGTGAAATTGTGAAGCACGTGGGATTCTTGATTTTAATTTTCAAACTATTCTGTAATTAATTAAATTAGAATTCAAAAATTATTAATTCTATCAGAATCTATTTTTGTAAAAAACTGCTTCAAAACAAATTTAATTTTGGAAACGAACAGCATCAAATGAATTTGCATGAAAGTCTTTAATGAAAAGGTGGATTATTTGATAGATCGTAAAACATAAAATTTAATCTCAAAATTTTAAAAAACACATTTTTATTTTTTTAGCTTTTTTTTTTTTTAACTGTTGCACTATTAATAAACATTTTAAATACAAAACATAATTTTACAAATTTTTTATCATTTTCAAGTCTTTCTCAAGTTTTTTTTATGTTGAAAATTCTGAGTAATATCTCGAAAAACCCCAAAAAATTGACGGTTTTTGAATTTTAATTTAATTAATTGCAGAATATTTTGAAAATTAACAAACAAGAAAATATAAATCCCACATGCTTCAAAGATCATGTTTAAAATTTTCAGAATTTTAGTTGCATTGGTATAAAAGAAACGTATGAAAGAAACGTATGAAACAAACGTATGAAAGAAATGTATAAAGAAACGTATATAAGAAATGTATGAAAGAAATAAAAAGGTTTGCAGTCGCCTGCATTTCTTGAGTAGGACCTTAAATGAATATCAAGCTGTTTATAACTTTCATTTTCTTTCTTTCTTTTTCTTTTTTTTATTTGTTCTTTGTTGTGTTTATCCTTTTTCGCAAATTAAATTGAAGATGAATTGCAAGACTAGTATATGGCGAAATTGCATGAGTACAGTGTTTATTTTAGTTATAAATTTTTTACTTGCCTCAGTTATGCAAATACACGATGATTGAAGTGCAGTACATGCATTAATAAGTGAAACGAAAAAAAACAAAACAGAACAGTGTTTAGTAATTCAACGATCTTCGCTTTACGGCAACGGATTTTGAAACCGAAAACATCATAATGTTATAATATGTAACTTTTTTTTTTTTCCTGGATAAAAAAAGACTTATTCTGGCTGAGTTTTCAATGAAGACGGATGGAATTTAGTTTCATTTATAATTGATATCGAGCGCAGAATATTCCCTCTACAACTCCAAAACTCCTGATACCAGCCAATTTGGTAACAAATTAGGATCGTGTTTAACTTTAAGTGGTGACATCCAGCCATTCAAAACAATGAACAAGACATCTTAAATGACGCGCTTCGCCTTTAATTTACACCCACATGAACCGAAGAATTTATAGAAACAATTGTGAAGGAATTTTGTCATTTAGAATTTAAATAATTTTAATATGATTTTTATATCCTAGTTTCCTTATTTCTTTCTTTTTTTCATAGAAATAAATAAAAGAATTTAACTTATTTTATTATATCATCATTCAATTTTACTAAGAAATGAGAAAGTCTTCTTACGACTGCTTGTCTAACGACCGTCGTTCAGTTAGGTCGTAACTACAAAAAGGTAACTTTTTTTAACGAACCCTAACCATAAAAAAATCTCTTCGTCGTAGATTAAATATATTTCTTCTTTAAAGTCATTTCCAAATTTCATATTAATAGTAACACCTATTAAATTACTATGTTAATACTAACACCTTGTCTTATTTCCAGGACTTAATGCGGAATAAAGACGATAATTGGTATCAAAATAATTGTTTAAGTTGAAGGATACGATAATTTCCAAAAAAATCTAAGATTTGAAGAATTAGACTAATAAGTTTTTAATATTATTGAATTGTTGGTATCAATAATATTTTGACACTGAGAATTATTAAAATTTTTAACAATATTTCATGTTATAATTTATGTTTCATGCTCATGTTAATGATTTGTTACAATCGGAAATTGTTTGAAGTAGGCCTGAATAAGGAAAGAAGATTTCTCTTTCCGAAAATTTGCGGATTTTTAATGTATTTAATAAATATTTTATTTATTATATTTTATTGGTGTAAGATGTGGTTATTTGAAGGATTTGGCTTATTGCTTGTTGCTTTTAGACCAATGAGATCGTTGATAACTTCAGTGTACCGGTATCTATATTGTTGGTATTTTTATTAGATCTTATTATTGTTATTTTAATTTGCGAAATTCAGAACTTGAAAAAGCAGAACAATGGCTTTTGTGAAATATCGTTTGTAGTTATATGAAATTTGGAAATGAGTTTAAAGAAGAAATATATTTAATCCTAAGCATGTTTTGTTGGACGTTTTGTCCCTCCAATGTATGTCTTCTTCTCCTCTTTGCTGTTGGTGGCGTTGTAGATAATCGTTTGTCTTGTTAAGGGCTGTGGTCATCGGTCACCCTTTGATTTGGGCGGAACCCAACCAATAAAACTAGAGCACTGGTTGCTCAATGAAGGACCCACCTCGCTCGCTCTCTCTCACGTGCCACTTCTGGTTCCATCACAGCTTTTTTTTTTAATGTTTAGTTCTCGTAAACAAATCAAGATTTAACCAAAGAAATTTTTGATCAAATTTAAATGGATTTAATTTAATCTTTCTTTTTGTATGCTTTTTAATTCATCACTTGATAAATTTTAACTGCGCACACACAAATTTTTATTTATAAAAGCTCATATAACCATAATTGGAAGCTCAAATATATCTTATATTTATATTATTTAGCTTTAATTGTCTCAAAAGAAAAACGTTGGTACTTTAAGCATAAAATTAATAACTTAAACGAATTAAAAATTAAATTCAAAAGTCGTAAATAGCCAAGTTGCGTCAGGTGTAAAATATATGAGGTGTAAAATATTTCAGCATAAA
This sequence comes from Thereuonema tuberculata, assembly GCA_023159025.1. Classification (NCBI taxonomy): domain Eukaryota; kingdom Metazoa; phylum Arthropoda; class Chilopoda; order Scutigeromorpha; family Scutigeridae; genus Thereuonema; species Thereuonema tuberculata. Next base: position 44,768,140 of record JAFIDM010008419.1, on the reverse strand, counting down.
AACTACGTTTTATATGCAAAATTTTTAAAATATGTATAGTACAGCAGAAACCTTTCTGCAGAGCAGGAGCCTGCCACTCATCCACAAATTCCGAGAAGGCCTGTAGGATTACGTTGCACAATAAACCTGTCAGTAATTTTCGACCTTCGCACTGTAGGGCCTATTGTACTTTCCCTGTTGGCTTGGATTAAAATTGGGTTTTTTGAGGTTCGCGGCACTCGCGGATAATCGGGGCTCTACTGTATATAAAAGCAAGAAATCATGTCAACTTTTTTTTTTTTTTTTTTTTTTTTTTTTTTTTTCGTTATAATTGTAATTTAATAGCTTAATAAAGAGAAACAGCAGAAGAAACCTAGAAAAATCTCTTTTTCAGTATTAGTTGCATGCTTCCTTTTTATATGTTTTTATACTACGAAATGGAAAGATATAATACCGGTACAGAATTTCTATAAAGTCTGTTTTAAACTTTTAGACCATTTGTAGACTTTAACTGAATTCCTTTCCAATCAATCCCAATACTCGTTACAGAGGTGAAGCGGAATTTTAGAATAAGTTTCTTTTTGTGTGTGTTTTGTATTTTTGGAATCTTTGTTATAACATTTCATTATCTCAGTTTCTGATCCGTAGAGTTATTGAGTCTTTATAGTTTGATGAGTGCAGTAATGAGGGTTTAGAGCTACTAAAATATTGTTGAAACTACAATGAAAAAGACACTATTTATAAGTACATGTCGTTATTATCCTTAATCAGTTTTCGAGAGTTAATGCTTCCATGTCCTTATACGAAAATTAAACGTTTACAGTGCTGAAACTCCTATTAGGAAAACGAAAAAACTTACCTAACAATCTACTATAATAAAAAAGAATTAAAAGATATAATTTATTATGGTATATGTATAGTGTTGTTCAAACTGATACCAATATCCGTTGTTAATTACGAGATACCAACATAGCTGGAACATTAGATTTCCTTAACATAAGATTTCTAGCACTACAATAAAAAAAAAATTAAAAATACGATTTTTTTATGGTAGATTGGAATCCTACATTAATGAAACCTGTTATTCAAGTAATGTTAAATAAAAATATATCACACAGTTTGAACAACGGATTTCATTTACTTAGGATTTCAATTCACTGTAATGAAAAACTGAAAAATTCCATTTATTACGGTGTATTGAAATCTTACAAATCTGAAATTCCGTGTTCAAATTATATTAAATTATTATATATTAAACAAAGTTTAAACAATGGATTTCATTACCGCAGACTCATCGACATCTAAAGTTTATAAAAATACATATTACTTTTTGCATATTTGAATTTACTCCTGAAAAATGCATATTGTAAAATACAATTTTACAATTCCGATTTTACAATTAATGCAATTTTAATTTTCTTATATCTGCGTAACTTTTTTATGCTTTTTTTATGTTTAATTCTTATTCCATTAATGAAATTCTACAATCCATCTCAAATGTTAAATCATACTTCGTTTCTTTGAAATTATTATATATTATAAAAGCGTTATTTTGTCTGTCATAAGACTTTACGTTTTTCCAATTTTGTGACCAAACTATAAGAGATAGAGTGGTCATGTAAATGGATAAAATATAGATCTTTTTAAGACAAACAAAATGCTACAAAAATCTTTCGAAAAAAGTTTTTGGTTTCCAAGACGGCGCCTTTTAAAGGGTCCTATTTTGACTTTTTCTCAATTTAAACGAAAAATATAAAAGATGGAAGAGAACATTATATTGAGAAAATGTTGGTATCTGAAAGTTCTATCGAACGATATATCACTTATTCACAAACGCTTCAGCGTTTGCAATATACATGCAAAAATATGAATTTTCGGTGTGTGACGCCGACCCGCAATACATCCGAGTTATTCGAAGAAGCCACAACGGGCTGGGAAGTTAGATATTCTCCGACGATCGCAACATTAATTTGCTAAATAAATAAAGTTTTTTTTTTTGAATGCTGAAGTGATGAAGAATGATGAAGTGTATGGCGGTAACCCCAGGTGTGTGGCGCCAACCCGCAATACACCTGAGTTAAGTGGAGAAGGGCAGAACGGGCTGGAAAGTCGTATATTCTCCGATCTCAATATTAATTTGCTAAATAAATAAAGTTGTTTTTTTTTAATGCTATATATGCAAGGGTTCCGGAGCGAAGCGACGGTACCCGGCTAGTCTTTATATAGTTAATGTGGGGATTTCATTAGTAACGTCGATTTCCTCTTATTTCAATAAAAAAATTTTAGGTTTCTAATAATAATAAAAAAAAAATGTTCAATGAATTAAATCAAGAAATCGGCCTAACTTGTAAATTCACATAAATAAAAATTTGGTAATGTTATCCTTGTAATATTTATTGTATCTTTTATATTTGAAATAGGATATATTACATTTCTCTTTTCTTCAATTTCCATGTGAAAATCTTATTTCTTGATGAATATTAATTTTATTACTGTTATTAAAAGAATTATTTATAAAAGAAACTTGTTCCTTTTAATAGCCATTTCTTTCCGGCATTAGAAAATCAAGTTTGATTTCGGAATACAGCAAATAAAGCTTTAGGAAACTAAAAACCTGATTAAATACTTGAAGAAATCCATGCTTTTAGTGAAGAGTAAAATTTATCGTGTGCAGAATGCAGTACGATTAAAAAATGGTAAAAAGTCTTTTAAAAAACACAGTAACATTAAGATAAGAGTCACGTGACTAGTTTCGGAAGCCCTTCCGGTTTCCTTCTTCGAACACCATGTTTTTAGTATTTAGGATAAAATATTTAATCTGTAGATATACTAATATTTTTATATACCACAATATCTTATATATTTCGTACATTTACTATATGTATCCAGATTTTTTGGGTGAAAATTTCCTTAAAATAATGAAATATATTACTTCGAATAAAATAATCCAAGTGCTAGTGGTAACTTTGATGTCTTTTGTTAAAACAGTTTAATTGTACATCAACACAAATTGTTAAATTGCAATAGATGTCAAGAAACCTACTGACTTTCTCGTTTTCTGTTTAAAAGGTTTTTATTGATTTTTTTTTAATTAGTAATATTAGCTTTAAATAACAATGGGTGAGACCAAATTGTTTACAAAGTGACATCCTGGAACATCTGTTTCACGCTCTTTGGCGATCATCAGCCAGGAGAAGTCACCAGTAAACAAGAAGGTCTCGGTACTGAGGCTAATAGGAATGATCGTCGGAAGGTGCCTCAAAGGAAAAAATAGACAAAGAAAGACTCACTAATGAAAAATAAGTGAGAAAAATCAAGTGCCAAAGAGCGTGGAACACCTGTTCCAGGATGTCACTTGGTAAACAATTTGGTCTCGCCCATTGTTATTTCTTAATAATTCAAATGCCCAGATTGAATTTTTATGCTTTAAAAAAATTCATTGTTGCCGGCGCACTGCTGGCACATGAATTTTTTCACTAATTTTTCATTGGTGAGTTTTTCTTTGTGTATTTTTTTCCTTTGAGGCACCACTGCGCTTCCGACGATAATATTAGTTTAATTAGTAGTAAAAATCTCTTAATTTTAGGTTTACTTTGTTAGAATCTTTACTTAATATTTATTTATCTTACAAATCGTATAATTATGTGGTTCAATTATCGATAAGATGCTCAGTCTCCGCTGAATTATTTCCTTTGTTTTCAATCTCCAACATGTGTTGTTTCATTCTTTTAAATAGCAATTGTTGAGTCACGCCCAAAATATTTCTTATTGAGGATGCTCTCGCTTTATGCGGTTTTCGTTATAGACAGTTTTCGGTCTAAATTGAATTTGCATATCATTAAGCAGGTTGAAGAACCTTCCTTTTTCTTCGTTCTTATTATGCAATTTTCTCTTTGGTGCATTTGCTGCTAAAAAAAAAAAAAGTCTCACGTGCAGAAAATAATAAAAAAAAGAAGTATCCAACTTGCGTAGTTTGGTTCAATTTATTTCTTTTTCAGTCACGCTCACAAATTAAGCGACTTTTGATTGGAAATGAGGCCAAAACGACAGCGAATATTACACGGACCAGTTGGCACCGATTTTCCTGTTAAGCTCTGGGATGGAAACGGAGTCAGGCTGAATTATATCCAAATAGGAAAGAGGGGGTCCTGCTCTTGTTTCCTTTGTAATTATTGTTTTCTTTTAGACAGACACACACACCCTTCTCTCCCTCCAGTAAACGCTCAGTCACCAGGGTGTTTGTTTTTGTCGCTGAGTTTATTTATCTGTTCCAGGCGGGAAGAGTAGCTCTACGCCTGTTGGCTATTGGCTAGAGGTGTAGTGCTTCATACAATGAATTTGCTCTACGAAATTTGCTTTTTTTTTTTTTTTTACATCTCTCTAGGCGAAAACACTGTTTTGGTAGAACTTGAAGCTTATTTTCGTTAAACTGCTGCAGTTTATTGTCTTTTTGTTTAAGGTTCTATTATTAGCAGTATTTTTTTAAAATTAAAATATCTGCTTAATATAAACGGTACTATTATTATTATTATTATTATTTTTATACAATTGTTTTCATTGTTATTGCAAATCTTGTATGTAATATCTCATTTAATATTATGTTCAATTTACTTCCAACGTCCTTATATTTATTGTTACTAGTTCTTACTGTACAAAAATAAGCTTAACATAGGTAACTTTAATGTACATACATACAAATATATATAAAATTAAATCAGAAAATTATTTTTACTAATAAATTACGTTACTGCCTAACGTAAAATTTTGTCAAGTAGCACTTAGCGGTCTACTTGACAAAAAAAAGCACTTCAAAAACTATACATTGATGTATGTTTTTTAACACTGTATTAACACTAAATTCAAAATTAATTAAACAATTATAGTATACCTATATTCAGAACCTGTTGATTGGAATTTGTCATTCCTAACGGGACTGTAACTTTTGTATTTAGAAATCATAATAAAAATATATATTATTATTATTATTATTATATCAACATTTGACACAGTACAAAGAACGGTGTGTTCTTGACTGGATTAATTGAGCAATTCAAGTCTCACCCAGAAACCTATTATTATTATTAAAAATTATATGAAAAATAGTCAATTTCTGACAGGCTTTGTGTAGTTGATACTTAGGTTTCTGAAGGAAATTCGTTTCAGAACGCTGCAGTTTTTTTAAAATAGTTGGTAAAAATATCCACAATCGAGCAACTTCAATGGCCAGGTCTCTGTATTTGGTGATCTTTTCTAGCTCTTTTTCTTAAACTCTGGCGTCACCATGAATTACTATGTCTATGATTGAAACTTTTCTATTATAATTATTATTATTCTTGTTATGGCTTAAAAAATTTAAATCCGCGTGATACAAATTTATTATTCCGTTCCTCATGCTTTTCCTATAGGGATATGATGATTTGTAACCAACGTCTTAACGTGCAAATTTCTCGACCGAAGTCACATAGAAAAAAAATTGCATATACCAAAGTTAGATACGTCTCTTGTAACTTAAGCATGCGTTCCATATTTCAAGATGATTTATTCACTGGTTCATAAGTTATCTGGGACCAGACATATATATATACAACTGCTGATTTTTAGGAGCCTCATACCCCTAAAAAATAGGGTAAAAAAATGATTAACTTATAGCAAGATTAATTCTATTGTGTAATGAGCTATTTGAAAAATGTTTTTTGAAATTAGCACAGCCTAATATTTGATTGCATTTTCTCGTTTGAAACCACCAATAATGAAGAATAAACGAAATAGAATATTTTAAAAAACACTAAAAGACTCCTGAGTCTCACCCCCGTGCTTTGTAATTTTGATGTCTGTCTATTATTGTTATTGATATTTACGAAAAATGTACAATGGATATTAGTATGTAAGCTGTTTTTTTGTATTTTGTTTTTATTTAATAGAACAATAGTCAAATACAACTGCGAGAAGTTTAATGCCCCATTTTGATTAGTTTTAATGAAGCATTTAAAGGAGTATTGTAATTTGTGTAGATTAGCATAGTAATATAAATAGATTGTATAGATTTAGCATAATAAAAACAATAAAATTGTAATAAAAAAAAAAGCAATATAGTTATTAGTATAAATATTCAACTCCGTTCTGGTTATTTGGTACAACAAGACTCGCTTATCGGTGATCCTCTAATACGGCGGTTTTCAATTATACCCAGGTTCATTATGTTCGGTGCTTGTCCCGCTTTTTCGAAGGTTTTTTCGGCTTGGCGCGCTCAACAGCTGAATCAGAGTTGTGTGCGTCATTTCATTGCAATGTTAAACTGTAAGCTAAGAATGTAAATATTTTCAAGTATGAAATATATATGCTATATATTCATTTAACTTTTAAATTAATTTTTTAGGCCTACCTCTATTACTCAATATGATAGTAAAGGTGTGAATTATACTCATTTTTGCATCTTTTTCTTAACCCTAACTCTCTTGCGCATTTAACATGATAATATAAGCCTTTATACTGTATATTTATTTTATTTTTTTTTATTACTTTTTTGCTCCTAGCTCTATGAATGTGATAGTGTAAATGTTTTGATAGTATACTTTTACTTTTCTATAGTTATTTTAGGCGTACCCCTGCTATGCAATTTGTATATGATAGTGTAAACTAGTTTTCTAGCTTTTGTGTGTACAGTATTTGCAAATGAGAAAAAAGGGCTATGTTACATTTTTCGATGGTTTTCAGCTGGATTTTCGGCAGAGGTATGACTGAAGGCCCTACTGTACATTTATTTAGGTTTTTACTTTTATAAAAATCTAGTTAATGTTTTGTATAATAGTCCACTAAAAGGATAGTAGAATTTCGTTCATACGTTTTGATTTATAACGGTATCTCAAATTAATGTTTGTTATTTGTAAATTAAATCAATGTTTGTTATTTGTAAATTTACTATCACATTTTATAAATACATCCCTTTATTGCTAATTCAGTTAATTTAATTTTATTAAAAAAAAAAAAAAAACCAACAACTTTAAGATAAAAAGAAGAGTACTTTTGAGATGATCTATACGTCCTTGTCAAGTGGAGAAATACAAGAGGAAAGAGAATATATTCCGTATATTCCGATATTCTGTATCCTGTTGTATTTCTCCACTTGACAAGGAGGTGTAGACCATCTCGAAAGTACTCGTGTTTTTTATCTTTTTTTATAATTTATAGTAACTTACATAAACTTTTTAAATTGTGATGTGTGGTGTCCTCAATTGTTATCTTAAGTTTCTTAATTTAAACATGCAATTAAAAATCTACATAAAACCTCAAACTTGCAAAATATGTTAGACAGAATATGAAAGACGGAAAAAAAAACCATACTGCTAGGATGAAATTACTTAAAATATGCTGTAATTCTTCATAGATTTATTTCTGTCAGAACCCATAGGAGAATGTGCTTTCAGCAGCTGTGCTGATTTCCCCTACCCATAATATATTAGAGTTCTCTCCGTGTCCCTAAATGGCACCGAGTGAATCCAGAGGGTAATAAGTGATGCCGAGTGTGGTTTCAGTGAATGGGTGAATCCATTCCTCTGTCAGTGACTGTCGATGGACAAATCAGATAAAGTGCGTCCACTTAGTTCAACACAAACGTTAGCCACTAGGAATGTCACGACCAGCCTCTCTTCACTCGCACGCGCGAAGGATTAATGTCAGTGAATAACGTCTTCTCTTGTTCTAATCCATTCTTTATAACCAGAAAAAGGGAGAACTCCGTTTTAAAATTGGCTGGGAGGTTAAAAGACTTAATATATCTTTTTAAAAATGGTCAACAAGGACGTTTTAAATAAATAATTCATTAGTGGATTAGTTCCTAAAGAAGTTCAAACCTACTTTCCATACGATGTTGTTTTTATTTATTTTTGTTTTTGTTTTTTGAAGACGTGAAAATGACTCGAAAAGTTTATTTTCAATTAATAATATCTAGTGTAATGATTTTTATTCTTTGTATAGGGTATATTTACATTTATCTTTTTATAATAGCCCTATTTATTCATTGTATATTCTTTGTTATCTTATGTTTATAATTATACTAGTGGACTCGTGCGAATAATTCGCAACAAAAAACCACCTTTGAGAAAAAATAAACAAATCCAACAGCTTGTGTGCATGTTAGTTAAACACATTGTCAATAGATGGCGTCTTCTCAAGTTTTATAAAAAAGTTGACCCGTGCGAATAATTCGCATGGTATCTTGATCAGTCACCGAATGGTAATGTGGAAATAAATAAATGAACAGATTGTCAATAGATTGCCTTCTACATTTTTACAGACATTTTTACAATCTGTTTATTTTTCATCATTAGCGGTGAACGTACTTCAAAATGATGCCTCAATCATTGATTTTGATGAAGTACCGGTAGTAAAGGAAATATGGCATTCCGACAAAAAAAAACCTTTGAGAAATAATATATAAAATAATATATGAGAAGTTGACTAATTTTTATGTTTCTATTGTTATAAATCGTTTATTTTTATTAAAATATAAATCTTTGTTTGTTTTTTTATCTGTTGTTATTAAATAAACGATGAAATATCATTTAAAGTGCATTTTTATTCAAAAAAGGAAAGATTTGAAGGTTACAACGCTAAAGCAATATTTTCACTTTCGAAAAATAAGGCGCTTCTGTTAAAGCGTGTCTACATTTGTATAAAAAGTTATTAAAAATAAAGTTTTTTAACGAAAACATTAATTTTAAACAATCTGTTTATTTTTTGTCATTAGCGGGGAACGTAATCTTCAAAATGATGCCTCAATCATTGATTTTGATGAAGTAGTAAAGGAAATATAGCGTTCCGACAAAAAAACCCTTTGAGAAATAATATATAAGGATTAATCCTTAATCAGCATTTATTCTATTATCATTTGTGTATTCTAATTTTTACTGTTTCTTATTTAATGCCGTTATTTTATTCAAATTTTCTTTTCCCTGATTCATTATTATTTAAAAAAGACAGTTAAATATCAGTTAAAACCCACGTGTAATTTAAATCCACCAATCAATTTGTAGAGCACGGCAACCAATCATAGACCTTGTACATAAACTATTTAAACCCCTGTGTCATACGAATAAACAGAGTTCTTGTCAGATCTTATTCCAGTCTAATCGTCTAATTTCACGAACCGGAGGCCGCAAACATTCTCCACAATATAAACAATACAAAATATTTCCGTTTTCTACAGAACTTAAGTAATTCCGATTTAAGTTATATGAAGCTGATTTTAATTTTCATCATATCAAACCGTGCGCAAATTAATGGATTAGCTAAAAATGATTTCACTGTAAAAAAGGGAAAAAAGATTGTTTGGTCTGTTGTGCAAGTCAGGCTGTTCCTAGATATTCTTCTTCGCAGTAGGATTCTTTAGTCTGCTTTCGTAGCAGAGGCGTGCCCAGTAATTTGGAATGGATGTAGGGGAGGGTGTACGACAGTCCTAGCTAATCAACCATAACGCTGCATACGTTTTTTGGGATAGGATTGGGACTGGCGGAGTTAAAAACAAAATTGCTGCTCTCCAAAAAATATCCAAAATGTGAATTTTTCTTTTTCGGAAACACTCGAAAATTGGGGAAAGATACAGCACTAAATAAACATATTGTATATATTAGTGCTTCATAGGAAAGAGGTTCCTCAAATCAATTGGATGTGTGTTTCCCAAAGAATGTTTCAACTTTTGAATGGGTTTTTCAATCAATTTATATTTTTATATTTGAAATGAGGTCCTTGTTTAGAAATTACCACGAAAATATGACAAAATTCCCATAGAAAAGCATTGGAATCTAAACAATGGATTTCTTATCCTATTTCTGTTAAATATCTCATTGTCTTAAACAATGAATATTAAATCCTTAATCCATACCGCATGATTTGATACGTTTGAAATTAATGCGATTTTAGACTTTACTAAATGATGCGAATTTAATTCTCATTTATAAACATCAATGGGTGAGACCAAAGTGACATCCTAGAACAGTTGTTTCGCGCTCTTTAGTGATCGTCAGCTAGTAATAGTCACCAGTAAACAGCTAGGTCTCGGTACGGAGGATAATAGAAACAATCGTGGGAATCAACGTGGAGCCTCCAAAAATAAAATAAAACTACAGTAAATCATAATAAAAGATAAAAAATAATGTGCTAGCATTTCGTACTGAAACCTCGCTGTTTATGGTGAGTACTCCTAGATGATGATCGCCAAAGAGCGAGAAACAGCTGTTGTAGGATGTCACTTAGTAAACACAGGATCTCAACTTATTGATGTTTATAAATAATTTTATGCGGTTTTTATTCTTTTAATGCACTACGAAAATTCATTTGTACGAGGCTGGCGGAATGCTGGCATATGAATTTTTTAAACTTATATTTTATTTTGATTTTATTGTTGTTAATTTTATTTTTGAGGTTCAACTTGGTTCCCGCGATTAATTCTCTCTAAAAATTTTCCATTTTCCGAAAAAACAATTTTTATATTATATATAATATATATAAATTTTTATGTTATGTATAATATAATAATACATACATTATATTTATTATTTGTATTGATATTTGTATTTGTATTCTTTCGTTTTCAATGCTTTAAAAAAAAAAAAGGAAAGTAGGCTACAAGTTCTGTCGAAATCCTCTTTACGACTGCCGTATATAAAGTCTTAAATAAATCAATTTCCAGCCCTTGGTTTATATTTTGAATAATTTTTCTTCACGTTAAATTTCTTTATTTGGGTTTTAAATTTCTTTATTTACCATTTGAATGTATGGTTTCTTTATAATTTAAAGCCTTTAATCCTATCCATTTATCAGGGAAAAGATTTTTTTGTGTGCACTACCGCACTATATTTATTATTGTTGTTTTTTGGTTTCGGGGGTCACATTCGGATGTGGGGGTGACCTTCACTTATATTCTCGCCTTCCTGATTTTATCATCGGGGAGGGCGGATTGGACTGATGAGTCCCAAGCAAGACGAAACGGCCGTACCCGTTTCCGTCTGATAATAAACCAGAAAGGCATTTTTGTTTATTCATTGTTCAGCCCTTGGATTATATTTTGATCGATAATTTTCCAGCTTCAGTATCTTCTTCTAGTTTTTATAACTTGCTTCAGGAAAACCAAAACAATTTAAGTCTATCTATCCTTTTTAGTTTTACCCGGTTTTATAGAAACGTTATATAGCACGTTAAACGTTTTTCTTTCATTTCTTTGCGATCAGTTGACACCGGTCTGTTTTCGCGCGGATTGATTTCCCTGTAATTAACTGCGCGGATTAAATATCTGTCAATATCTGTCTCCTGATTAATTGCCTCTGTTGATTCCCTTTTTGCTCTTGTTTTGCGGTCATTTGTTCGACGTCCGCAGAAGGAAGTAGCAATGAATGAAATAAGCACTCCGCCTTCAGAATCAACAGTCCACTCCGAGAGAGTTGGGTGGAGTTATTTTTGCATAATCATTTTGTACGTGTAAATTCTCTCTCATTTGATGGCTTGAACTAGATAATCACTCTCTGAAAACACTTCACGGAACGTGAGAGTCACTGGGATTGGCATCAACTGATTAGTGTTGTAAGGGAGGAAGACGATTGTAAGCGTTACGGACCATCTCTTAAATTAATTGCAGTAACACGTACTAATCTGGTTTTTGTATACATCTGTGATGCAACTCTATTACGATAACGAAATTACAATTCTTGTACTGCCTTAAAATAAAATAAGCTCTAAAAATCTTAAAACCTACTTTCCGTAAAGCTTTATTTCTTTTTTTTTTTATCCTCAATGAACATTGTACACAATTTAACATATTTCAAATATCATTAAAAGAACATTTTAATTTCATTTACTTTTCCCTCTTTCACTCATTCATGTATATTTCGTTAATCGCATCTTATATTAATTGCTTAAATGTTTTATCTAAATTTTAAGCTTTTAGATTTAACTTTATATTGTAGGCTATATATTTATACTATATACTTACACTATATAATATGAATAATTGCTTAATTTTTTTTATACACAGAGTGTGATTCCAAAAGGTGGGTCAAAAATTTAGCCTTAGGTTCTATTTATAAAACCAAACAAAAAAGTTCCTATAAACATGGATTCGGAAATGAATAATTTTCGAGAAAAACGTCGTTTATCATTATTCAATGTAGATGTGTTTGTTTCTTGTTTTGTTTTGTTGGTACAGTATTACGCGAGAAAACGTATTACAAATATTCATAAAATGAAATACAAATAAACAAAATAGGGAACGAATGATTTA
>JAFIDM010008419.1:44728359-44755880 GCA_023159025.1 Thereuonema tuberculata | reverse complement strand
TTTCATTTTATGAATATTTGTAATACGTTTACTCGCATCATACTGTCACAAAACAAAACAAGAAACAAACACACCTACATCAAGCCGTTGTTTCTCGAAAATTTTTTATTTCCGGACCCATGTTTACAGGAGCTTTTTTTTTTTTTTTTTTTTTTTTTTTTTTTTTTTCATGAGTAGAACCTTCGGTTTAGTTTTTGTCCCACCTTTTGGAATTATCCTATATATAAAGAAGTTATTTTTTTTTTCTTAAGTCCTGTAAACAGTAAAAACAAAAAATCTTTATTCATTTTCAAATTACAATTTATACTGAATACAAACTGTACAAAATTTCCATTTTCTGGAGAAAATAAAAATAACTAAAACGGTATTACTTATTTAGGTTGACTAAATCAGATTAAATTTAATCATATTATCAAACCATGAACAATCAATTATCTAAAAGAATTAATTCCCTTTGCTAATTGACAACGAAATATTAACAGAAATAGGATAGAAATCCATTGTTTAGATTCCAATGCTTTTCTAGGGGAATTTTTTATCTCCTTCTCGCGCTAATTTCTCGATAAGGACCTATTTGGAAAAGATTTCAAATAGAAAAGTTACATCGTCTTTACTACTCAAATACTCATACCAAATTTCAAGAAAATCCATCCAGTGGTTCAAAAGTTGTTGGTGATGGATGAGATACAAACGCGCGTACAGACTGAGTGTTGTGATAATATGCCTCAGTTTTTTAAAAAAGCAGGCTGATGCTTTGCGAAATGTGAAACTAAATAAATAATGTGTTTTAATTAAGTTTTTAGGAAGTTGGAAAATTATTACTATTTGTAGAATATCTCATTGTTTTAAACAATGAATTCTAATCTTTTTTTTTTTTTTATTTAATCTATTAAAAAGCGCGTGGTTTAATCTGATTAAAGTTAATCCTGTTTCGACAACTTCAGCAAGAGTAATGGCAATTTAATTAATTTTTTTCAAAAAATAAAAAATTTGTAAATTAATGTAATTTCGGGCTATATAGAATTTTAATATGTAATTGTAATATGTACTGTACTACTTGTCACTATATATTTGATTATTATGATTGTATTACATTTAATTTAATAATCTTATCATTAATCATTGCAACTGATCAAGTAATAATTATATTAGCATTATGTCATAGAAAAAACATAATAACATAATTGTAAAGTAACGATTTTATATATGTTTTCTGTAATAATTAATGTTAAAAAAATTTAAAAATCACGCTTTCTATATTATATAAGGATTAAAATGTATAAGAATTATATATATATAATTCAGAAGTAGGCTAGTTGTATGTGTATATGTATATGCCGCCTACACATGTAGGCTGGCCTCGGAAGGACTTGTTGTCTTGGCGGAATATATTAATTTATTATTAATATATCAGTATTTTATTATATATTATTTTATTGTCATCAGAAATAAGCAAATGTGCAAAATTTCTAGGTAATTGACCGATGGGAAGTGACTTAAACATTGATTACAAGATTTGATCCGGAAACCAGACAGTGTGAATTAATAAAAGTGTTGTAATTAAAAGATATCCTCAGAACCTGCATTCAGATTCAATTAACAATCTCGCTGGACTATAATTGTAAAAGTTTAAGAAAATAAAAATATTCAGAAGATATAACTTGAAAAATTAAAGGTAGGGTTTTCATATTTGTCGTTTTTAAACAACTTTAAAAAAAAAAAAAAAAAACATGTAAAGAAAAAAAGTAATTTCTTAAAAATTTCTTACTAAGGAAAGTAGGCCTTAAGTTCTCCAACTTTCTTGTTTTATTGTAAATTCTTGCTTTTATTTAGCTCTGCGATTGGTCACATTCACGAATTAGGAATCTATTACAAAATATAATTTTATGATCATCGGAAGTGCAGTGGTGTCTCAAAAGAAAAATGAACAGTAAAAAAACTCACCAATTGAAAAATAAGTGAGAAAATTCATGTGCCAACCATTCGTCAGGCTCAATGAATTTTTTTAAAGCATAAAAATTCAAACTGCGCATTTGAATTATTAATAAACAATAATTTGATCTCAACCATTGTTGTTTAAATAATTTTTCTCTTTAAAACACAGCGTAGAGGATTGTGGGAAGAGTCTAGCGTTGCACAAACCTTGCAAATAAAGATGGCGATTAGCACAATCGGAAATTTCACTCAATTCTTCCAATTACTGCTCTGAGAATGACTTACAGTCAGGTCAACTTGTATTGTCGGAGGGTGGAGTTGTTTTTTATGGAGATATAATAATCTCTTTCGGAAACATAAAAGGCGAATTAACTGGAAATCCTGACTAGTTTTATTGGAATTTACGAGCTGTAATTTTTCAACCAAAAACAGCAAATGACAGAAAAATTGTTCTCCTTCAGCTGTTTTACGAATGTAATTGTGACATTAATAACCTTGTAAGTGTCGTGTGTGTTTGACGTACAACAATTACCAACCAGAAAAATCGTAAAAGATACTGAAATTGAATGTGTTAATGCAATTTATTGACTATTAAGTGTTTCTGAGAATAAAAATTAATACTTTTTGACTTTCGGGTTTACTAAACATGGCGTAAGATTGTGAAAGGCTGAAGTGACCAATCGAGTTCTCTGGGAAAAAGGAAAACAGGATTGTAAGGAAACTGAAGAATTGACATCTTAGGAAACTGGGTATCAGATTTGTTAATTTGAAGGAAAATGAGGCTCATACATTTATATGTCCCCAGCTGTTAACTTCTGAACCGCTGGATGCATCTTCTAGAAACTTCGATTGCGTAACTTTTCAAGGACAAGAGACGGTTTAATACTTTTATATTTAACATTTGTTCCGTGTGGATCTTTGCTGAGAAATTAGCGCGTGCAGGTGACAAAAATTTCAATAGAAAAATCCTGCAAAGGCTTAACCCAGGGATGGAGATCCCTGTGGCCTGTTGTGGTACTCAGTGCGGCCTAAGGATTATGTTATAAATACATTGAAAACTCTCAAAATTGACTGTTAGGTTCCTCGAAAACATGTCTCGAAACTTATTTTTTGCTAAAGGAATAGCGATTTTTCATGTACCCCCTCCCCCCCACGTTCTAATTCTAGAGTCCTTCCGGCATGACCTTGTGATCTAGACGGTCGTCTGCTGTGAGACAGATAAGTCGGATTGAGGGTTCGAATCCCGGCGTGAGGTTTGGATGTTTCTTTCTTTCTTCTTGTGTTTCGTCTGCTGGTGTAAAAGCTGCTGCTTCTTTTTAGCCAATAATAATAATCTTGGCTGTTGGACCATTTGGCGCCGCGCTGACCAGTAAAGACGGGGTAATAGGTAAAGGTTCTTCTTTATTATCATCTTCATGGTCGAGAGCTGGGCAATCTTTAAAGTTGTGATCCTCTCATGGCCACAAAGGTGATTGCGCCACTCCAATACGATGAAGGTGTGCGGAAAGGCAGTCGTGTCCAGTCATGGCGCGGAAGGCTGCTATACTGACTCCTCGAGGAAAATCTCGACGATGGGGTCTTCGGTGACCAGGCTGACCCAAGTCTTGCCATTTGTAAAAGCTAATTCGCTCCCCTGTGGTGCATCCTGAGTTACGTTAAAGAACTCGCAATTCTGGCAGCCAAACAATCGATCTTCTGGCTAATGAATGCCTTACGATAAATTAAATAACAATAATTCTAGATACATTCTTATTAAATTGATGTTTACTACTTTAAACTAAATATAAGTATATGCATTTCATCGGGGAATATTTTAACAATGTACATGTATATATATATAAATTGTCCGGCCACTTTACTAGGTATACCTACCTACTAGCGTGTTGGGCCTCCTCTAACCCTGAAAACAACCTGAATTCGTCGAGGATTCCACAAGATGCTGAAAACGTTGTGTTTCATGCAGACATGAGTGTGTCACGCAGTTCCTGAAGATTTGATGGAGGTGTAGGCCTGGAGCGAACAGCCCGTTCCAACTCATCCTATAAATTTTCAATCCGGCTGAGATCCGGGGACTGAGCGAGGAAAAGTCATCATGCTCCTTAAACCATCCCATAGTAATGCGGGCTTTGTGCACCGGCGTATTATCCTGCTGAAGTAGCCATCTGCCTAAGGATATACTGTTAACATGTACGGTTGCACTTGGTCAGCTACGGTACTTAGGTACGCTCTAGCATCCGCACCTGCCTCCAGAGCTATCAATGGGCCCAACATGTGCCAGGAAAACATCCCCCACACCATGACATTGCCCCCACCGGTTTGAAAAGTTGTTGTGAGACACAGCATTTTGCGCACAGCAGGGGTGTACCTAATAAAGTGGCCGGACAGTGTATATACAGAGCTTTCTACTAATTACGGTCTGATAATGTGTCGGCTACCTAAGGTTTTGCTTTCCAATGACAAACTCTGTCTTAACCGAAACGACGGTGTAACAACGTATGTTAATCCTTTTAGTAATCGACTAATTTGCGCGTGCTTTAATGCGATTAAAATTAACTGAAATTTAAAACCATAAATAAGTAATGTGGCCTCATTTATTTATTTATTTAGAAAATGGATTGAATGCTTCTGATGTTATTCCACAAATTTTGAAGGAACGTAAAGCGTAAACGTACAAGACTGAGAGTTCACTGATCTGTTTTTTGAAAGCAGAAATGACCAAGAAAAATAAAAAGCCTTATTATTTCAAAATAAATCCGTGTTCAGGACAGTTTTGGGGAAAAAAAAAAAGTATTACACTGAAAAAAAAAAAAAAAGTAACAAATATTCGGAGTATAAAATGCATCGAATTTGAGCCAAACTTGTAGAAAGAAAAAGTGTCTTTGTTATTCGCCCGCAAATACGGTAATCTATATTTATTTTTTGTTGAAACAACAACTTAAGATAACAAAACAGAGATGGGATGTTTTCGCTTAGAACTTAATGGTGTCAAAATGTTCTTACTAATTTTTGCAAAATCAAATTGCTGAAGTATTTTTTTTATGAGCGTATTTCTTGAACTACAATTTTGGTCTAGAGTTTGGAAGGGATTCGATAGAAATAAATGGGGGTGTCACTGTCTGCGGCTGCGAGTCTAGAATTTGAGCCTCAATTCCATATTCACAGATCACAGACTAGACGTTAAGAACCCAGTTTTGATAATGTCTCCAAAAATAAAAAATTGGCAACCCCCAAAAAAATGGAATGAGGAACGGTAGGGAAATCTGTAAGCAGTAAACGGAGGAAGATATGGTTCTTAATGGGTCTATTTGGGTTCCACTATTTTTAGACACAAGTTATGTATTTTTCTAAAGAAAATAAAGAACGAAGTAACTGAAAAATAATGATTTTTTTTTTTTTTTTAATCTCACGAATGCTTCACATATTAATGTTTAAGGTAACTAGAAAGAAGTGTTAAATATGAATGATAATTTTGTATACTACGAGTCTTAGACTATTTCCCTAAGAAAGTGAGGCTTACCAAACCAGCTAGTCTGTGTGTGTGTCCTGAAAACCTTTGAATCACTGCATGAACCTTCTTGAAAGGTGTCGCGTATTTGAGAATAAGAGACGATATCACTTTTGAATTGGATTTTTCCTTTCTTTTCTGGTCTCCTCATCTACGGTCTCCTGAAAATCATGACGTCAAACACAGAAAATGGTGTCTTTGAATAGCAAGTTACTGTCAGTGCGCGAGAGAAGACCCATTACACAGCTAAGCCGGGGATATAATTTGGAACGTTTTTCTAATAATATAAAAATATATTCGTAACCGTACAAAATACAGTACAGTTACGAATATTTTGGTTGTGTTTATAAGATATAGTTACGAATTTTAGCAGTAGATGTCGTTGTTACGTCCTTGAAATATCAATTCCTAATCTGATTACGTCAACAAATGACTTTCTTTGACGAAACGGACAATACACTCTTTAAGAAAGAAAGAAAAAGCAAGATTTTTAGGAAAATAGGCCCTCAGTGCTTTCAAGATATCTTTGTTAAATGATTTGCTTGTGATGGAAGCGAATATTAACTGTAAAATTGAATTAGAGATTCAAAACAAACTAGGGCAGCACAAGAATAAATAAATTGCCTTTCTAATTCAATTATAGGAGGGAATCGGGAACGGCCGTTTCGTCCTGCATGGGACTCATCAGCCCGATCCGCCCTCCCCGATAAAAGACCCAGAAAGGCAAGAACTTAAGTGAAGGCCACCTTCACACCTGGCAGTGACCCCCGAAACCAAAAAAATCAACAATAATAAATATTGTGCTATTTTGCACAACCAAAAACCTTTTCCTAAAAATGATAGGATTTGAAGGCTTTTTATGGTGAAGAAATTAAAGTTAATTAAGGAATCGGGAACGGCCATTTCGTCCTGCATGGCCTTCACTTAAGTTTTTGTCTTTCTGGGTTCTTTATCGGGGAGGGCGGATCGGGCTGATGAGTCTCATGCAGGACGAAACGGCCGTTCCCGATTCCCTCCGATAAGTGAATCTGAAAAGCAATTTATTTATTCTTGTGCTGCCCTTGTTTCTAATTTTGTTGTTTTGATTAAAACTTCCAGCATTTTATTTATTAAATTTATTTTGTTGAATTAGATAACATTCAAAAGAAAATTAAATTTTAATTGTAAATCTGTATTTGAAATTAATTACATCTAAAAATTAACAATGGAAAATATTAAGCTAAATCCTTCTAAGCAATCAAATTAATTAGCCAGAATCGAATGAGAATCAAATTAATTTCTTGTGACAAGTGTCATTATTGAACTGGTCTTTTGAATGGAAGGGTGGCGTGTGATGATGATTCTTCCACATCATCAATCTTACAAAGACACTCCTCCTCATTTTGCAATCGCTTTTCCACGTGTTCTGTATCTTCTGTTCCAAATGTTCGGTCTGCGCTGATTGACATGTGGCCGTGATTGGTTTGACATTCGTCACATAGTCTTGACGATAAGATATCGAATTATGATGAGTTAGAAGTACAGGAGTCAATCTGTCAAGATATCATCGACAAAATATGCGCAGCAGATATAATTAGGGTGATAAGTTTAATTGCTTTTTGGAAAGTGATTTAAAGTTTTCTAAAAGCAAAAACAAACAAAAATAAGAAAGTAGAAAAATACGTAATAGACAAATTTAACGTGCGTTAAGGTCGAAATTTGTCTATGTGTATGTTTTCTTAAAATTAATCCTTTACAAGCTAAGCGTGGAGCTAAAGCGGGAACTAATTAATTACCCTATTTATTAATAATTTATATTTTGGGTCATTGTTTTGTTCATTTCTCTGCTTTTGTTTGTGTCTTTTGGTTCCACTGAGCTATTGAGTACTGGGCGAACCCAACCGGTGAGAGATAGGAATCTCGAAACGGTTCCGTCTGGGGTTCCCGATACAAAATATCCAAAAATAGCTTTAGTGAACCCTTTAATTTGTGTGCAGAAAAATATAAATATCAATTTTTCTAATTAATATATATTTTTGTTATTTTTTTATTTTATTTTTTTTGAATGAAAAAGGCTTACATCACTATGAAAATGGGGCTATGAAAATCATTCGGTCGTTGTGTATGGGTGAAGGCGTCTTTGTACCCATCCACCAATAAAATTAAAAAAAAAATAAAAAAAAAATGCATGATCCTTTTCAAACTTGATATGCAAATTTAAAATTTTATATTTAAAACAAACTAAAACTATCAAAACTTATTATTTTTGGCCACTATTGCAGTATAAAGAAAAGTATAGCAGTCATTTTTGAATCTCGTACTAAACAACATTATTAACCGCCGGGTAAGGAATCAGAGGGTTGGGTGTACCCAGCGACCGTCTGGAGTGGAATTCAGCATGAACGAAAACCTATGCAGTCAAGCGCCTTACCAATTGGTTAACATGTCTATATAATTTCTTAATTAGACTCTAAGTAAAGTACTATTCATAATAAGCTACAGTTTCAGTTCATGAAAGAAGAGCTTTTGATGAAGTAATTTCCTTATGGAAATTTCCAGGACGTAAAAGCGCCATCTGTTGCTAAAATCAATAACTGAATCTTATAAACATTATGAGAATTTCTGGTTTTTGTATTTTCTACAGTTACGAATATATTTTTACATTATTGTTATTATTAATTAAAAAGCCTCCACACTATTCCCCTTGCTTGGCGATGCAAAGTTTGTCCTTTCTTAGTCACGCTTATGCGATCACAAAACGACGCCATCTTGGACTGACTGCTCGTAGATCAATTGATAACGTCATGACAAAATCGATCGCTAAGTAATGACCATATATGGCAAACCCTTCTTTTTTGAAAAATACTATAAATATACTTCTAACTAATAATATATCTATTATATCATAAATATTCGTGTCGTTACTAGTAGACCTAATCGTTACCCCTAATACAGAATTGTAAATAATAAATAATATAAGAATAATTACAATTCGTTATTTTTTTTTTCTCCTGATATAACTCTTTATTCTTATTTTTCCGAAGATAAATAAAACGGAAAGAAATGCAGGAAGAAACTGTCCCCATATTTTATGTTTTAGAAAATGAACAAAGATTTACCACTAAGTTACTATTTTTTTATCCTCTAATTAACTTCTTTATTTGGTCTAGAGAGACCAGAAAAACAAAGTACTCGTCTAATTATCATTTGGTCGGTCAATAAATTCCAGCTTCCTACTATAGTCTATCCTAGATTCAGGAATATATAAAAATGGAAAGAAACCATCTGAGGTTAGAATATCCTTATAGTACTTTTGGATATAAAAAAGACTCAATAAAAACTAAGATTATTGATAACATTCACGTAAATAAAGTTTAAACTAATATTTTAGTTGTTTTTTTATTAATTGAAATCATTTTTTTAATTTTATTACATATATAAATCGAATGAAAAGAAGGATTAATGAACTAAAAATCAATATTTGAAATGAAAAAAAAATAAAATTTAAAACTTAAACATTAAAAATTTTTCGATCACTTCTTAGTAATTGGTCTTCAATGTCATTATCAACCGAAAAAAAAAAATCTTTGTTTTTAACATAAAATTCTGAATCTAAAAGAACTTAAGCCTACTTTCGGCTTAAAAACTTTGGCTTAAAAACTTATCAAACGAAAAGTGTACATAATGTCTAACAGATGGATGTTGACGATCACGTTTGCGCGAGAATTACGAAAAACACGAGATCTCGCCATTAGCCTCTTCAGCAGGTCTCAAGGAATTTAGTATTTTTAATGTCTGTCACTGAAAAAATGCTATATAATTAATTTATTGTTCGTTTATTGACTGTTTTCAATTTATTAAAACTATATTAAAATATAGTAAAAGTCTCATGCATTTCCCCGTATTATAATTCATTTAAATATTTCAATATTTTATGAGAAGACATGGATAGAGACTATTCTCGCGTAAATTACGTGAAATCACGAAAATACGGGATCGTCAACATCCATCTGTTACACATTATGTGTATATATAAACAGAGATTTACTATTTGAAAAATATAATTAAGTCTGCAGAATTTAATTAATTACCTAAATCTGATTAACTTTCATTACATCAAAGTGTGCGCAAATTAGTGGATTACTAAAATGATTAATTTGCATTGTTAGAATTCTTTGTTTGGGTTATAAGGCTGGAATTTTTATCATCTATCGCGACAAGGATTGACGCAGAAAAAATTTAAAATATAAAACTTAGAAGTATTTTGTTCTTAAAATATGAAAAGCAAATTTCAGGTAGATTCATTCACAGGTTCAAAAGTTATCGGAAAAGGGCGAACACACACACACACACACACACACACACACACATACAGAACGAGTGATTTGATGAGTCTTATTTCCTAGGCTAGAAGAACCGCGAAAAAGAATAAACTTAATTCATTGTTGAGCTACGAATAAAAAATTGTAGAAAATAGCAATAGTCTTAACCTTTAAGAAATAAATTGTTAAAAGTCACATCCATTCATAATTTTAATAAAATTTAACGTGCGTGCATAATTTATGAAATAATAAATAAAAAGGCCAACACACTTGACTAGTTTAAAAAAACATTTAACACATTAAAAAAGATAAAGAGGACACGACCGGTTTCGCCTCCATTATGAGGCTTTGATGAGTCACATCCATTCAATTTATAAAATTTTTTTGATTTTTTATTTCAGAATTTATATAGGTTATACATATTTTTTTTCCCGAGAAAGGATAAAATAAAGCTAGAAAAACTGTCGATTGCTCAAATTTAGATAATAATCAAACTTACATCAAATGAATTTTTGAGATTTTGAATAAATGAAATCTCTTATACTATGATTTTTAAAATAAAATCAATAAGTTATATATGAAAGTACTTTCAAGGATAAAATTTCTTCAGAAACTTCTCAATTACATAAATATATATGCAATTATTAACCCAGCATTTTTTAAAGGACATTTGTGGTAGTTTTAATATTTTTTAACCCCTTTCTAATAGAAAAGTGGGGCTGTCTGAAAGTGTACGTGTCTATCCCCTTCCACTTAATAAATATCTGAACCGCTAAATTCTTTAAACTTGGTATGAATATTCGAGGAATAGGAACGATCTAATTTATATATTGGAAATCGTTTCCAAATTGGTTCTTGTCCCGAAATTAGTACGAGAAGGAGACATAGAAAAGCATTGGAATCTAAACAATGGATTTCTATCCTATTTCTGTTAATATAGCTATTAATATTTTTAACAATAAATTTTAAATAAATAAATAATAAATTTTAATCCTATTTTAGCTAATCCATTGATCCTATTAAAATTAATTCAATTTAGACAATTAAGTAATGCTCTTGTAATTAATTTTTTTTGACAAATATTATACTTGTAGCTATTTATATTCAGTATATATTAGAATTTTGAATGTAGTGTAACCTTTTCGTTTTTGTCGTTTTCACGACTTATATATACTGTATATATATATATATACACACACACACACAGGGTGACTGGTAAATCTACTTATTCTTTTCAGGGAGTGGTAATAGAGTTCATTTGCAAATTGATTTAACCATAATATCCTTTATACAAAACTCAATAGTTGTTTGAGATATGTTAATCTTTGCATTTTGTTAGAAATGTACTCCCAAGTAGTATAATTACAAAAATAAAAAAAAAATAAAAACCCAATCAAGCTTTGTTTTAATAAGTCCGTTTCCCTCATTAGTTTACACAGTAATACAGTTAATGTAGCAAATAGTATGTTAAAAACTTCAATACGATTAAGATATAAGAGCTAAAACCAGCTTTGTAAAAAACCTTCAACCCAATTGTACATTCAAATGGCTTATTTCTGAAATTTGATAAAACAATAAATATACAAATGATTTCAAAACTTACCTGTTTTATTACCTTTCGAATGAGGTAAAAAGGTTTAAGAAATATATATTTTACTTCCATAAATTATGTACAATTGGGTTGAAGGTTTTTAAAACAAATTCGCTCTTGTATCTTTATCGTATTGAAGTTCTTAACATACTGTTTGCTACATTCACTGTAGTGCTGTGAAAACTAACGAGGGAAACAAAAATATTACAAATTAAAAAAGGCCTTATTCGTTTTTTTTTTTTTTGTTTTTTTTTTGTTTTGTTTTGTTTTTTTACCTATAATAATACTTGGGAGTACATTTCCAACAAAACACACAAAAATCGGTATATCTCAAAAACAATTGAGTTTTGCATAATGGATATTATGGTTAAATCAATTGCAACTGAGCTGTACTATCACGCCCTGAAAGGAATGCGTCGACTTACCAGTCACCTGTATATAAGAAATTTTAAGAAACATCACTTCGAAGACAGTATGCTTAAAGTTCTTTCTAACATCTTACGTTGTCTAGTTGGTAATTGTAATTTTGTTTTCATAATAGAAATACACCACGTATATAAATAAAAACCAAATTAATACATGATATTACAATTAATTTAAATATATACTTTAATGCTTATAATCTTCCTTTATAATTATTAGGAAAGTAGAATTTAGGTGCTTTCGAACTTTTTTCTTTTTTTTTCTTTAAAATCCTTCTGTTCCACCAGCATTTAGAATTCTTGATTCTGGACTTAAAGATGCGTAAGTTGTTTAACAGCCGACCACTGTCACAGGTGTTTGGATTTCGATGCAGAAAAGCCTATTCTTTTATTTATTTGTTCGTTCTCTTCTCACGGGTGGACCCCTGTTCTAGCATCAGTGAAGCGAGAAGTTCATCCCTGCGGCGGCCAACGTAACAACCATGACTAATGAACTACGAAAGAGTCCAGGGAAAAAAAGAGACAGAAGGAGTTAGGTTCCCCCATTCAGTCCACGTCATGCCAACAGTCTACGACACATTTGAATGGCAAAACCTACAGAGCATTTGTCACAGCTGGCTCGGCTTCAATCCCGTCGGAGGAATAACAAAATAAAAAATGGGAATATTCTGAATTCGAAGAAGCTTTGAATAAAAAATTGCACGGTCTTTTAGAGAAATCTCCATTGAGAAAGATAAAAAAAAAAAAAAGTCTTTGCTGGAATATTCTTTGAGGAACGCCTCTGTGATCACCGTAATGATGTATGTAGAATAAGTGGCAAGATTTCAGTGGAAGGTAAATGTTCAAAAAAAGCAATATATAAGGAAGAAACATTAAAGAAATCAAAAAAAGCGTAATAAAATATAGAAATGAATAAACATCATAAAAATTATACAAAAAAAAAAATGTGGGACGATTTTAGTCTTTTCTTAAAGAATTTCATATATTTAAGCTTCTGATACTTGTATCAGAAGCCTTCTACTCCCGCTTTGTCCGTCCGTCTGTGGAGAGGTAGGCCTATTATTAAAATCTCATTAAATTATCATTAAGCATAATAATCACAACAATTGCACCTTTTGCATTCGCAACAAACACGTTTATAATAAAAAGGAAATTAAAACAATAATTCAACATAAATTACGTATCAGAAGCCGTTGCGAAACATTGTGATTGATTTTACTAATCGTTATCCCCACCTTGTTTTTTAATATAATTTATATTAATATGAAATGGATAAAGCAAAAAAAAAAAAATTGTAAACTGTAAAACCTTCGAAGTACAATTTACCTTTTAAATATTCTGAAATTTGTTGAAAACAGGCATATCTAGAGGGAGGACCGGGGAGCCACGCCCCCCTACCCACATCCAGGAAATCTCGAAATAGAGTAGGCCCTAGTTTTCTGTCTTTTTTTTTTTTTTGGTTGGATGACAAATCCGGGACAGATGGTAAACCTAGTCACTTGTATCATCAATTCAAAAAAATGCACTTAAGATCGTAATGATGGAAAATTTTAAGCAATTTTTTTAAAGTTTTTTTTTTTTTCACGGACATAATGAGTATAATAATCAACGATTATACAGTTTTTCTAAAGTCCTGCTAAAGTTTACTACACAATGTAAATATAATGACTACTTTGGCTAAAAAATTATTTGTTTAAAGTACTGAATGAAAGACCTTTACAAAACATGCTTCTAATCACACATAGGAAGAAAAGGAAAAAAAAAAAAGAACTGACCTATGGTTTGAATACAAATTACAAACACTGAAAGGAATGAATGAGAGAGAGGAGGAGTGAATGAGAGGCCCCCTGCTGCTAACAGCAACAAAACGACGCTCTGAGTGCAAGACGTAATAATCATGGTTTAAATAAAAAGACAATTAGAATTCAGACGGACCCTAATGAAGCCTAAATGAAGTTGGTCTCCTTCGGAAGCAGACAGCCTTTTGTCATCAGAGAAATTAATGGATTTTAAACTTAAGAAGTGCTCTGATTTGAATGGCCAGTTATTAGCCAAGAGGACTTCCAATCAGACTGACTGTATTTACCTCGTTTAATTGAGTTGGTTTTTCTTTTCAAAGTGTTTTGCTCGTAATGAGTTCGTATCAAGGTCGGAGTGATGATAACTCTTTTGTTTAAATGTTTCAATGGAAGTCGATTGTTTATCTTTGCTTCTTTCGATGTATTTTGAAAGGAGAAAGCTTATTTTGTTGACGTAGTACGCGGGAATATTGCATTGCTGAAATACACGCAAGTTAACTTGTAAGTTCCAAGAACTTAAAGTGTACTTTCTTTAAAATACCGTAACTAATTATTTTTTTTCTTAATTTTTCTTAATTTAAATGAAAGACGTAGCTTGGCTTCTCTGCCACCCCATTCAATACATAACCTAACCTAACATACCATATAAGAATAAAAGTTTTGATTCATTAACATATTAATATTTTTTTTTAATCAATCCATTTAATTTTCCCCATAATTATTTTTTGTATAACATTTTTAAAGTAGATATTTTATCAATTTTTGTCATCTCCAAAGTAAATTGTAAATTGATCAAATATTTTATTAATTAATCTATTATTTATTCTTGATCCAAAATTATTTTTTGGATAATCAAAATCTTGTTTTTTATACAGTTATTACTTCGTGTTAAATTTATATTTCTTTCATAGTTATTACAACACATTTTGTAATAGTTTTTTATGATTAGAATGTAAATCACTTTTTTGCTTGAGGAAACAAAATTTGGATAGAAATCTTAATCTGGTTTTGTTGATTGCTTGGTAAATTTTAAAATCAAGATCTTATTTTAATTCAGGGTTTTTAGGCTTCTTATACAAGTATCAGAAGCCTTATAACCCGCTTTGTCCGTCCGTCCGTGGACAAGTATCACTAAAATATCATTAGCAACAATCAGAACAATTGTCTTTTGCACGCGCAACAATCACATTTATAATACAACTCTAAAACAATCACAACAATTACAATAATCGCAACAATCACAACAATCGCAACAATTGCGTCTTTTGTATGCGCAACAATCATATTTATAATACAACTCTAAAACAATCACAACAATTACAATAATCGCAACAATCACAACAATCGCAACAATTGCGTCTTTTGTATGCGCAACAATCACATTTATAATACAGCTCTAAAACAATCACAACAATTACAGTAATCGCAACAATCACATTTATAATAATAAGGAAATTAAAGCAATATCATTTATATTTTCTTATACATATCAGAAGACGTTGCAAAGCATTGTGATTGGTTTACTAATCGCTATCCCTACCTAGTTTAAATATCTCTTCAGCTGGTGTCCACTATTTTCAGCAGCGCCTTAACTGAGAAGAAGCGTTTTTCTTTAACCATAAAAACACTGTTTGTTAACTAATTCTTTTTTCTTAAAAATTTATCGCTTTTTTTTCTGTTGTAAATCAAGACGGAATTAGCACAGAAGAACGAGTTAAATGTTTACAAGATAAACTGAAAAAAAGGAAAGAAAAGAAAAGAAGTGGGCGGTTGTAAGTTTTCTTTTTTTCCCTCTTCTCT
The DNA here is from genome assembly GCA_023159025.1 of Thereuonema tuberculata. Taxonomy (NCBI): domain Eukaryota; kingdom Metazoa; phylum Arthropoda; class Chilopoda; order Scutigeromorpha; family Scutigeridae; genus Thereuonema; species Thereuonema tuberculata. Next base: position 44,740,527 of record JAFIDM010008419.1, on the reverse strand, counting down.
TACCCCTACCTTCGTTACCGCCCTCATGATTTATTGGCCGTTTTGTTATTTGTATTAATGACTTTTATTGATCATTTAATTTTTTATTCGTTCCTGGATGTTTAAGAGAAAGCCACTTTTTTTTTTACTTTTTTTTTTTTTTTTTTCAAGAATTCCTTAGCAGTTATAAACACGAGAAGATCTTTCTTATATAGCGTCTTAAAATAACGTAGTCACCTGCATCGACTACGTCGTAATTTTTGTAAATGATTTAGGCTTCATGTAGTAATAATAATAATACTTATATGTAATTTTTTTTACTCCTTTATTTCTCTTATTTAATAACTATAGTTAAAATTAATCATAAAAAATTATACATCACATATTTGTAATTATTTAATGTATTTATAAATATCAATAAAGAATAGAACAAATATTTTTAATAAAAAATTAAATTCTTATAAATTTAATTTTTCTTAAACAGTAATAATAAAAATAAATTAAGAATACTTAATATATATATAAAAACAAGTATGCTAAAAGTTTACATTTTATTATACATATAATTCTATTTATATGCATATAATACATTAAAATTCTAATTGTAAGCTCTATTTAAATATAATATATAGTGAATCTTATTGATGTTAAGTATTGCCAACATAATCTTATATACTTTTATATACTGTTATGTTATATAAGATACTAATGTATTACATACTGTAATATGTATATTAATAGATATAAGTTTCATATAAACCATTCAATTTTTATATAGTTCGTTTGTAAGACAACATACTAATTTTAAACTTTCAATAATGTGGTCACATTTCGTGTTACGTTTCGACTTACGTCGTTTTCGACTTAACGTTGGGTTTCTGTTAATAATAGGAAAAAATAAAATTCTACTGACGTCTGCTTATGGAACTTTACCTTACGTCAGTCAGCAAACATATTAAAAAATCACATCGATGTCATCCATCAGGTAAATTTCTTTGTATTTTTCCTTTATATTAGTATCAATTAAAATGTGTAAATTTATTAAAAAGAATGTAAAAAATGTTGAACTATCAAACGACTTACTGTATTCGTACGCGCCGATGTTATTAACGACAATATGGGGTTTATAGGAGGTTTTAGTCGTTTTTTAAAGAGTTAATTCGACTTACGTCGTTTATCGTCTTGGAATGAATTACCGACGTAAGTCGAGGTATGCCTGTAATGGTTTCAACATTCTCTAGTATACGTAAGTCGAGGTATGCCTGTAATGGTTTCAACATTCTCTAGTATACGTAAGTGATGGTGGATGAAATATTAACTGTGTAAAAAGTCTTAATTTACATACACGATTTTAAAAATAAAAAGAGTAGGTGCACGTTAAACTTTTATTCAATTTACATATTTACAAATTTCTGTGTATAAAGGTTAAAGCTTTCATTTTCAACCGAAGTAAGACAGCGCAGGAGTGAAGACTCCTGCGATCTTCAGACTAACGCTATTTCGGATGAATATACGTACATTATAATATTACAATTACACTTTTTTTTACATAAGTTATATTTGCTTTTAATAATTTATTAGTTATAACTAGGATATCATGGCTGACAGATTAATAATAGTAAATCAATAATATAGTTTGCTTTCTTCTGTAAACAAAATAGATTCTCAGAGGAAAGACTTTTCTCTTGCTGCATCGTAATTTCTTCGTTGTTAGCCAATCGCTTAGAAAACAAAAGTTTCTCCTTCAACTACCCTGTTTAATTGTAAACCACTTTTGTTTCTTTTTTCCGTGGTGGCTAAATCAGAAAACTATGATTTATTTTCGGTTGGGGGCACGTGACCGATGGTCAGTCGTGGATCGCTTGGACGGTTTCAACGTGTGTTCGGTGGCTGTATTGTTCGTTTTTCTTCTCATTCATCATCGCCGCGTTCTCGTTCACCGTCAACACCTTTTCACTCCAGTGCCGGCCAACAAGTGGCTGCTCTTGTTATTGTTTCCGCGGCATCGAGTGCACGGTTTGCTCGGAAAACGCGATAAAAATTTCGATCGGGAGGGGAGGCCACTTTGGTTAGGAGAAAGTAGGTTATATAGGCGATCGGACGACCCATTTGCGCGAGCCCACGGGCCAGGCCGCCTTCGGAGCAGGCGCAGTGCCAAGAGTGGACACCACTGTGATCAGGATACCCGTCCTTCCGTTGCGATCTATGTGGATAATACAGGATTAACTGGACGCTAAAATACCCGGCTATCCATGCCTATCCGTGGATAAGATTCACAAGCTGCAGTTCTTCTGTAAGTTATCGTTTTATCTTACTTTTCTTCCCGTCATCCACGAAAATATAAAATTTACGCTTAAAAAAAAAAACACATCGCTTTTCTATAATCAAATGTGTATACAGCCAATAAGAAACTGATTTGTTTGTTTTTCTTTAAATTTAATTTCAACCTATTAAAGCTTTTATCTAGTTTACATTTGCACAATTTTTATTTACTTAATTTCTTCTCCTCTCTCCATTAAATATCCGGTTTTCTTCATTCGTGACCCGGAAATGAGCCGTGATTTCATCCGATGTGAAGCTCCTATTAAAGTAATACTTTGACAATACTTAACATTTTCATTCTTTTCTAAAACACCTGAAAATTCTGAAATGAAAATAAATAATCACCTCTTTTCAATTTTTATTTTATTTTTAAAACCTCGTTATATTTAAACTTATTAATTTTTCCCGGCTACAAATTGAGCTAAATAACCTTCAACAATAAATCCTGAACGTAAATTTCATTTAGAAATTGTAAATATTACACATTTAAGACAATGTCTGAAAAATAGTTTTCTTCTCGCAGCATCTTCAAGGGTCAAAATAGATTAAAAAAAAAATATATTTTCATCATCTTATCTAAGCCTAGATAGAATTTTTTAATTAATTTAAAAAAGAATAAAGTATGCATTTATTTTAATTCTAAAATAAATAAAAAAATAAAGATATAATTTAAGTCATATACAAATAATTAATCTTGTCACAATTAAACATTAATTATATTTAATTGTATTTGAATTTAAATCACTAAAATTTTTATCTTAACTTTCTTAGTAATGATCATCGTTAACAATCGTGGTTCAAATCCCAGTAAGGCATGGATGAATTCACTGATTAACTTTCAAAGTTGATCAAGTCTTTAAGAAACTACATCTCTTGCTGGATTTCCGTTGTTCAAAATTTAACTTGAAAAAGTTAAAAATTCGAAGTTGTTGTTGATTGTTTGTCTATTTTTTAAATTGAATAGTTCAATTTATTATTTAATTTGTATTGAAATAACGAGAAAAAAAAAATCTTTGCTCTTTTGTTTAATGTCGTCCTTATTTCAATTTTTAATTGAAAAATCTTTCTATATTTTTCGAAATCTTTTAGCTTTAGTCTTAGTTGAAAAAGTGTTGCTCCAAAACCATCTAAAACGAGGAAGAATTGTTCTCTTCCCATCTCTCGGCTTTGCACTTCATTATTTCTCTAACACACTTCGTAAATCAAAAAAAAGCTATTTCCACTAACTTAAAGGAGAGACTACAATGTTTCGTGAGCCAAAAAAAAAAAATCAGACATTTCTTAAAAAACAAGATATCTTAAAATAGCTGAAACAAACAAGCTAGTTTGTGCTGATTTTCAAAACTATTTATCTATGCTTTCAGTACTTTTCGAATATTAGAAAGAGAGTTGAAAATGACGTATTCAGCTCGGTAAACTTTAGCCAAGTAGTGAACGGTTTTTCTGCAGTCCTAATGTTGTAATGGTGTTTGTGGGAGTTTTGTTGGAGGGAAGAAACAACGAGTCAAGTTTGGAACTGAACTGAATTAATTTATTAAATAGAAAACCTGGGTTTTTATAGATTTTTACAAAGTTGGATTTCTTTGGAAGATTAATTAAAAATATACATAGGGATTGGACAAGAAACATAACGAACTGAAATTAACTAATCAAACGGCTGTAACGGAAAAGAATTTAAAAATAAACAGATCAGTAATTAGGAAATAAAAAACGAATGATTTAAAATAAATAACTGTAAAGATTAAAATAAATAAAATACAGATATATCCAGATAAATAGAAATAAATAATTTCTAAAAATAATTACATATAAACTGTTACAATATTCCCAAACATCATCTCGTAGTTGTATTTGCAAATTACATATTTCATTCAGATAGAATGTAAGGTCTTCATACTGAAAATATTCTAGTAAAAAATACTGTTCTTTCAGTAGATGAATAATACTTAGTCAGTTAAATCAAAACAATTAGTGTGTACAATCAAAGGCGTGGAGGGTGCGATGTGTGCACCGCACAGGGGCATCAATCCTCTTAAGGGCCAGCAAGCTCTTTTTTTTCTTTCATAATAAATGCTCCATTCATCCTCTGCTTGTAATTTATAAGATGAGATTATTTTTTTGTATTCTCTTTTAAAATGGATGTGGTGTGTATTGCCTATATACATTTTTAAAAAAAAATTATTACGTCACTTACGTTTCGCACACGGACGCCGATACATCAGGCAACGGCTCTGTATATAATTAAACCTTGTTTTTCTCTGGAACCAAGTAAGAACTGATTTTTAGCTAAGATTGTATTCTAGAACTTTCTGTATTTTAAAAATACATCTGTATATTTGTTGCTATCATACAAAGAAACCCTTTCAATTCAATTACATTAGTTTAATTGATTTTCATTACAACTTTGAATTAGGATTTCTTTATAGCTATTTTTATTTGCAGATTCCATATATAAGAATCTGAATATATAAGAATCTTCGTAAGAATATTACCTTAATTAAATTTACATACTAGTAACATATTAATTTTTAGTGAAAAAGTTAAGGGGTTTATTTTAAAATTTACTGGCTTTGTAATTTTTTTCCTAGAATGTTCACGTATTTTTTATGGATCATCTTAAAACTTGATATGCGTATTCGAGGACTACGGACGATCTAACTTTGATATTTGAAGTCTTTTCCAAGTGGATGATTGTGAGAAATTAGCACAAGAAGATGAAAATGTCAATTCCCATAGAAAAGCATTGGAATGTAAAAAATGGATTTCAATTCTATTTCTATTAATACTTCATTGTCTTAACAAATGAATATTAAATCCTTTTGATAATCTATTGCATATAATTAAACAAGGTAGGGATAGCGATTAGTAAACCAATCACAATGCCTCGCAACGGCTTCTGATTAATTTAAGTTGAATTATTGCTTTAATTTCCTTATTATTATAAAAATGTTCTTTCTGTGAATTCAAAAGGCGCAATTGTTGAGATTGTTGTGATTAATGATAATTTAATGAGATTTTAATGACACTTGTCCACAGACGGACGGACAAAGCGGGAATTAGAAGGCTTCCTATTCAGAAGCCTAAAATTAACTAATCTCATTCAGATAATTTAAGTCAGTAAAGCAAATTTAATTAAAAAAAAGATCCGGAAAAACTTGTATTTTTGGAATCAGCAGGTATTACAATTTAAAACTAAATACAGACTTCGTTTTTTTGTTGTTTTTTATAGAAAAAAAAATAGAATTCATATTCTTAATTTAATAAATAACATTTTAAGGGCAGTAGACCTTAAGTTAAAAAAAAAAAAAATAGAGAGAAAAATCAACCGGACAACAAATATGCCTTCGCACATTGGGCCAGCATCAACGGGAATCCTGGACAGCTGTTTCATCCTTATTAGGAATCATCAGCAGAATTAACCCTTGATGTTGGCTCAATGTGCGAAGGCATATTTGTTATCCGGTTGATTTTCCTCTCCACTTTTGAATTAGTACGGACGTTAAATTTGCTTTCATAGACCTTAAGTTCTTTAACCTTCTTGTTCGTTATCAGTATTCAATTTGTTCAAATAAAAAGATTCAGTGAAATTATTTTTATTGTACAAAAAATATGGCTGTTTTGAACTCGCACTGTTTATGATTGTTACCCATTTCTTCCTTCTGTGGTTAGGTTGGATCGACCACTGCCAATGTGTGGTTTTTAATGCAATGATTTGGTTCAGTGATCTGCCGTTGTTGTTGTTGCTCACTTAACACCATTACGAGTCGTTGCGAACCAATAAAGCTTCCTGAAAAATAATTCCCAAGTAATTGGTATTAGTTAATTCAATTCCACTGTCTGGGATATTACTACCCTCTTAAAATCACTGATAGTTTAGACAGTGGATTCACTTGATGTTATTGCTTACAACAGGGAACTGGTTTCTGTTTATGATTGGTCTCTCAAGAGCTGTTGATAGGCTTATTGCTTGAGACATATTTCTGTGGCTTTCGACCCGTCATTGGGCGTAAACCTTTTAAAGGGACTCAAGAACTGCAATGACCGGGCTTTGGTTAAAACTTATTAATTGGTTGATTTATTTTGGGTTTGTTCGTCTGGTTTGCATTCCTGAGTTATTTAACGTCCTAATAGGATATAAATCAAATCACTCAATCGCATTTAGAGTATTTAAAATAAATATAAGTTGCAGACCAAGATTTATTCATTTCAGAACCAATTGGATTAGAATGCATAGTGAGGCTTAACTTCTTAGTTCTAAGTCACTTGAAAAAAAATTCTTTATTGCAGTGAATGCAGAGTTTCAAAAAAAAGAGACAATTATCAACTTTACCCTCGCCTTTTTTTTTTTTTTTTTTTAAATTTTAGACAATTTTAATATAACACTAGTCGGCTGACCGTCGCTATGCTCTCGAAGCCTCGCAAATGCAGGAAAAAAAGCATTTTATTTATTCACAAAACGAAATAGATTACATCAAATAAATTAAAGGGCCCGGTAGCCGGTGGGTAAGGGCGCTTGGCTGCGGGTTGGAGGTGGTGAGGCGGAAAGGGGGGATTTTTCCACGCTCTATTCTCCTCCAAACGGGTCCTAGGGTCTCCCCAGCCCTCTGTTGAATGGTTACCGGGTTTCTTTCCCGGGGATTAAGAGAGGCATAATCCAATCCTCCTCATCAGAAATTTCTGTTCTTAACTTAGTTTTATTCATATTGTTAAATTAACTATTTTAAATATATTATCCTTTTTATTTTTGTGTTTTTATTTATTTTTTATTATATTTACACTGTATATTGTGTAAATATAATATACAGTTTCGTTTAATATTATATTTTGTTTTTATTGTTATTAAAAAAATATATATAAAGATCTTGTCACATTCATTTTAATTACACTTTACTTAGCCAAAAAAACATAATATTTTAAAAGCAAATTTTCGACTTCTTTATCAAGCCAAGAACTTAAAATAAAAATGCCAAAAACAGAAAACATATACCGGTAAATACGCAACAAAGAGGACATAGTATTAGCGAGAAAATATACGACCACAATAATTTTAAACGAAAACAAAATAACAATTGAAATTATTATAATTATATAACTGCCTACTAAAACTTAATACAACATAGTATTCGAGTTATAGATTTTATATTATTAGTAGTAATCATTCTTATTATTATTAAAGTAAAAGAAATAAATAAAGACCATTTTTCTAATCATTTGGATTAAATCTTTAGGATAAATTACGAGTATGTTATGTACTGTTACGTAATGTTGTATAAAAAAATGCTACAATAATGTAGTTGTCTCATATAAATATATATAAGTGGTAGACACAAACACACTCACACACAACATATTTTTGTTGCAGATGTATGTATATATGTATGTGTTGTGTATATTTAAGTAATGAATACATATTTAGTTTGTATTATCACGATATAATGCACTTCATATGATATGTTTTACTACAATTCTATGTGTACATGAGTATATTACGTTTAAAGCGTTCACGTGTGTGATCTTATGTTATACTAACCATAATAATACCGTAATAACAATATTTATATAAGGTGTTATATAATAGGAGACATAATTATAAAAAAAAAAAAAAATACAGTAGGTTCTTTAAAACTTAATTACAAGCCCAAAAACAATTTACAGAAATTTCAATTGCATGGCAGAAGCCATTTATTACTTTAATTAGGTAAATTACACGATAACGAAATAACATTAAAACTTTTTTTTTCTCTCTTTACCAGCTCCTACAAATCATAAATGGAGAATAACATGAAAAAAAAAACATCTTATGATAAACTCGTAGAGTTGCTTAATGAATACATTTGACTCATTAATGAATATGCTAATGAGCGCGTTCCGGTTCAGGATGTTGGGGTCTTATCAGGCCATGCCAGTTATTACGAGGTGATTAATCCATTGCTAGGCCTGCAGCACATTTTCTTACTTGTTTCCATTTTTTGTTTGTTTGTTTGTAATTACAAATAACGTAGTCTTTAAAATTAATCTGAATTATGAATGTGTGGTTTGATTTCTGTTTTGTTTAAATACAATCCTGGGAAAAACACTTCCTTAGCGGGACGGGACAGTAGTCAATTAGAAATAGATAAAGATCAAAACGATTCACAGGCACATAGCGAGTTCGGAATCTATTAAGATAATCATATATTGGAATAGAGACTCACCTGACCGCTATCAATTGGTTAATAGGAATTAATACTATTCATCATGCTGAAGAAGGTATTTTTATCACGTGGGAAACGAAGATACCTAAGGATACAGTATATGTTTTAATACTCTTTGAAAAACTTCCGAATAGAATTTTAAAGTGCACATGAAAAAATCATTTGAAAAAAATTTTAACCTTTGCCTGTGTAATCATTGAGAATTTGAAATTTATTTATTTTAGAACAAAAAAACTAGCATTCGTTTAAGGATTATAAAAAAAAAAACAAGGTAGGGAAAGCGATTAGTAAACCAATCACAATGCTTCGCAACGTCTTCTGATACGTATTTGATATTGCTTTAATTTCCTTATTATTATAAATGTGATTGTTGCGAATGCAAAAGGCGCAATTGTTGCGATTGTTGTGCTTAATGATAATTTAATGAGATTTTAATGATACTTGTCCACAGACAGACGGACGGACAAAGCGGATTAGAAGCCTTCTTCTTGGAAGACTAAAAAGCTTTAACTTTGACATTGTACACAGTAATAACATTAACTTAGCCACTACGTAGCTCTGGGAGCTGAAATTTTTAAAGGTAAATTAAGGATATCAAATGTGATTTTCCCATATAAAATGCCTCTCTATAAATACCAAACATTCCAAATTACGAACCTGCTGGAGAAAATAATTACCTATTATTTGTTTCTTTGCATAGAATTGGAAAAATGCGCAACTGGTTTCCTCAAAATATGGGCTCTTGTAATTCTTTTATAGAATGTAAATAAATTAGCTTTTTACATTTTCATACTGGTTTTATTTATTTTTTATTTTTTTAGAAACTTCCATTGCCTTCCTATGATTAACAGTCGTGTAGATGTATTTTAAGTATTGCTAACTTGCGAAAAACAGGTTTATTGTAATATATATTTCTCACAACCCGCGAGCTCGTCTCGGAGATCTCATGTTTGATCGTAAGTAATGTGACCCCACGTAGATAACAACGAAAATGTGAGCATCTCGGAGACCTGGGATGTCCCGGGACGTCCGGTTGATCAACATAGATAAAAAAATATGAGCATCCTCAATACTATATCTAACTTTTGCCACCTTATTTGTATTTCTGTGTCTTATGTTTTCGAAGGCGATAGGGCCAGAAAAAAAAAAAAAAATCTTATTAAAGTTTTCTTTAATGTATATATACCGTATGTAAATAGATAGATAGATATTATTTACTTGTTGTTTTTTTTAAAAAAAAAAATCTAATGTTTACACGACGTATTTATAGATTGATAATTATCAATACTAAAGTTTGGTTGAGATGCATTGTCTAAAATTTCCCTAATTTTTGATAAGCAAGTCGCGAAACGTTCGCTTTAAATGTTGTACAGATCCTGATTAATGTACGGCACAGGAGGTTGACCTCTAGATCTCTTATGTTTTGTCACGTGACCGAGGAATTAATCTTCCTTCCGGACGATCAAACGCTAAGGTCGACTCTGGAATCTTAGGATCAAAAGAAGAAAAAAAAAAATATAACTTATCCAAAGAAGATGATGAATATTATGAATAGCAAAAGGTGATTGATACAAATCGCTGCTGTATGTTGTTAGACTTTACTGGAATAATCTCGAAGGCTATTTGAAAGAGCTTTCCTATCGCTCTGTTCTTAATTTCATTCAACCCTTGGATCGTGTTGCAAACCAGTTTTCGATGTCCTGCATTTATTTACCATAATCTGCGACAGTGTGATTTGTGAAGATATCAGAGCCAACGTTATTTGCGAGCTTAAATAGAAGTGGATGGATTAGCGGCTCCTTTTAAGTCTTACATTAATTCATCAATTGATTACCACTCCTTATACTTCACGGCGCTCATCTGCTTTTGTCATTTAACTTCATTCAAAAATCGCTACTTCGTTATCTTTAAAAGAAATTGCTTTTTAAAAGTACAATCGTTTTCTTGTTGTGTTTTTTATATTTTACAAAAACTATATAATTGTCAACATTTTAGATTATTAATTACTGCAATTGGTATATTTATTGTTGCTTCATTAATTTATTAGATAAATCTTAATACAGAACTTTGACAATCAATCTAAGTATGAATCTCGTCTATTGCATCTGTATTACAGATATACGTACAGTTAATTATATACTAATGATACTCCATTAAGTCATTATAAATTCAATGTAATCAAGATAAGTTTTTTTTTTTTGTTTTTTTTTTGTTATTGTGTTACTGTTATCTCAAAACCACATACCTTTTATCATCACAATCTCTCTCTCTCTACATATATTTAGACTATTAAATATATTTTATGTGGGGCACACTAACAGAGCCCACTTATATTAACATACATTCTATCTTATCAGTATATATCAATATTTCATCAACTTGATTTTTTTACGTAAGAAATGGCAACTACTTTCATAAACGAAATAATTAATAATTAAATTGTATTTAAGCAATAATTTTAAAGTCCTAAACTCTAAATATCAGTGTACAATCCAATAACAACGTATTTCAAATGTTTGTCAGATCTTTTGATAGAATATCCCAAATACTGAATTATCCACAGACATTGTTCCTCTAATCGATGCCTCTTACCGACGCTTCGCTTATCCGACCTTTTCAGTTACGATAATACTCCACACAATCGACTGCATCCTACGCTGAATCAATCTATTTTCGTCATGTTTCGACAAGCGACCTCTTGCTTCATCTCACAATCGACGCCATTTTAATCCCTTTTCAGCCTGTTTACAGAAATTGTTATCTCTTATATTTGTGCTTATAATACTCATAATGGTATGTATCAATTCAACACCATTGTATCAATACAAAATATAAGTACCTTGTTATTTAGCATTTGCAGGCTTGGACTGATATTTAATGCGTTATTTGGGCGGCCACAATGCATTTTAAAACTTAAATGAAGGCTATATCCCCTATTCGATGATTTTCGCTAATGCACTATATTATTGTTATTTCTTCAATTTAACTCGTAACCTACTTTTCAATTGGAAAAGCTCATCAAATCAGTCTGTATGGGTGTGTGTGTGTGTGTCCCTATAACTTTTGAATCGTTGGATAGATCTTCCTGAAATTTTGTATGCATATTCGTTGAGATGATCTAATTTTCTTAAGAATAATTCTAAATAGTCTTATTATAAATAGGTCCCTTACGAGAAATTAGCACAAGAAAGCGACAAAAATTCCCATAGAAAAGCAATGTAATCTAAACAATGGATTTCTCATAGTCTTAAACCGTGAATATTAAATCTTTTATTCATTGCGTATAATTTGACACGTTTAAAATTAATCCAGTTTAGACAATTTAAATAAGAAATGCGTTATTTGATTCTCTTTTTTCAGAAAATAGATACTTTGTACTGTTTTTAATTCATTAAATATTAGAATCATACTATTAATAGGCAAAAAACGGATGTAAGTTTGTCATTTTAAAGTGGAGACTCGGAGAGAAAATATTTTAAAGTGTATTTTTAATTTTATTAGTGTATTTTTAATTTTAAAAATTAGTTGATTTAATTAATGTTGGTGAAATAATTCCTACGCCCCTGTAAGGCATTGTGGGGCACTCTCTCATAGGCTCAATTTGGAGGAGCCTATTATGTTAGGGCAGGAGGTTAACTTTTGTCGCTGAAAGTGCCAGGAAAGCATGTTGATA
>JAFIDM010008419.1:44693850-44728259 GCA_023159025.1 Thereuonema tuberculata | reverse complement strand
GAATCGTATAACGATGGTCTTTCACGGTATTTCAAAATATGGTATTTGTTTTACTTTCGTGAATATTTCGCAACTAGTTTAATATAAATTTGTGTGAGGTTTTCGTTTTCGGCGTTTGCACGACCTAAAACAAAATAAGAAATAAAAAAAAATTAAAAATAGCATTTTAAGTACAGTAGAATTTCTTTCTTCTTTCTAACTTGTCTTTTTTAATGTTTTCTCCAAACTAATGTTTTATTTTTTTTCATCCAATTTAATTATATAATTGATTTCGCAGACAGTTCTATATCTCATTTACACATTTTATTGGGCAAACGTAATTCTGTATTTCATCTTCAATAATTAAAAGTAATTTAAAACTGGTTATAACTTTCTAAACTAGATTGCAGTAACCATTACTTATAAACTTGATTAAAAGATGAAGTTATGGCTTTTTAAAATTTCGACCTGGCTGTTAGGTTAATAGAAATCCATAAATAAGATTGGACGTACTGTTACCTTCTTTTAGAACTTTCTAGAACTGCTCTGATCAAAACTTGTTGACCTGGTCTCTCACCAGTGTAGAAGTGCAGCGATCCGTGTCACGTGGGTTGGGTGTTTGACAGCCCAATTGATGATAAAACACGTATTTCCTTTGCAAATGTCTATGGAATGAGAGTGGGGGTAATGTATTACACCTCGTTCCGAGTCACTTAGCTCCTAGTAGGACACTTTCTTTGTCGTCTGTTCCTGAATTCTTCATTCCTGTCCAAAAACAGGCAAGTGAGATTTATTAAGTAAACCCCAGGGCCGTCTTAACTGCATTGTAGGCCCTGGGCAAAGCAATGCACTGGGGTTTTTAAATATTTTTAATTTTTTTTTTTTACAGACTGTATTGCTGCTTGGAATTGGAACATGAACAATTTATAATAAAGACAGATATAAGAATATTCTTTGAATAATATCTCAAAGGTTCTTTTTCAAGGCTTAAATTTAATCCCTTTTTTTAATTGTTTGTGAATTCAAACTGATAATCAGCATTAATCAGTTGGTGATAAATTCACGGGGTCTTTAGAGTCGTGGGGCCTCTGGGAAATTGCCCAGACTGCACTTGCATTTGTGCGGTACTGATCAACCAAGAATTTCAACTGAAGCCAGCATTGCCAGATACACTCCTCAATTTTAACCAACACTTCTGTAAATGTGTCTTTAATACATCTTGTAAGTAGGATATCTTCGGCAGTTGAAATAGCATTTATCATTTAAACCATAGGTTCCCAAACTTATTTGGCCTTTCACCCCTTTTCAGAAAAAAAAATTACTCAGCGCCCCCCCCCCCCCTTTGGAGATCTACTTTCTTTAAAGATGCAGTGACAAATTTTGCTTTCTTTTACTAGATCTTTATTTCTGTCTATGTCCTACAACATAGTAAAGAAAGATGTTGTTGTAGGTAGTATACCTTGAAGCTTGAAATTATAAAATTATTTATTAAAATCAATCATAGTAATGCTCGCAATACCCAGAGAAAATTAAATTAACGAAGGATAATATTAAAATAAAAATTATGAATAATATGTAAATAAATTTTAATAGTTAACAGTTTTTTTTTGTTTTTTTTTATGGTTTCATTCCTCTGTTTTTGTTAATATTGTATAAAAAAATATGAACCGAAATCTATTGAATATACACTTCAATATACAATATTGTCTTGTACCAACACAAGCTAGCTACGATTTTATTAGTAAAGTGTTACCTCCTTTAACGGACACCTCTAATTAGCGGACATTATTGCGGATCCTAGTCCCTTACAATAGGACATTCCATATTATCCACTCCGAATAGCGGACACTCTGAAAAGCGGACAGTTATTTTAACTGTAAAAAAAAAATTTTTTTTCGATTAACATGTCGACAAACACATAATGGTTGTATTTACATCGGTGTCCCATACATTGATACATTGTATCTGTATCCCCATGAGTCAATACAAGAATCTGAGGCCCTTTTTTTCACTGCAGTTGCTTTGTAAATGTCAATACCTCATAAAGCTATCCTATAAACGTGGTGATTAAATTTAGTGCGAATTAAAATGGCGTCAAAAAGGAAGAGATTGGCACTGAAAGAAAAAAATGATGTTCTTGAAGTTGCTGAAAAAGAAAAGCTGAGTGTGCGTTGTCTTGCTGAACGTTTTAAGGTTGGAAAGGATAAGTGAACTTTCGAAGGACAAAGATGAGATTAGAAAAATGTGGATGGTGAATTCAAACGAAAACTCGAAGAATTTGAAGTTTCGCAAAACTGAAACAAGCAAAATCGACGAAGTGGTCATAAAATGGTTCCGCTCTGCTCATGCAGAGAACATTCCTATAAGTGTTTTGATTCAAGAAAAAGCCAGAGAATTCGGTCAAACTTTAGGATTGGACACGTTTAAGACATCAAATGGATGGCTAGAAATTAATTTTCTATATACTGTAATTAATTTTGTCACTATTTTAAGTAAGACAAACGGATTAGCACTCATTTAAAAAGGAATATAGTAAATAATTTGCAATTGTTCATATTCTCTCCTATCGCAATGGTAATTGTAGAAATTTAATTAAGATTGTACATAATTTTTCATTAAATGACATGCTATAAGCTAAAAAATGAAACAAAGATAGTCCTCCCCAATAGTGGATACCTCCCAGTAACGACGAACCTCCCGGTCCCGTGACTGTCCATTATTCGGAGGTAACACTGTAGTAAGCAATAGAAGATACAGAAAATGTACGGTTGATATGTAGGAAAATGTATAAACTAATTTAACTCACTTGTAAATTGCTGTTTTATTGAAACAACAATAATACATTGCGTTGGATGTGATCCGTAAAGATCGAAGGCATAGAATATGAATTAAAATTTGTAAATACTTATTACACTATCGTTAACTGCTTATCACACAATTCAGAAACAAATATGTCGCCTGTTTATAGTAATCTGCCTTATTGTAAACAAATGATTACACGACATATTCCTGCCGAAGCATTTGCACCCGAGCCTACTACCGCCCCCTGGATCATTCCAGCGGTTTCACCCATTTTGGGAAACAGTGATTTAAGCACAATTTTTATAGGAAATAAACAGTTTTATTTTCAACTAACATTAGAAGAATAAATCTACGAAGTTCGAATATCCATTTCAAGCCATTTTCAACCAATTTTTTTTTTGTCACTCGTCAAAGCCTCATAACGGAGGCGAAACCGGTCGTGTCCTCTGTATATATTTTTTAATGTGTTAAATGTTTTTTTAAACTAGTCAAGTGCGTTGGCCTTTTTATTCATTATTTCATCAATTATTTTTTTCTTACCCTCATTAAATTTTATTTTTTATTGTATTGTGAGACCTGAGTCATGTAGTAAGGCGCTTGACTGAGTTCTGGAGAAGTTGGGTTCTATTCCCGGCAGATATGTTTTTTTTTTGCTTTTTTCTTTCTTTCCAGAATGACTTCTCTTCCAGACAGGTTCTAAGGTTCTCCCATTACTCTTAAGAAATTAGGTAATGGATTTTTTTCATGGGGTTAAAGATCTCACCCTACCTCTCCTTAGTTGATCTCATTCGTCAGGTAATTGCAGAAGCCGTACCTCCCGCAACCCCAAGTACGATAGAGGCCACTATTGCAATACTTTAATAGAATGCTTTGTTAAGATAGTTAAAGTATATTTATTTGTTTTAATTATTTGAAACGAATATCATTTTCCTATTATAAAGTTTTTATAATAAGATTCTACAAAATATACATAACTAGACTTCACCATCTTTTTACAGATATTTCAGAGATTACGTCGTATCAAAGAACAATAGAAAAGTTATTTCTCCTCTAACGGACCCTAGGGTACACCCAGCCTTCTATCAAATGGTTGACAGGGTTCTTAGTAGACAAAAGCTTAACGTGTGTTAAAATTGCATTTAATCGAATAAGAAATCACCAAACACACCAAAAATTGTTAAAAAGTCTTTATAATAAAAATGTTTAAATATACATTACGGAAAACCAACAGGAGAGCTTTCGGAATCTTGTGCGATTCCCTTGTCAAATTATGATTGACAAGGGATTCGCACAAGATTCCCGGAAAGCTCTCGTTTTTGGTTTTCCGTATTGTATTTTTAATATAAAGACTTTTTAATAATTTTTGGTGTGTTTGCTGATTTCTTACTCGGGGATTAAACGAGGCCGAGCGTCGAACTGACCATCCGACCTCAACTAGTCCCCTTGAGAATAGTTGGGAAGTGAAAATCTCATGCGCACCCCAGAGCCTGCACGGCCTGTTGAGATACAGTTTAATAGGAAAGTTAAATGTGGGTATTTGTCTGTTCTGTTAATAAATTTAAAGCAAGATTTTCTTTTTTCTTGCATTGATTTTTTTATAAATACAGTAAAACCCCGTTATTACGCTCCCGCTTATAGCACTATCCCGTTCTTTACGCTCCTTTCATACGGTCCCTGGAATTTTCTATGTAACGCTGTATACTTTTACCCTCTTATAACGCTTCAAATCCCGCTTGTAGCGCTTTTTTTATATCGGAAATTTTGTATCGAAAATAAATGTAACACTGTAAAGAATCTTTTCTTTCCCTGGTGGGAGGGAATCTTTGAACTCTTTGAAGTGCGGGTCTGTGATACAGTAAGTTAGTGCAAAATTTCGCTTTCTATAAGTCAAAAATTGAAAATTCTCGGTAAATACGACGAGAATTCTACACTAAGTAAGAAGGATTTCGCAGAATCTCTAGGAATTCCCTCATCCAGTCTGAGAACAACAATAAAAAATAAGAATGGAATTACCAATGCAGCGAAGGATGGTTGCAAACGTAAAAAAGTAAAGTGTGGAAAATATTAAGATGCCGAGGAAATTCTAATTGAATGGATTCATTAGTCCCGTGATGCATTAGTGCCATTAAGTGACCCAATCATTCAAGAAAAAACGCGTGAAATAGCGGGCAGTGCACTAAATCTGCTCCGAAAATATATTAGTGTTGCTCCTAGTGGTGTATCAATTGATGTTAATAGTTACTTGAACCGCACTGAAAATGTCATAATCCGTAACAGTAGCACACACACACACGGCAAACCACAAACAAAGATTTTTTTTTAATAGGAAATAAGCTCACATTTGCACTATATCTATTGCAGAATCAAGTATCTTTCCTGTAAAATGGTGTCTAAACGTTTCCCATCTCATAAATCATTTCCCGTCTACAACGCTATCCCGCTTATTACGCTTGTAGTTCATGGTCCCTTGACGAGCATAATAACGGGGTTTTACTGTAAATGTTTTGGTTATCACGAAATCAGGAGAAGTATAAGTTTAAAAAAATAATGAGGAAACTTTAATTATTTAATGAAAGTTATTGGTGGGGGATGGGGAGGGGTGGGGCAAAACACTGCAGCCCCCTAGTGCCTATTTATAAAATGCTTCTTGGCTTTTATCTTTAAAAACTGGACATCTTAAAGCACGATCAGATCTCTTTAAGACGGAGTTGCCACAACGACATTAGGGTCACCGTCCGAAATGCACTTTACGATGGAATTTATTACAACCAGGCAGACGACGACCATACCTATAATCAATAAAATCGGATTAAACAGAGAGATCGAAGAACTTAAAGCCTACTTTCCATAGAATCTGATAATTTCTTAAAATTCCTTACTTTGTTTTCTTATTTATTTATTACTTCTATTTTGAAAAAGAACATAAATGAAGAACTTGCATTTATTTTCAAATTATAGAGTACAAGAGTGTAGTACAGTAGTTTAGACCTACTACATATAGTACATTAATATAGTGTAACACAATAGGTACAGTACAACATAATATAAAGAAAAAATAGATTCGCATTATTTACTTCAATTTTCAAAATTAAATGAGTAATCATTAACACACAGAATTTTACTTTAAAAATATGTAATAAAATTTAAAAATCTATTACAAGAGCTTTCGGAAACCTTTTGCGGCTCCCTTGTCAATTGACAAGGGAGCCGCACAGGGTTTCCGAAAGCTCTACTTGTATTTTTAAACTAAAATTCTCAGTATTGAGATTACTCATTTAATCTAAGCTTACGTTTTAGGCACAAGTTAAATATATTGTAAATGTATGTTTTCGAAATCGGATTAATACCGCGCGCTCATTAATGGATTAGCAAAAAGGGGATTAAATTTCTTTGCTTAAAACAATGACATGTTAACATAAATAGGATAGAAATTGGCTGTTTAGATTCCTACGTTTTTCTATTAGCACTTTTTCGCGCTAAACTTGGAAAAAATCTTTTTCTTATGTTAGATCATCCCTAGTCCTCGAATGTGCATACCAAGTTCCAAGAAGATCTATCCAGTGGCTCAAAAGGTATTGGAGAAACTAAATGATCTGATAAGCCTCCGAGGAAACGAGAATAAAAGCCTTTGCACCTATGTTTCCAGGTGCAATTAAGTTATAACTTTACATCGGCGTCAAAATGGACCCTGAAAAGGGGATAATTGATAAGTTGACTGACGGAGACATATTGAATCTCATTTATATTCATTGTAACTGACAACTTGAAACTTAAAAAGACAAAGAAAACATCTATATCATAAAATATTGTTTTCGAATGTCAACGTGAAAATATGTAAGTCATTTGTATTTGTCGAGTGTTGAATATGTTAGAATGTAAAAGTTATTGTGATTACATATCATTAGCAGAGTACATTGTAATTTTTTTTCGTAATTATGAAGATTTATGTTGTCTAAAGAATTCATTACATGAAACTGATAAATGATAATTTCGTTCATTGAAAATATATCTTGGCTGCGAGAAAATTAAAGTCAAAAAGCATTTAAGAAGGTCTAGGATTGGTTTTATTTATTTCCGCATTGTTCCCGCTGATTCCGGTCGTTTCCGGATACTCTTTCAGAAAGCTCGCGACATGATGTACAGAATTTTTTTCTTTGTTTATCGTTTCTTTTCAGCTAAATTAATAATCAATAATTGGGTTTTCGGAGCCAATTCAGTGTAGTTTGAAATTCAGCTTTTTTTTCACAGTTAATGGCCTCTTGGGGCGCCGAAAGTATAGGCTCCGATGTTTCGGGAATAGTTGAGATTCGTGGTCAGCCCCAATGCTCGTCTCCTTCACCTCCGGAAAAGAAACCCATTTTACAGAGAGCTGAGTTAACCCTAGGGCCTTTTCGGAAAGAAATAACCTAGGAAAAAAAAATTCCGACCACCTCCTAGGATTAGACTCGGCTCGTCCAGCACACAACCCAGTGCCATAGGGCTACCGATCCCGTAATAATAATAATAACAATAATAATAATAATAGTAATAAAAGAATAAATGCCGTGCCGGCGTGGTCGTGCGGTCTCAGGCGTCGGTCTGCCGTGCGGCCTGTGTGCCGGTACCCGGGTTCAAATCCCGGTCGAGAGCATGGGTGTTTCATCTTTCTTCTTCTGTGTTTCGTCCGTTTCTCCCCTGGGACTTACTATCTCAGGGTTATTTCTATTCGGGATGGGAATCTCGTCCCCCTTCTGGAATTTCCTAGCCTTACCCTGACGTTGTCAGGTACGGCTAGCCCGTGGTCCAGAGTTGACCAAAGGAATAAAATAAAAATTTAGAAAAATCGTTGTCATAAGTAATAATTCCTGTTCAGTTTTTTTTTTTTTTTTCTTAAACAAAAATTTGTGTGAAATTTTTTTTATTGAAATTTTTTTTTTATATTTTTTTTTGTAATATTAAATGAAAGAAAAACTTAATTGAAAAAAATATTTAAAAACTCGTAAAATCGTAAAAATAAAAACTCGTTAATGAAAATCCTGGTTTAATCAATTGACTAGATTACCCCCCCCCTTCCCACTTTAAATCGAGGCCTTAATTAAAAGATGGGAGAGTGTTATTCTCCGGTCATCAGCCAACACGGATCGAATACGAAATGAGAAGCTGGCTGTGGCATTTAAGAAACCATCTCTCCTTGGAGGGCTTCGCGTGCACCAGGACTCAGCTCAGACTGGTCTGATAGCCAGTTAAAATATGAAAAGGCCGAGAGGTCAGGCATCATTACAGAACAAAAAAAAGGTAATTAAAGCTTCAAAAAAAAAATAATAAAACTAAAATATCTCCAGAGAAATTACAAAGAATTATTAAATTTATAGGCATTTCAACGGGTTAACTGTCTCGAATATTATAGTGTCAGATTACATAAAAAGAGCAATTAGGTAATAATGATTAAAAGTATAATTGCTCGAGTTATTGATAATTAGTGCTAATTAAATCGTTGTGAAATAAAGCATTTTTTTTATAATATTTATTATATATTAGTTGTGTAAATGTTTTGTAAAAAAATCATTGGTAAGATATTTAAAATTTAGAAAGTAAATGTTATGGTATATAAGGAAGTATATAAGGAGCATATAAATAAAAAAAGAGGAATTAAAGTAAAGTAAAAATATTTTGTGTGGGAAACCTTATAATGGCCAAACAATATAATGTGCCTTGCATTGGTGCACCGAGAGGGGAGGGTGGAATTGGTAGGGGTTGTAAACCTCCCCCATTGCATCTGAAAATGCAAAAAATTTAGAATGGTGCACGTTTTTTTTTGGTTGGAAACTTGAAAAAGTTACCTTTTTAAGTTTTTTATTTTGGTTGAACGACCATCTTAAATCCTCCCGTTCCAAAACCGCCTGTGGTGTCTTGTATCTGCTAATGCCACAATAATTACATTCGATAATACTTTGATCCTAACTCTTAATTTTAATTCAGAAATTAACATGGAGATTTAGATCAAGGATATGGAAGCTTTTTTGATTGTCGACCCTTTCGTGGGAATCCTTGACCTTTATCGAACCCTCCAATTCTTTTAATTAATAAAACTCTATGTAAATCATTAAAGGATGTTAACAAGGTTTCTAGGGTAAGAATTCTAGATTATACGAGATTTACTGATCGGCACAAGATATTACGTCGAGTTACAAAGGAATTGTAATTGAACCATGCAATACTGACATGGTTCTACGTTTTAACAATTTCCAATCGACCCCTGGGATCCCTGTTTTTTTAGGTAAAAAAAAAAACAAGAAATAAATTCGTATTAAATATTTCTAAATTTTGTTTACAATTTTTTTTTTTTTTTTTAGTTTGCCACCGTACCATTGAAAATTGTTGCACTAAACATTTTGAAATTCCGTGAATATTTCATAGTATATTAATTATTCATGGAGTATATTATAGTGACAAGAAATTCTGAAGCTCAAAAGTAATGTTTTATTTGAATCTAAGCATTCAAATTCTTTTTTAATCTCATCTAAAATAAATGAGAACGACCTGAAGTGGGTTTCGATAGTGTTCTCTCGCTTCTCATTTGAAATCGCTTTTCATATAAATTTTTAAATATTATAACTTTTGATGCTTTATTAAGAATAAACAAGTGAATGTAATTTTTTGCTAAAGCATAAATTTAAAGCGGCCCATGATGACAAGAAAAATTAAAAATAATAATAAAAAAATGGAAGTACATTCACCTAAGGATAAATAAAAAAATGTTAGGAAAATAAGAAAAAAAAATCCACTCGGACATTGAGAAAAAAAAACAAAAAAAACAGTAAGTATACGGATTTGAACCGACAATCTCCAGGACATGAGTCCGAGACCTTACCCATCAAGCTACAGCTGACAACTGAGATGAGATGATTGCCTTTAAGCAAATAGCGGATATCCAATGAAAACAATGCCAAAAACCTCAAACAGGGGGGGGGGGGGCGTTGGTCCCTGAAAAGTACCCTATTCCTACGGTGTTTGGGGCCTCTGGACACGAGGGTGAAGTCCGTTTGTCGATCCGACCTTCCCTTTGGGAGTTGTTAGGGAGAGACAGATATGGACGGATTGAAAGGACAAACGCAATAGCTACCGATTTTGGTCGATACCAGAACAGCTCCCAAATGGGTCGCTAAAAATTTGAATTCTTTGCTTTTATTATAATTTTAAAAAAATACTGCAAATCGTGTAAAACTTGAGTTATTAGACAAAAATTATTAAAAATATTTTCACGTGTGTGAATTTAAGTAATTTACACTAAAATGACAACACACAAGTCAAGAACGTTTAAAAAGGTTATAAAAAGATGCTTAAAAATTCCATGGAGCCTTTCAGGTTCCTTTGCGGAACCCCTCTTCAACACCATGGTTCAACAAAAATTATTACTTTTTTCATCTGTAATCACAGAAGTCATTGACAACTGAGTCATTCGATAATTTTTTGGATTCATTTGGCAACTGTGTATATTCTAAAACCATCCACGAGTTCACGAAAAAAAAATTAAAGAAATGGGGCGTTTTCGAGATTTTATTTTGGAGTGGGTCCAGGTTAAGGGGTCGAAATTTGTTTTTCCAACAACCAGAAAACAAAAATAAAAATTTAAAAAAATAACATAAATAAATAAAAAGTTAGTTGAGGGAGGACGCTGGCTTCCTCCTGAAGTCTTATTTAACTAAACAAAAATCGGGCCTACTTATTAATTTTGAGATTTCAGGGAGAATAGAGTCGTTCACATTCATCCTTTTAATACAGGATGTCTCAAGAGGAAAGGTCAATATTCTGAGAGGTCAGTTATTCTAGAAAGAAAGTTTCATATGAATATGTGTCATATTCCGAAATGTTTCCGAGGTAGTTATTTGAATGTACGTATTTTGAATTTGCGTGCAATTTCCCGTCCGCCGTTATGCGCTGTCTGAAGCACGTGAATCGGTGTGAAGCAAAGTGCAGTGATGTTGACGGTGGAATATTGAATAATGTATTATAAACTGTAACAAATTTTGCAACTTGAACAATAAATATTAAAAACAGTAATTTCTTATCAAAATTTTGAACAGTTGGGAAATATGAAAATGACAAATAAGGAAGGCACGTAGAAATAAAAACAAAAGATTTCGCACTTTCGGAGCCTATCATCGAGGGTATATCATCGAGTCGTAAAGTTTATCCTAGATTTTATCTATCGAGTCCTGAAGAGGACGAAACGGCCATCCCACATTCCGTCGATTACGGTTCGGTGATATGAAATCTTTTTTTTTTTTTTGTCTTGCATGCCTTCCTTATTTATAATATTTCGTTATTTCAAACACCTGAATCCTTTTCAAATGAATTATTTAGTTAGGAAACATATTCATACATTTTTTTTTTTTCTTAAAAAGACCGATACTACTATATAACTTTCCAAAATACTAATCTTTCCTTGTAGAATATTCAGTACATTCTTCATGAAAGAAAAAGTTAAAAAGAATATATATTTGCGAGTGGCGAAATTTTTAATCTTGTAATCAAATACGTAGATTGGATAAAATAATATTGTCTTAGTTACTCAATTCTGATATGTCTGAATTAATTTTACACCAAAAGCTAATAATAAGCTTTCAAATAATAATAATTTAACATCAAAACGAATAAGTTTGAAAAAGTAACGTAAATATGAAAGAGATGAAATATTCTCTGCAAAATTCAAGTGTTTTTCTTCAATGGAACGAAAAACCCTTTCTTCCTCGTTGTCAGCTTCAATTTCGCAATCCCCTCGAAGAAGAAAACACTGCTGAAGCGTAGGTGGCTGCGTCCATTAACAGTGAAATTCGCTCTCGAATACGAGGTTATTGCCTTAGTCTAGACTACGTGTTTTAAGCGAATATGCAAATTCGCAATTACTAATACAGCGAATACGCGAATTCGCAATAACTAGTACAGCGAATACCAAACTTCGCCTTATTTTCGGCGTTCTTAATTTGCACCTTAAAATCCTAATTTTATTTTCCTTTTTTAGCGATCTTATATATGAAAGCATTAAGATTAAATGCTCTTCCGTTCGTTCTGTCCATCCGTTTGTCTTCATCTCTATAACTCAAACTACAAGTGGGATAGACATGAGACGTACCTTATTGGAATTCTAATAACTTTGAAGAGATGGGAAAAATGAAATCTGATTTGCGATTACTTCCTGTTTCAGAGGAACTGCCCCCCGAAAAAAAAAAGATACATTTAGCGACTACACACTTTGTATGTTCGGTACGCCATAACGAGAGAAACAAACTGTGCAGGTTCAGAAAAACAAATAAAGCATTCTGTGTGCTCTCTGCATTGATGTAAACATTACCGCGTTGCTTTGGTATTGTATACACTGCATTCAGAGTTTTGTCTTGTTTGGATTAAATCTTGATACATCTTCTTAGCAAGCAAACCAATCGATTTACAAAAGATTACAAAAAAATGTAATAGTTCTGCCGATTTCTCCAAATCGCAACTCTATTGCTTTCAATTGGACTTAATCCAGGATTAGCTTTAAGACTAGTTGGAGAAACAGGCCTTTATGTGAGTAGCTATTTACGATAAATTCATCATAAAAAAACACGCTTTTTCTTTCAAATATACGATAACGTAATTAATTATTATTTTCGTGATAAATTCTTTTTAACTTTTAATCAGTCTGTTTAAATTTATCCGTTGAATTTTTAAATCAAAATTTAGCCGTTGGATATTCATTTTGATTCTTTTACCGCTAATTTAACCGTTATTTTTTTAAAATTTAACCATTATTTGATTCAAAACATGGGATTATTGATTAGCCTAAATTTTGATTATTGGGCCTAGTCCGTAATCTTTAAATTCTTCTATTTATAGCAATAAAATAAGTTGGATTTTACTAGTTCACAGTCTCTGCATTATGGTCCTTTTACAATTAAAGCAGTTCAAACTTCTAACTTTCATAAAGTTACGGTACCTTACATTTTCAGTTGTAGAGTTTGCTTGCAAATGTATGATTTCTCTTGAAATCGTTATTCCATGAAGTCAAGTGTGCTTTTGTGGTGAATCTGTTGTATACACGTCACTCGTTTCTTCACTCGGTGCTGGGATTCAGATACATTTTAAAAAGTTACCGTTGTTTCTACGGTATGCCTCTGTTAAGTTGTACAATCCAAACAGTAAAATGAATTCGTGGTATATTATCGCTGAACAATGTCAATCTCAAAACGATTTAACGATTAGATACTGTTAAATTGACGTCTGGCTGTGCATTATGGGAGTTTGAGGATCACGCATGCTCAGTGTTTTGAACTGTTTTTTTTTTTTTCTTGCACGGAAAATTGAAGTTATGGCTGGCATAATAAGTAAAATGTTATTTTTCTTAAGCTAAAATATCAGTAAACCTTGATAAACATTGAATTAAGAGAAAGAAGCTGGGGTCAAAAGCTACCTATAAATATAGCCTTAAAATTAATTGATTTAAATGACCCTGGGTTGTTTTGTTGAGTGCTTTTGAGGAACTTAGCACATACAAATCATTTAGAAATCTTCATTAACAGTATTTGCAATGCATTTTTGGGTTATATGAGGATCAAAAAAAAAGTACTTAAAAAGTTGAACGTTGGCACCTCAACTTTTTATATACTTTTTTTTCTTAACATTTAAAATTATCCTATAAGAAACTGGTAAGCAATGGTAACGTTACTGGCCTCAAACGCAACATCTTCCTTCATTGTTAGAACACAATAAGATACTAAACCTAGTTAGGTTCGCCCATTGTGAAGAGGGAGGAGAATTCCTTGGAAGCGTTGATTAGGGTCAGTCGTTGGCTACCGAATATCGATGAGACAGTAATTGCAATTCGACATCAGGAAGTTTTTTATTGCTCGGTAATTATTTTCGGTGAGGAACGGAAGAAGGAAGAAAAAAGCAAGACAAGAACCACAGTCTTTCACTGGTATATTTAATTGCATAATTTTGCAGTGTTAAACGTGTTCGAAATGCAGATGAAAAATGATCTGTTTGGAGTCAAAGGGTTCTGATTGTTAATGGAAAAAAGAGGTTTTTGTGGTAGTCTACTTTTTAGACTAGGACTACTAATTGGGTAAATCTTGGACTTCTTGTACTCCTTTTATAAGTCTAATTATTATATTGCTTAAGAATTCCAAGGTGCTTATAAAAGATATGTTGAGATAGTATTGTCTTATGGTCACATATTAAGAAACATATCTGGAAAACAAATATCTGTAATCTACATATATAAAAAGAGAAGTCCTGAATCACTTACTCCTCATTGACCTAGAAAGCTGAAATGTTGCACAGAGGTTCCCTTTATGATGTAGACAAGGAATAAGGCCGGATGTTTCGAAATTCCCACGGGATAAGGAATAAAGAGGATTTATATTTTCGCTTTAAAGTTGTCTTATCGATATGTAGATGTGTGGCGCCAACCCGCAATACATCTGAGTTATCCGGAGAAGGCGACAATTTGCTAAATAATAAAGTTGTTAAAAACATTTTTACATGTGTTATAACATATGTGAATTAAGATATATACAATTGTACACATAATAATTTAAAAGGTAAAAATATATATTTACAATTAGTGGAGCCTTTCAAATCTTCCAGAGGTTCATCTTCATGCACGATGAACCTTTGGAAGGTTTGAAAGGCTCCACTAATTATAAATATGTATTTTTATCTTTTAAATTATTGTGTGTACAATTGTATATATCTTAATTCAAATAAATAAATAAAGTTGGTTTTGGTTTTTTATGCTATGTATGCAAGGGTTCCGGAGCGAAGCGACGGTACCCGGCTAGTATACTACGAAATTTCAACTGCGGAATTAAGGCTAATTTAATTTTTTTTTCGAAAAAAAAACGATTCTTCAATACATATTAGGAATGAAACTGTTGGAAAAGTCCGGTTTTGTTGTGTATTTTTTTAAGAAAATTAGAAATTTATGTAGGATTCTGTTGCTGAAGCACCCCTTCACAATAAGAAAAATGGCGGTCTTACAGAATATAAAAAAAAAAGATCCATCTAGCCGTTCAGAAGTTATAGGATACACCTCTTGAGGCTCATTTTCCTGTAGGAAAGCAGGCTAAAAACAAACTCTTTCTTTAACCCTAAATATGTTGGAAAATTAGGCCTGGAAGTTCGGAATCTGGGATAATAACAGCGATTTCTCCTTCCTTGCCAACTTCAATTTTCTTGCTGGCTGTTTGATTTTGTCCGTGATGTTGAGAACTTGTACCATTCTCTCAGCAGGGGTTGGTGAGGATGAGAGGTTCTCCATCTGTCAGCGAAGCACTTGTTGGGTCACGTTGAGATGTCGACGATGGATGGGTCTCATGCAAATTCGCTTTGGGTGCGTCTTCACTGATGGTAAACGAGATAAACGTTGAATGGCAGAGAATAAGCAAAGGACGTCTTCAAAGACATGGACTTCATTCAAGTCATTCACGTCTTTTTCCCATCACACAACAACCATTATAAATTACGAAGATTTACGAAAAGGTATTTTAGGTTAGATAAAAAACTTTTACGACAAAGTTTTGTGCTATTATAAATTAAAATACCTGCAGTAACCGAATCGAATTCTTTTTTTTTTATATCCTAAAACTAGACTGAATAAGTTAACAATATAATTAAAAAGTCCAAAAATATTTCAGTAAATGTATTAAGTATTTAATATTATGTTAATTAAGACACTGAATATATATTTTTTACTAATGTAAATCTAATTTTTACTAATATAATGTACGATATTCAAAACTTTTTCAAAAAAAATATTTAGCAAAAAGTATGGAAAATGGAATTCAAATTAAATATAACATATGAAAAAAGTTATAATGCTGTTCAATACTTATCAAATGGGCAACGTATATGTGTGAAATATTGAATATATTTTCAATAACTTTTGAACCGTGAAATTCTTGAAGCGTAATGTGTACTGTTAAGGTCTTGACGAAAGACGATGATTCCGATTTGGGCAACTTAAATATTTTTATTTATTTATTTATTTTTGGAAAATGAAAAATTTGCAGTTTTTATTTTAAATTTAAAATTTATTTATAATATGAGACGCACTCGTGCAAATTATAAGATTTTTTTGTTACTCATGTTGGGATTGACTTTGACAAGAGACACTTCGGAGGTTTGCTGAACTTCAGGACACACAGTCCAAAGATCATTGACATTCAATTTTATCTTCCGGAAGGTCATTTTTTTCTTCTTCTTTGGTTTATTAAATTAGAAATTAAAATGTTTTGTTCCTATGCTGTTTTAAAATAAGATTTGCTAATTTTAATAGTTTTTTAAGT
The DNA here is from genome assembly GCA_023159025.1 of Thereuonema tuberculata. Classification (NCBI taxonomy): domain Eukaryota; kingdom Metazoa; phylum Arthropoda; class Chilopoda; order Scutigeromorpha; family Scutigeridae; genus Thereuonema; species Thereuonema tuberculata. The sequence continues at coordinate 44,712,171 of JAFIDM010008419.1, read as the reverse complement.
ACAGCTTGGCCTGGTTGCCAAGTGGTAATTCGCTTGACTGAGGCTGGAGGAGCCAGGTTCAATCCCCGCCGGAGGGATTTTTTCCAGACTGAATTCTCCTCCAGACGGTCCAAGGGTCCATCCAGCCTTTTCTACACTTTAAAGCCTTTTTTTTTTAGGACTACCTTTTTCAGGGGTTAAAGGTGATTGGGCGTCAGAACCTCAATTTAGTGCCATTGGTCAGGAAACACCGGAAGCCTTACCAAGAAACAAAGTTGATAAAAGGAATAATAACATGAAATAATATTACTGTTAGAATTCTACATTAATTCTACGTTATCTAAATAGTTAACTTCTAAAGTTTCAACTAACGAATCTCTTGACATTCTATCTTTGGTTGTCAAATGATTTTCTAAAACTATTTGAAATCCATTCAATATTTATTAGAATCTATCTGTTTATTTTACCTAGGACTGTGATACCCTGGTTTCACGGGAGAAGAAGTCGATATATACAACTAGTTTAGTCCTGTGACGTATGTTTCTGACGTATTCCTAAACGAATTATCTACCGTGAGTGATTTCACGGGAGAAGAAGAAAAACCAGTTTTTTGCAATGCATCCTGGGATCGAGTTGTTGTGCAATGTATCCTGGGACTGTGCTAAACTAAAATGGCGACAACCAGCAAGTTATTGTTTCGCAGCAAGGGCAAAAACAAACGTTTATTTTTATGTTTATGTTTATGATATTGCAGCTCCAGAGGCTCGAAAATATCAATTTTTAATTCCATATTATATTATCAATTTTGTTCTTGATTTCCTCGTAGGTTTTCTCTATCTTGTACGATTCATTTAATTCTATCTTCATTTTTTTTTTAAATTCGACGATTTCGCTTCATTCGCCTCATATCAACAATATTTTCTCGCCACATTTCCAATAAAATTACAGTTTCACCTTCACTCCATTCTGTATGTTGTTTTCGTTGAGGCGTGGTGGGAACGATGGCTGCCATGTTGGAAACGACTTCTATTCGTTATACCTACTTGTAATAACTCGGACACCGCTACCGACTTCCGCCCTGGCCGATCACGTGGTACTCAAAAACGAGAAAATGCGAAGAATCCAGTTTTTAGTCGTTCCGTGAAACCAGAGTATGAGTCTCTTCAAAAAACCGAACTTCGGTTAGAATCCCGGCGTGGCCTTGGATGCTTTCTTATTTTCTTCGTATGCGTTACTCTTCCTTTCAACGACTTGCTCTTCAGTTTCCGTGTTCCTGTCGCAGCACAGTCTCTGTCGCTCTTGTAGACTTCTATTAAAAAATCGTTTATTGAAATGAATGTGCGATCAAAGAAATAAACAAATATATCATCAGATTATGCGATCTTTGTATTTTCTTTGTGTGGGTCCATTTTGAAGCATTTAACTTTTGAATCATTGGGTGAATCTTCCTGAAACTTGGTATACAAATTCACGAATAAGAGGCTATATAACTTCCGTATTTGAATTTTTTTTTGAGGGAGTCCTTATCGAGAAATTAGTGCGTGACATCCCTTAAAGCAAAAATCAGTTTGTCACTTCCTAGCCGTCAACAGACGACATCACTACGTCACGTGATTTCTTCCGCCATCATACGACTATCACGGCACTAAGAATTTCTTGTAATTTCATTGGTCCCTGAAGTATTTAATTGTAATAACACTAGTTTTTGGTCTGTCTAAAACATATAAACCATATATTTTTAAAAATTATTCACTTGTCAAAGCTTTATAATAAAAGCGAAACCGGTAGTTTTAAATGTAATTTTAATTTGTTAAAGAAATTTTTAACACTTTTATGTGTGTGTGTGTGTGTGTGTGTGTGTTGGTTCTTCATTCACTTCAAAGTTGGTTGCCCACATAAAACTTAAGAATTACCAAATTCCCATTTGCAATAATTTAGAGGGAAAATAAAAGTGAATTTCACTAAGAATCAATCACTAATAAAAAGCTGTCACTGTCAAGGAGACTCCAACACTCAACTCTTCAAAAACAAAAATAATTATATTCTTAATTATCATACTATTGTAATACTATTAACATATTACAAATTAGAGTAAAATGTTACTAATTATACTATTGTATCGTAATAAGTAATATAAAATGTTGAAATTAATTCCTTGGTAGCTAAACGATTACCACAAAATGGCATATCACCACAAATTAATAAAACAAATTTATTGCGGGTTTTCTTCTTTTTTATTTATTTGTGATGAATGCTTAGCTCCCAAGGATTTTTTCCCCCATCATTTTCATGATGATTTTTTCCCCATCATTTTCATGATGATTTTTCTGTCATTTTGATGATTTTTTCCCCATCATTTTCATGATTTTTTTTCAACATTTTGATGATATTTTTATTTTCGTATTATTATTTTTTGAAGGGACCACTTCAGTTTTTACGAATATTAACATTTCTCAACAAATTCAGACCAACTAGAAAATTAAAGATTACAAGTTTTTTCCAAACATCATATTCTACATTTATTAAATGATGCATTAAATTTTTATTTTTATTCTTTTTTCAATTCTTTTATTCACATCTTCATCTTTCATTCATTGCCTCCCCCAGTTGTGCAAACTACACCGTTTTACACCACGAAATAATTCCCAACATTTATCAGAATTACTTTTAAGAGATTTTCTGTAACTATGTACTTCAGTACTTATTCGGTCTTAAAGTTATAATTTAAAATATGTTTCATTTCTCAATTTTGATAATGAAACATGAAACATTATTACACGTTATCTCGTAATCTTTCAGTAGAAAACCTAAAAAAGAAACGTGAGTTTTTTTTTTTTGTTGAAATGGCGGCGGTTGATTCACAAGTGTTTAAAACCAGGTTAAGCGAAGCCAAACAAGGATATTGGCGCCATCCAGACGAAAGCAATAAAAAAAAAAAAATCAATATATCATTTTTTTTTTCAATTGGAAAACTCAGATAAAAAAGAAACACAATCAGTTTTAAAGTCAACAGAGTTTATTCCTCTCTGAAGTTCAAGAGGCTTCAGTTATCTAGAAAATTCCCATAATCTTTCGAGTAATTTGTAATTTCTTCACAAATTGATTACATTTTAAAGACATGCTTTCCTCAAATTGGAACGTAGATAGGAGAGATAAGAGCAAGCAAAAAAAATGCCTTTTTATTTATTCATTTATTTATTTTATTTTATTCGAAACAAAGTTTGAAAGAGGCCGTTTACAATGTTTTTTTCTTAATTTTTTTTTTAAAAAAAGTCGTAAAAACTATAAAAACGGAACGTCTTCATTTATATTCCAATTCTAACATCTACTGATTATAACCAGTACAAATTTGACATTTTCTTAAAAAAAATTGATGTATCTGCATTATTTACTTAACCGGATTAAATTTTATCGTAAGAAGCAACGAGGAGTGGATTAAGGATTTAATAGTCATCATTTAAGACAATGACGTAATAAAAGAAATAGGATAGAAGTACATTGTTTAGATGTATTTAGTGGAATCCTATTATCTTAAAAAAAAAGTAAGAATTCTAATTGTTAAGTATTCTAAAAGAATTTTATAAGTAATAAGTTGTTTTTTTGTTTTGCTTTTTTAAATTATTGCTTATTTTAGCTTTTTGGGCTCCACATTGTTGCCGACGATTTCTCATATAGGCCCGTATACCGAGACCTGGTTGTTTACTGATGACTGCTCCTAGCTCATGATCGCCATATTAGAATGAAACAGCTGTACTAGGATGTCATTTAGTAAACAACTTGGTCTCACACTTTATTAACATTTTTTCTTTATTTCAGTATTCACTGTATTTCACTGTTTTTAAAGCTAACGATTTTTTTTTTTTTTTTTAATAAGGAATTAGTTGGTAATGATTTATAACTTATAAATAAGTAAGAAACTATATAGGTCTTCATTAGTGTTACATCCTGAGACGGTACTTACCATTTTATATTGAGATTTTATTAGTTTAAGCAGGATTACATTAAAATCCGAGATATGAGTCACAGAATTGAAATTAAACCGATTCACAAAATAGCGCATCTCTCAGTTTGTAAGTCATGATTCGGATTTAATTCGATTTTTTTTTTTAGCAAATCGAAAGTAAATCTAATATGAGAATTGGAATACGAGTACAAATATGAGTAGGGTATTTCGTTTCTTATCGTTTTCACGACTTACAAAAAAAAATAACAATATAAAAATAAAGGAATTTTAATAAATAGTGTAAGGAATGTACATTATTTTAAGTTCTTCAAACTTCCTGTAATGAACAATGTAGATTAATAAAAGATCTTCAACATCTCACAATTAAATGTAATATTTTAATGTAGATTACTTCAGCAAATAATGTTTTTGGTTTTTTTTTATTTAGGATAAAAAAAAAAAACAAAAAAAACAAACAAACCCACGAAGCAATCCATTCCTGCAAATGACTTCGTAATATTTCTAATAATAGAAATTTGTTTTGTTATAGGTCTATATTTTCGCTGCTGAAATAAAACCAATAAAGACAGTGTTCTGAGTCAGAAATAAGTTGCGCCCGGTTATTTAATGATAGGTTTCTGAAAAACAGGACTCCTGTCAAAAAAAAAAGAAAAAAGAATTAGGTTCCCTTTGGTAATAACGAACTGACATCAATAAAACCATTGAAACAAAATGTATGGTTTGGAAAGGAATAGAGTACAATAAATTCTACATATCAACCTGAACGAATTGAATAAAAGCTTGAAAGAATTTAAAGTCTGTATTCGTGAAGGTACAAGTGACCCCTCAGAAACTAAAGATCGGAAAATTAAAACAACAATTAAATGTAGAATTCAAAACTTTGGGCAGCTTTACTCCTACATCAAAAGGCATTTGATCACAAAGAAACAAATGATACTAATAGTAATAATGATAATAATAATAAAAAAATCCTCTAATAGATAAAACGAAAAATATTCCTTTTTATCATGATTTATGACTGGATTCCTTTTTCCGATTAGATGGTTTTATTTTTTATTATTACTTATTTGTTTGTAGTCTCTAATGCCTTTGCGTAGGCGTAAAGCTATCCAAGGTTTTGAATTCCATGTTTTACTGTTGGTTTTTATTGTTTTGTCTTCTGAGAGTCACTTGTCATCACGAATACATTATTTTCTCGAACGGCTTTTGGGTTTTTGTTTGGTGAGTAGGCCCGGTTGAAGAGAGGCTAATGACTTCGAAACAGCTGTCCCAGGGTCTAAGCTTGACATAAACGGCTTTCCTTTTAACTTAAAGCCGACTTTAAGATGTTATTTCTTTAAAAAAAAATATCTCTTTTGTTTTTTTAAATAGTGAAAAAGATAAAAACGAAACGTTTCCAAATTATAATATTTACTGAATGCAAACAGTCCAAATTGTTCTTAAAAAAAAATGAATTAAATCCAAATTATTTGCTTTAATTGTCTAAATCGGATTAATTTGAACCACGCGCAACAGATAACTTAATATTTATTGTTTAAGAAAATAAGATATTAGTAGAAATAGGATAGAAATCCATTGTTTAGATTCCAATGATTAGTACAGTATAAATCTATTCGTATCACATGGAATGGAGGTCTTATAGCATAAATCTAGAACGACATTTTCAGCTTCCTGAGTTTATTAGTTGTTGATCGTCCTTATGGCAAGGTAGGATAACATGATTTCGTATCACCTTAATGCTGATTCCAAATTACATCATAACCGATAGGTTGTGGATATATAATGATATTCGCTTGCAAAGTATCAGCTTCCGAGGGTATTTAGCTATTAATTTGCTCTAATTTTGAAACTATCTTGCTGTATACATAAATTAAATTGGAGGGATAAGACTGGAAGGACAGTGTCACGAATTTGTACATAAAGTTTGTAATCGATGTTTAAGGTTAGTATACTTAAATTACGTAAAATCCAATAAATGTTAATTAAAATTAATTAAAAATGTTAATTAAAATGCACGCGTAAAATTAGTGGATTAATATGCATTGTTAAGAAATCAGTAGAATCGTTTATTATGTATGGGATTTTTTTTTTTTTACCTTCACGCGCACTAGTTTGTCTGCAACTACAATACAAAAGTAAGATCGTCTGTTATTCATAAATATGCATACGGAGTTTCAAGACCACCCAATCATTCACTCGTTCAAAAGTTATTAGATACACGCAAACAGACTGATTTTTTACCACTGGTTTTTAGAAAGGTAATCAACATTTCGTAGACCTTTAATTTAAAAGCTCCAATTAGTTTTCTCAAGATTCTTGCATCTTATTTATCTTGTTAAAAGGTATAAAAAAAAAAACAAACTAAGCTATGCTGCTACAGGTCAGGCAGGCCCTTGGGTGCGCGGGAGGCTAGGGCTTCCAGGGATTCTTGACCAATAATACTAGTTGAGATCGGATGGTCGGCCCGACTTCTGCCGCCTTTAATCCCAGAGCAAGAAACCCAGTACCCATTTGAGAGATGGCTGGGTAACCCTAGGGTCCGTCTAGAGGAGAAATAAAGATGGAAAAAAAAAATCCCCGACTACCCCGGGAATTGAACTCGGTTCCTCCAATCCTCAGTCCACCGCCTAAACCACTGGACTACCGGACCCACGTTAAAATGTATAAGAATAATTATGTACAAGAAACACACCCATTAAAATAGATGTAATTTCATCTATTTGTCGAAATGTACATGATCTTAAGTTTCATCCCTACCAAAGAACTGAGTGGAACCATCCGTGAGAGAGGTAGATAAAAACACAACGACAATAAATTGAGTAATTTCCTCTTATCAAAAATTTAAATTTTATTTAAATTATTATCTTGAGTAAGAGTATAAACATAAACTTTATTGCAGCCGAATAACTTTAACGACATGTTCTCTTTTCTCGTCCAGACGAATTTCTGGTTCCATGATTGGTTGTGAACAAATAATAAATTTTATTATCTAATTTAAATAAATAAATCGCTCAGTATTCGGTTTTTGAAGAGGAAAAAAAAGTGTAAAAAGAGATATTTGAAAGCTGTAAATGAACGGAATAAATTTTGAAATTTTGTAAGGGAAGAGGAAGAGGTTAAAATATAAGATGAAAAACATCAAAAAAATAAACCTGCAAAAATAACTTGATTTATTTTAATTTCTTTACTGTGACAAATCTGAGTTGGTGGGAATAAAATTTCAGTTGATTTGAAGTTCAAAAATGTCCTTGTCACACATCCTAAATATAGAAACTAATAAACTTTATTCCATCAAAATCTTCAAAAATAAATAAAGGAAGATTTTTGAGATGTTTACGTTAACTTCTTCTTCAAGCCAAAATATGTATATTTTTGTTTTGTTTTTTGTTTACCAGTCCTATTTACTATTCAAGTGTATACCGGTGATGTAGGTGCTGGTAGAATAATCTAATTAAATAAATATTGGGTTGGCCAAAACGTTCGTTCGTTTTTAAGTAAAAATAAAAGACACATTTTTCATTGTCACCAATAATTTTATTGAACAACGTCTTCAACGGTTTGTTCCACTACCTTCTGCCATCTTTCAGGCAACTTCATAATTCCATCTTACCACAACTTTTCATCTTTTTGAGCAAAAAAAAGGTTCTAGGTGCCTTTGGAGCCTTCCAGGGAATTGAATTTTTTTCCATTAAAAGAATTTTGTAAAGACCGAAATCAATGGAAATCCGAAGGTGCAACGTCTGGTGAATAGGGAGGATGAATCAGAACTTTCTAGCCAAAGTGTAACACTTTTTGCTTGGTCATCAAAGAAACACGCGGTCTTGTGTGCTTATTATCTTCCATTTTCAATATTAAATTGGCAACATAAAATTCACCAATTTTGATCAGTTTTTGTTTTAAATGAACGCTGATATGACAGCTGTCATGATACAAACTAACAATAACTCCATTATTTACCCAATGAAGTTGACTAAGTAGTTTTAAATTATTATTTAGTTTCGGAATATTAAAAATTCTTAATCAGTTTCTTATAGTTTTTAAACATTTATTTTAATTGGGATTTTTTTTCCTCTATTGACTTCAAACATTTCAAAATAAAATCCCGAAGAAAGAAAACAAAAGAATACAAAACAGTTAGGATACATCGCAAATGATAATTTACACAAGTATATAACACATTGTTATCTTTGTTTTGTTTTTTTCTTAACATTATTTTTTTATTAATATTTTTTGAGATTAATTCCGTATTTATCGTTAGATAATTGAATCGGATACAACAACATTATTAGTTTGTCAGATACTTCCAATTCAATTCAAATAATACCATTTATTTTCACAATTTCTGAATCCTTTTATTGTTGACCCAGATCATTCTAGAATTCGTATTAATTGAGATTTTTAATAATAAGAATATTTACCTTTATAATCTTATATATTTAGATTATAAAAATAACATATGTTGACAACGCATTTTTCATAAACAAATACATGACGTTATTACTTTGTTTTTCTTTACATTTCTACGTATATTGTTCTTATTCAATATTCTTTTTTCATACTTATAAATTAATGATCATTAATTTCATTAATATAAAAAAATTTGCCAAAATTTACCAAAAATTTTTCAAAAACCCGCGACTTTATACAGAAAATATACGAAATATTTTCGAAATATTTCATAAATGCGTTTATAAAATAATTTTATAAACGCATTTTATAAAAATGAAACATATAAAAGGTAAATGAAATAAACTAAGCTATATTTTTAGTTCCAGATATTTGTATGTTGCTTCAAACATTTTTTTTTTGTTTTATCAGAAACATTCTAAAACAAAATTTATATTTCTCAATCTGCAATTATTATTTACTAGAAGGTTTATTTTAAGTGAAATTCACTTTTAATGTAAGGTTTTCACAGTTTTATCTCGTTTTTAGTTAGTTATAATGCTTTTAAACGAATAGTTTTGAATGATTAGATTACAAAATTATTCGTTTTTGCTTCGTGTTCAAAATACCATACTTTCTAATAACATGTATCAGGAAATAGCTCAAGATATATATTTGGCAACAGCGTCGTAAGTGGTTTTTTATTTTAATTAATTCTATTTGTGAGTTCGGCTTCCAATTACTTTGCAGCCAGTTCCACAAATCACGTTCTGCGTAGCTTCTTTTTGTAAATCAACAGTAGGGTTAGAGTTGAGTAGGACATTCAAGATAAGCCTCCCTTCTAGTCTGGCTTCCACCTTTTTAACCTGCTTTTCAGCGAGATGTGTAATTGATGGTACCAGCCCTGCGTGACACAGTCGTTTACCACTCGTGAACTGAATTGGAATGGTGACTTTTTTATTGAAGTTAGAATTTCATTTTGTTCTACTTTCAAGTGTTTAATTATTATCTTTTCCTCAATTGCTATTTCCCAATTAGTTTCTAGAGAAATTCCTTGGGATAAAACGAACGCTAGCACAGCGAAATAGTGGATAAAACGTAAATACATTCCGAACTTCGCCATCCTAAAGTTTATAGAAAAGTAATTGGAAGCAAAACACATAGGCCTATACGTATATTTATGTATTCGTGTACGTAAATATTCAAATACCACTAGTCGTGTACTCTAAAACTCTGGATCTGACTTATTTAAAGATTATTATATATGTATTAAATCGTATATTTTATAGATATAACTCATTGTTTTATAGTTATATTTTGTTCTAGAACTCTTTTAATGTTAGTAAAAAAAAAAAGTACTAACTTTAAATATTTTTAAACTTTATTGGAAAAATTTAACTTAAAATAAAAATGTCATTAAAAGAAATGAATATTAGACGATTTATTTTAAGTTTTAATTTAATATGTCATACTATATTTTAAATATATTTTTTAATTAATTTTTAAGTCAATGTTGACTTAAAAATTTAATTAAAATTATTTAATAATTTTAATAAATAAAAATTAAGTTTAACGCAACCGAAACTCAAATTTTGGAAGAATTATAAGTTAATATTAAAAATTTTTTGAAACAGACATGTTAAGGGATACACACTTAATGAAATTTATTTTATATTTACGAGATGCTAAGTAATAAAATAAAAAGAAATAGAAAGATCTAATAATTTAATTTTATAATTATTTGGGGGTTTTTTCCCCCATTTTTTTTGTTTAATAGAAGAAATTATTAATTTTTGTTACATTTGTATGACTTACGAAATGAGACTTTATTATGTTTCATATCTATATATAGATAGATCTATAGATATCTGTATATTATCTATATATAATAAATGTACGATATTTATAATGCCAATTCATAAGCGTAAGAGAGAAATTCATTCAGTTGTTCATCGCTTAGTGGAGACTTCGCATCCAGTCATGGGAGGTCCTATTCGAGATCTTTAGAGGGGTTGAGACAAAATAATCGTGGTCCTATTTGAATTTAGATCATAAATAAGCAAAGGCGTATCCAGGAGTTTGGAGTGAAAGGTATTAGAATAGGTCTTAACTTTTTATTATTATTATTATTATTATTATTGAAATTCTATGTCTATCTGCATGGGTTTTATCAAATCAAAATTAATGTGCATACCAGAATAAGACATCACTAAAAAAACACAAAATCGTACAATAACTAAACAAAAATCACTGAGCTTATTATAGATTTTTCTGGGAATCGGATACGGCACCGTTTCGGGTTTCAATTTATTCTTGATTTTGTGTTTTTTCAATGATGTCTTAATCTGGTACGCACGTTAATTTTGCATTTGATTACTAACATTTTATTCCAACAAATTCTTACTAAGCTAAGCGATTTGCTAGCGTGAATTTGTTTTTACCCTCTTTTATTCTTGATTTGATTTTTGATGTTTTTTTTAAATGAAGTCTTGTTCATTTGTCCGTCTTGTGTATTGTCTCTCTTCACTGGGCTGGGTTTGCTGGGCGGGATCAGACTGAAGAGGGTGTTGAAACCCGAAACGGTGCCGTATCCGATTCCCAGCAAAAATTCAAAATAAGCTCAGTGATTTTTGTTTAGTTATTGGGCGATTTTGTGATTTTTCAGTGATATATGGGTTTTAGAAATAAAAAACAGCTTTCCAACCAAAAAAAGTCTAAAATTTATTCTTCATCTGTTTCTTCTATTTCCGGGAATGAGACAACAGGGAAGAGGCACAAACAGTTTCAACCTCTGCCGGTATACCATTGTCAACCTGCTTCGTATCATATTTTAGCGAAATCAGCCCAATCATTTTAGAGAGGGATTTCGGGGTTTTTTTTTGGTTTGTTTTTCGGGGGAAGGGAGAGGATTTTTAAGTGATTGGAGGAGTGTGAGAACAAAATAAACGGGTCTGCGTTTTAAGTTGGACCATCAACAAGCTACGTGCCAAATTTTATGGAAATCCATCCAGCCGTTTTAGCATGATGCTCATATAGATAAATACACAAATGGATCAACATATAATGGATAAGAAAAATGATCAAGTGGCATTATAAGACTGCGCATGCTCAGTCAGTAATTTGTAAGAAAACTCGCTAGTTAGCAAAGAATTTTACAGGATAAAAATCGTTTACAGTTTATTTACTATGTAAATAGTTACTTCATCAGTTATTTTTGCAATATTCTATTTTATCAAGGCAAACAACTGATCCCAAAATAGACCTGAACCACACTCCCTTAATTATTACTGTAGAATTGCTAATAAAGAGCAGCTCTAGTGGTAACAGTTACATAAATCGCTGTTTTTTGTCTGCTAATGAACGACGGGAAATGACTTTTATGGCGAATCGACTTGTATTGCTTCAGTGTGAGGTCTGTAATACTTTTAGAGCCGATCAATAAATTACAAAGGTTGTAAAACTGCTTTGGAAGTTACATCTTTCGAAACTGAAGCCACATTTATTCATTTACTTCTGCAGTTTTGTTTTTGCAAAGAAATACGAAAGTACAAAATCAAAACAAACAACTCATTTGGTCGCTGTAAATTTGTACTTCTTAAGCGAATAACACGAAAACAAAACGAAAATTTCAATAAATGTATATAATACTTATTTATTAAGCCTACAAAAATTATTTGTTGTAAGAGATTAAATTTTAGATTGTAATGATAAGAGATAATGTTAAATCCCCTTGTTGATTTCCATGAGGGTAATTTAAGACAATTCATAAAAATTGAAATGATTTTGACATTATTTATGATCTCTTTTTCTTCAGATAATTATACCTCAGTAGAAACTAATCAGAATTCATAGAAATTAAAAACTGCATTTCAGAAAGGGGGACAATTCACTATGATAATTAAGAAGGGTTTAAAAATACAGGACATCTCCTTTCATTAGTCTGTGATCTATTTTTTAAGGCTAGGGAATATTTATTTAATGAAATATTTCTTGTATTTTTGTAATCTTCAACAAACGTTTAACGTGTGTATAATCATTAAACAAGGTTGGATAGCGATTAGTAACACAATGCTTCACAACGTCTTCTGATACGTCTATAAAAATATAATTGATATTACCTTAATCCTTATTGTTACAAATGTGATTGTTGCGATTGTTGTTGCGATAATTGTCATTGTTGCTATGAGATTTTAATGATATTTGTCCCTCGACAAACGGGAATATTAGTCTCCTGATCCTTATCAGAAGACTAAAATGAAATAAAAAGCCAACACACACACACATTAAAAAATATGAAAACACATAGTTTGGTTCTGAAGGAGAAGTGGAACAATGTACTGTATAGATTTTTTTTTTTTTTTTTTTTTGAGCGATTTTTTCCACTTTGGGATGAGATTTTCTCGATATTTCGGCCCGGTGCCTCGGGCCTTCTTCGAAAGATAGATACAACTTATCCGAGAAACTAACAACGGAAGCCGTTATATTTGCGCCCACCTTGATGTAATTGATATATACCGGTATATATATATATATATATAATGCCAAACTCAAAGCGGCGGCTTCGAGTTTCGCAAAGCAAAGATTTCAATCAATCATCTGCAATTTAGAAATTTAGAAAGTATAGAATATAAGAATAAATTTAACTTATATTACTAAACATAAAAAGCCGGACAGTAATCTGAAATTTGAAAAATGCCAATACAACTTTCAAATTACTGTTTCTATGGAGACACAAATCAATCGTGTCTTCACAATACAAACAGTAATCTGAAAGTTGTATTGGCATTTTTCAAATTTTAGATTACTGTCCGGCTGTATATATATATATATATATATATTCTCCCGAAGAAGGCCCGAGGCACCGGGCCGAAATATCGAGAAAATATCTCATCCCGGAGTGGAAAAATACCCCCAAAAAAAACAAAGGATCTATAGAATACGAAAACATTTTAAAACACGACATGGTGTTCTGTACGTTCTTTCGAATTTCTGTTATTTCTATCAATAAATTCTAAGAAACTTCATTGAAGTTACATTTTGAAGAAGTTCCTTGAATTATTGATGGATGTTTTAAGGTTGCGTTACTTGTATTGGAGAGTCGTGAAGTTCGTTCACGAAAGAGGTTTGTTTTCTGGTCCGAAGGGCTAACAGTCGTGAGGGGTTGAGTTTTTCTTCTTTGAGGAATGTGAAAGCGAAAAGCCTAATCATGGTGATCTCTTTGTAGTGGCCTGCACCCGATGAACTCTAAGCCACATTGGAATGTATTCGTACTTAAAAGGAAACCATTGAAAGATGCGAAGTAGGCCTCCCGTTGTAAATACGAAAAGTCGATGTTATTTATTTGACATTAATAAGTTACATTGAAGACCTGCCTCTTTGTTAGAAAAAATGTCAAAAGACGTGATTCAGTGAATAAGTTTAACTTGTTTTTACGTATTGGGGCCACAATAAAAGAATAAGAAGATAAAGATTTAATTTAATTCTTAATCCTACGGATTTTTAATTATTAATTGAATTAAAAAAAAAATTTTTAGTTCTTACGAAAATAAGTTTAACGCGTGCAGAAAAGTCATGCAGAAAGAAATAAAAACAAGATAGGGATAGCGATTAGTAAACCAATCACAATGCTTCGCAACGTCTTCTGATACGTATAAAACAATATAATTGATATTGCTTTAATTTCCTTATTATTATAAATGTGATTGTTGCGAATGCAAATGGCGCAATTGTTGCGATTGTTGCTAATGATAAATTAAATTATTAATTTATCATTCATGAATGAAAATTTAATGATATTTTAATGATACTTGTCCACAGACGGACGGACAAAGCGGGGTTATAAGGCTTCATGTATCAAAGCCTAAAAACCAAGGCCTGCACATAAATAAACTTTCACGCCTCTCAGTTTATCATCACAGGGAATCTGGAACGGCCGTTTCGTCCTCATTGAGACGACATAAGACTGTAGAAATTATTTCTATATTCACAGAAATTAAAATTATTTTCCAAATAGAGGAAGTGCATTAGACACAGACAGATCTGGAAAACTACATAAGAGATAGTTACCCCCCCCCCTTCCGTGGATGCCTGAAACCTTGGATCATGCCGAACCCTATGTAATATAAGTTTCTTAAATATTCATATCTACGATACAGTTTGATTTAAAAATTATATCCATTAAGATATCAATACAGATAACAATAAAATGGAATATTATATCAATACGGTATTGTATTATCTTCTTAATATATAAAAATGAATGTTTCTTTGTTTGTTTGTCCTGTATGCGTTCCTATACCATTCATCAGATTGCGATGAAACTTTGGTGAGTTGTTGTGCGCACGCCCCCCAATGTTTCTGAATTGGTAGAACCATTTTACATTATCTGGTGCGCGAGTCGTTTCAACAAATGAGTGTATTTCCGGTTTCAACGTTTGGAGTTTCCGGTGCGGCTCGCATTTGCAATGACCATCAACAAAGCACGGGGATAATCGCTACAGGTGTGTGGACTAAATTGGAAAATCCTTGCTTCACACATGGACAGCTGTATGTGGCCTACTCACGCATCGGAAAACCTTCTGATTTATTTGTGTATGACGGAAAAACAAAAAATATTGTGTATCCAAAAGCACTTCAATAAACAGAAATAAAACACAAACACTTTTTTTCTTTGAGTGGCATTGCAACGCATGTCAAGTACAGCTAGTAATAAAATAAATATATACTTGAATGTGCAGTCACTCTCTCTCTCTCAAAAAATATCTTCTTGGACTCAATTCACCATCCTTCTTCGTTTTTATGATGAAAATTGATGATGATGAAATGCGGAAGATACAACGCCTACTAGGTGTGGCATTTTTATTTATTTAATATTTTTATTCAGTGTTTATTTAATAATTTCAAATCTCGGTTGATGAAACAGTGGATGTCCGGGAATACTATACAGGACTGTATATTTTTTTTCCCACTCATTTACAGATATTTGCATACAAGTATTTCAGCATTCGCTAAGTAGGTTCCGCTGCAGCTCATCGACGTAAGTGGCTAATTCGTATTTTCGGAGATCCCTGTAATTAAGTTGGGAGAAGTGATGTATCATTAAGAGAATCCTTCCTCTGTTCGTATCCAATTGAAAAAGAATAAGGCTGGAAGCGACGACATCAACCAGCAATTTGCTTCTCAGATTCTAGATGATAGTTGGAAATTGGCCAGAATTTGGCCATGAATTAGTAGATACGTGAAAGTTGCTGTATTCTTCTGCGGTTGTAATTATATTGAGGGGAGGAGAAAACGACGTCAGATAAGGTTAGGCTAAATTAAAATTCTCCTCTGTATAATTCCAATGGAAGGATTGTCTAGGGCATAAATATTACACTTACCACACGAAGAAAGAGTAATTCTCTAATGGCTTAAGGTTGTTTTTAATTTTTTTTATTGTAGTTTGTGTCTATTTATCTATACATATATACACTGTCCGGCCACTTTATTAGCTATACCTACCTAGTAGCGTGTTGGGCCTCCTTTAGCCCTCAAAACAGCCTGAATTCGTCGAGGCATGGATTCCACAAGATGCTGAAAACGTTGTTGAGGTATTGTGTACCATGAAGACATGAGTGTGTCACGCAATTCCTGAAGATTTGATGGAGGTGTAGGTCTGGAGTGAACAGCCCGTTGCAGCTCATCCCACAAATTTTCAATCGGGCTGAGATCCGAGGGACTGAGCGGGCCACTGCAGCAATGAAAAGTCATCGTCATGTTCCTCAAACCATCCCATAGTGTTGCGGGCTTTGTGCAGCGGCGCATTATCCTGCTGGAAGTAGCCATCTGCATGAGGATAAACTGTTAACATGTACGGTTGCACTTGGTCAGCTACGATGTTTAGCTCTAGCGTTCAGAGGTATCAATGGACCCAACGTGTGCCAGCAAAACATCCCCCACACCACGACAGCTCCCACCAGATTGAAGAGACACGACGGGTCCAGACATTCATGAGCACAGCAGGGGTATACCTAATAAAGTGGCCGGACAGAAAGTTTAGTCCACTTAATTCAGGCAACTTCATAATTCCATCTTCCCACAACTTTTTATCTTTTTGAGCAAAAACAAAAAAAAAAAAAAAAGTTCCAGATGCCTTGGGTGTCTTCTAGGGAATTGAATTTTTTCCATTAAGATAATTTTGTAAAGACCGAAATAAATGGAAATCCGAAGGTGCAATGTCTGGTGAATACAAGGGATGAATCATAACTTCCCATCCAAGCTGTAACAGTTTTTGCCTGGTCATGAAAGAAACATGCGGTCTTGCAGACTTATTGTCTTCCATCTTCAATTTTAAATTGGAGATGAAATTGACCAATTTTGATCAGTTTTGTTTTAAATGCACGCTATATGACAGCTGTCACAATACAATCTAACAAAATGGTGTCGAATGACGTTAAATACATCTAAGCGCTACTAGAGTCAATTTACATAAAAAAAACGAGTGAACTTTTTGGCCAGCCCAATAGTTTACATATATATTCGTATATTTACATATGCGAAATAAAATAATTCAAATTAATCCTTGTTTGGTTCAGAGAAACAATGAACCTTGTTTGGTGTCGGTTCATTCTACCTTTAACTACAATAATTTATTTCCATTGATATTTAAATAACTCGAATTAAGCAGTAGCCCATTTTTTATTTTAGGGGGAGGGGTAGATTTCATTTGACCCATCTTTACTCTATAATTACTGCATATTAGTTTAATAAAATACGATTATCGCTGATCTGAATAGCCTTCCTTTTATTCCCTGCAGAACTCTTAATATCCATTTAATTTCCATCAAAACAAGAAACCACACCCACTGTTTAATAAGTAATGAAAGGGTTGAAATCAGGATTGTAAGTGGTACGTGTTTCAGAAGTTACGCAGTGAAATATTAATTTCCTTGGAATTCTAAAACTCATCCATTATGCATTGGACTGGACGTGTCTTAAATATAGATATTTTTTTTTCCATCTGCGGCCTCTCACATATTGATGAGAGACAAATGACAAGTGTTTCTCAAAAAGGTATTGTGTAATGAGAATGTTTTCATTCCAGATAATTGGAGACCACACTCTTAAGGGTTATTCCTCAATTAAGGAAAAGCCAATTAAGAACAAAGATTTTAGAAATATTAATTTATTTTTTTTATTATTTAAATTTCCAATGGCTGACCTTTTCAACACACAAGTTTATTTTTATACACACAGTTATAAGTTATTATAAGTTATAATAAGTTTAATAACAGAAACATTGAATCAATCTTTTGTCTGCAAAATCGATTTTAACGTGTGTATTAATTTAAAATAAATTTTAAATATTAAAAAGTTTATACAAGTTAAAAAGAGATGTACAACCGGTTTCGCCTTTTTTACAAGGCTTTTTCGAGTCCCTCGAAAGCGAAACGGTTGTACATCTCTTTTTAATTTCTACAAACTTTTTAACCTTTTATCCCAGTGAGTTTACCCATTTTTAAATATTAAAAAGTTTATACAAGTTGAAAAGAGATGTACAACTAGTTTCGCCTTTTATATAAGGCTTTTATCCCTGTGTGTTTGCCCATTTTTATTAATGTTTTGCCTGTTTAGTAAGATGTACAAAACCTTATTACGAAATGTAGTCTGAAACATATGAATTAGGCTTATTAATAGTGTTCGTTAAGAAAAGATCTAAAGATCAAAATCTCTGCAAAGATCCAGTTTGCATGAATTCGTGCTTTGGTACAGCAAGACTTGAATAGAAATGAATAATGTTTTGTTCTCTTAATGTTTGTTTTAAGCTTCAATGAGTTCACCTGTAAAGTACAGGTCAGATGTAAGACATGTTTTTGCTCTCAACAGCTGAAAGACTTCCACCACCATTTCCTTCCTAATTCCTTTCTTATCTATTAATAGTTTCGATTGTGGCGCTTTAACATGCACTTTTTCATTCTTCAGAGTTCTATTTAGTGGAATGTAATATATGAAAT
>JAFIDM010008419.1:44675273-44688850 GCA_023159025.1 Thereuonema tuberculata | reverse complement strand
CCAACTGCGTTGGCGTTGTGTGAGGTGCCAAAGAATAATAAACGAAATTAAGCCTGAAATTACGTGGTGTTAGTTGGTGTGATTCATGTAGTTCTTCTTCAATGTGGTTTCCACCCTGAGTTCGTACTTAGGATGAACTTTATGGAACGTATTATCCAGTGTTGCTTCTGCTGTTGCATATTAAGTTATCTTTCCCAATCTGATCTCCACCCATTCTTCTCGAGTTTTTTAGACCACCTCGCTCTTGACGCCATCCGAACGCTCACGTAAGTTCGGGGTTGTTCAACTGATCTGCCTTCGTCTGCCACTAGACTATTTCGGGAGCGCTGGTTCAAGGTAAATTGCGTCCATTCTCTATCTCTCTGTGTTTCTGCTTCACGCATTTTTTCTCTGGCCTCGAACAACCAGTTGAACCGTATGTTTTGTCAGACGTCAGATTAGAAGCGTATCTGTTCTTGCAAATAAGAAAAGTCTTCTTCAGAAAGTGCTGTAAAAATTGACGAATTCTCAGAGCAAAAAATAGAAAAAAAAAGTATATGAACATAATGAATGACGAAAATATAACTACTTAAACTATGTAGAAATATGTTACTTGTCAGTTTCCTATAATATCAATTTTCTTTCAGTTTTATTTTCATTTATATTTATAATTTCATTAATTATCCCATAATTTACTTTAATAATTTCTCCTTATTGTAATTCAATTAATTAGTAATTCCCATTATCATTATTCAATTAATTATTCCTATATTTATTTCATTAATTATTCCAAAGGTTCTTAATTTCATTATTATTATTACAGTAATTAATGAACTGCTAATAAATATTCTAATAAAAGTTTTTCACGTCTAAGTATTAATTAATATCTTTCGCTTTTAATAGTTCATTAGTAATTCGTTCATTAGTAATTCCATTAATTATTCCGTTATGAATTTCGTTAATTAATAACTTCCGATTGTTCATTAATTAATCCATTAATTTTTCTAATATTTACACAGAATTCTTAACATTAATTCATTAGTATTATTACAATAATTAGTTTATTAAAGTAAGTCTCATACTATTATTACTTTATAATAAATAATTAATACTATGTTATTAACTAATCTTTAATCAAAAAACATTACTTTTACTATTCTGCAAATTGTGATTGTCAATCATATTAAATAATCTATTCATTTCAAACACTTAAACATATCAAATGTTTTCATTATTAAATGACATCTTGATTACCTTATCTTCAATAAAAAAAATCTCATTTAAAATTATTTGCTGTATGTGCCACAATATAGCTTCTAATCTTAAGCAAAAAGTCAACGAAAATACCTTTGAAATTGAAGCGATGAAAAGCATATATATTACAATATAATATATATAAAATAATATTTATTATATATATATTATATTAATACATTTATTTTTATCAATTATACTATTTAATTTATATTTATAAATATATTTCATATAATTACATATATGTATAGTATGTAGATTGTAGAAACAAATTCTTATATATTAGAAACACATTCTTATATTTAAAGACTGAAATACCTATCATTTCAAATTAAAAATAAATAAATAATAAATTCAACTTGTTTATTTATTAATTTAACAATTAGCTCTGTAAATAGGCCCTTAAATTGAGATATAATTTAACTGTATGTTTAAGTAGTAACATTCAGAGTACAGAATCGCTTCATTATTATGTCTGTAATAGGTTAAGTTCCAGAACATTCTAGATAATTCAACCATAGGTCTCTTTTCGTGCAGAAATTCTCCTCTAAGCGAGAAGCGATAATAAAGGGCAGGCATCGTTCGTGGGAGGTCTTCCAAAAGGAGCAAACCAAGATGAAAGCATTCCTTGTCATGGTAATAAAACTCCACTTGTTGGAGCTTAATGCCAAATGATTTGTTTGTTGGGATTTGGAATTGTCTTATCAAGTCACGGATCCAATTTGGAGGTGGCGATGAGGAGCGTCCGCCTTGGCTTCGTCCTTACCCCACCACATCCCCAGCTCTGCAGCGGTGAGGCATTGGATGTAGAAGGGTAATAGTAGGCCAATGATCTCTTGTGTTTCCCAGCCGAGATCGTATCGCGTAGCCCATGGCTCAATGGACACTAAGAAAGAAATGGTAACAAATGGGTTTTTTGATCAAAAGAACGTATTCCTGTAGACTGGATTGACCGGATTAAGCTCAAGAAATGTAAACATTTCTTTTAAAAATACAGTCATCCTTACAAAAGAATAACTTTCCCCAACAAGGGCCTCCGTTATGCAGAAATTGGTTAAACTAATTTTGCAGTAGTTTTTTCCAGAATTCGAGTCTGCTGTAATTTTTATAATCTCATAATAACATGAAAATGCTTAAATTCACCATTGTATTTTGCTTTATAAGGTAATTGTTCGCAATTTTTATAACTGAAGTTAAAAATAAATACAATAAATAAATAAATAAATAAATAAATAATAAAGAGTTATTAAAAATGAACAGTAAATAAGTGTGAACTCTGAATTTCCTTATCTTTTATTGGTTAGACTCCAGAACAGCCTGTTTCGAAATCATTACCAATGAGCTGGAGTAGTGTACAAAATAGTGTACAAAAATGAAACTCAAAACACTTGTGATCATTTCAAACACAAAACGGTAACAATTAAATATAAAAAAAAGTGATAACATATAAAATGTATTAATGTAGAAATGTAAAATACTAGCGTTGTCCGGTTCATAGGGAACAAAGATGTAACAAATGTATAATGATAGCGCCACTGGTTGTCGAACGAAGATAAATAGTTTAGATTTTCGTTGGTCTTGTTTCTAAAGGATCGTTAGTATTAATAGATTATTGAGTATAGGTCCGGTAAATATGATCGAATCGAAACCTAATTTGGCTGATACCTATTACAGGTTTTAGTTAATGACTCTGCCAATTTTGGTTTTCGTAGCTTATTTCCGGCTTGATAAAGGAAAGAAGATTTCTCTTTCCGAAAATATGCGGATAATAAATATATTTAATAAACGTATTTTACTTAATATATTTTATTGGTGTAAGATATGGTTATTTAAATAAACTATATTTTAAACTATGTAAACCAGTAATTGGCTTTAAATAAACTAAATAAATCGTGATAAATTAAATCATAAGAAAATAAGCGTTTCACGAGTTTCATATTTTTTATTTTGCAAAGCGGAATAAGATCGTTGAAAAAGTTTTAACGTGCATCTTGAAATTCAGTATTTTAAATAAGCCACCGCACATATAGGCCAACAGACGGTTCTTGACGATCCCGAATTTTCGCGATTTCACATGATTGACGCGAGAATAGTCTCTATCCATATCTTCTCACAAAATGGCGAGAAAGAAGGCTTATCGACTCCGGGAAAGAAGCGACCACGAGCAAGCCCCGTTACTGATGTAGACGATTTTGACCGATGCCTTATTCGCCGCTGCATCCATCGTCTCTACGCTGAAGGTAAAAATCCAACTTTAACATTTTTTCTCTAGCATTTTCCTAGTGACAGACATTCAAAATACTACATTCCTTGAGACCTGCTGAAGAGGCTAATGGCCAGATCTCGTGTTTTTCGTAATTCTCGCGCAAACGCGATCGTCAAGAACCGTCTGTCGGCCTTTAAGTTGATTATATATTAAAAACAAAACTATTCATAAATATATTTCACAACCGGTTTCAAGGAGTTCAAATTACTTCCCTTCATCAGGAGGTTAAGAACAAAATAAAAAGAATTTGAATTTGAAACTAGTCTCAGGAAGCACGTGCCTAGAAGAGGCCAATGGGCGACGAGCAAGGCAGGACCAATCGTAGTTTGTCACGTGAGAGTTCATTATCAGCATAAATAGTTTCGGTTTTTATATATAATTACGTGCGGTGGCTTATTTAAACTACAGAATAAGATCATCTTGAGATGATATCCGAGGAACTTCGGGACATGCTTCACAGAAAAACGAAAATAAAATGTTTCTTTTCTCCTACTAACAAAATAAATATATTAAATTCATATTTCCTCCTAATCTCTTCTCTTGTAGTCGTCTTATTATTATTAAAAATAACCACATCTTCACATCAATAAAATATACCTGGTATTCATTAAAATACATATATTCAATATATTTAATAACAGCAAATTAATGTACATTCATGTTCATGTAAAATGTTTTGATATTAAATGTAGTTTATATTTTACTTTTGGAGTGATGTTGAAAATGATTTGTTACCGCCCGAAATTGTTTAATTTCGCTTGAAATATTGATATTTTTAAATATATTGAATAAATATAGAAGATGTGATGGTGTGAAGATGTGGTTGTTTTAAAAATAAATGCAACTTTTACAAAGTTTCATTTTGATATTTTGAAATTCTCTCAGTTTACAAAATCTCTCACTAGATGGCTCTGGATGTTGTGACTTATGAGGGAGTTTCTCATTGTTCTCGATTATCACCTCCCACTTTATCCCCCATTTTAATGGAGGAGCTACTTTCATCGTCCTTAACTGAAAGTTCAAACTCTTTAAATCGTCCCTAGAGATAAAAGAATTACGGGCAGGCCTTGAATAGAGAAATACTCTATTAAGAGAGAACTTGGATAGATAAATATACTGTAATTATCAAAATTGAAGGGAATCAAAGCCTTTAATTTTGATATAGAAGTTAAATAATAAATTTTGTAATCGCCATCTTACAGAAGTGTGCGCCTACTTACCACCAGACTTGGTGACTAGGCAGTCGTAGGGCGGTTATTATATAGGAGGGATCAGACATATTTAATCTTGTCATACAAGACAATTAAACCTTTATACATATGTATAAATATGTATAAAATAATTCAAAGTTGAAATAATAATAAAAATTAGTAATTTCTTGGTGATTAAATCTACTGTAATTTCTATAAGCACAGCTCCTGTACTATACTGTGATGTACATTTGAAGATACAATACTGTAATGCGCGTTACAGTCAACATTCCCAAAAATTCTTTTTTATTGTCTTACCTACTATTTTTACACTTTTTCCTGTTCTTCATGCAAAATTTAATTTAAATTTAAATTTATCACACTTTTTTTTTTTTAATTTATAAACTTTTATTTATGGAACCTTGGTCGTAACTACGGACGGTCGTAAGTCGATGCAGTTATTATTTTTTTTTTCTAATCGTTTTATGTAATCGTATTTATCCACTGAATTTAACAAACACAAACTCAAGAGGTGCAGTTAGCGTGATCTTACGTCAGAAGACGAAAGGCGAGAAGATGGATGGCAAAGAGCTTTTTCAAAGCCAACAAAAAAGAAGAAGTCATGCTACATAAAATCACAGGGATTCAAGTTACCCTCCTCCCGTCTCGCTTTTTTTTTTTTCCTGTCATGACTGAGTCATTCGGTTTCTCCGGGCAAATCCATCTTTGTATTTCTTCCGTCTGTTTATTTTTCATTCTTATTAACTAATCAGAGTGAATAATAAGCTTCTAAAATTGTCACAAAATTGCAAGAAAATGGATGACTTACAGACAAAATAAAATTACTATACAAACAAAATGTATTTTGCCTTTAAGAAGTCAACTAATTTATCTACAATGTTCAGTACTTCTGTTGTAGCGATCGCTGACAGTCTATATATATAAACAGTAAACTCTGATTATCCGCGGAATTGTGTGGCGCGGCAACTGCGGATAAGCGAATTACGCGGATAATCCGAAATAGGATGAAAATCAACACAAAAATGCTTTTAACATGTTTTATTTATATTAAAATGGCAACGTATACAGTTCCAGTACATACATTATAAACAATTATTTTATTTTAAATTTTATTGTTGCGGGAAGGCTCTCTCGTAATTTAGTGTAACCTGCTGACCTAAGCTCCGCCCACAAGGTCGTTCTTTAAATTGTTTGTCTATAATTGTCTTCACTTACTTAGCCTCTTTTATTGTTTACCTTATTCTAGATTTTTTTTTTTTTTAATTCCGTAATTTATTGTACAGTAAAAAAAAAATGGAAACAGGAGAGGTCCGCGGATAATCGGGAGTTTAATGTAAGCCTATATATATATATATATAAAGCCGGACAAAAATGTGGAATTATGGAATAATTTTTAAGGTTTGCTGAAGGTACTATCTAGCATAAATCTTGGCACATAGTTCTTATTGCATTATTGATAAGGGGAGGTGCGCCGTGAGTCATTTCGCCCCGGGTGCCTGCAACCCCAGGAACGGCCCTGGTTAGATCGTCCTTATAGTCTGACAGATGAGTGGTGACGAACGAGATTTTTCGAGACTCTCATTAAGTCCTATGAGACAATAGCCTCTTTCCGAGGCTTCTCGCAAAATGTCGACACATGCTGTTTTACAAAGCAGCTCACGCAAAATTATATTGCAAGGAGAATTACTTGCAATAGTATTTTCAATTTATACTTGCAATGTAATTTTGCATGCGCTGTTTTGTATCTCGACGAATCTCGAGAAATCTCGTTCGTCACCACTCATCTGACTGTAGTCCCCGAATGTGCTTAATAACTTTCGAGAAGATTTATCCAGTGGTTCGTTAAATCGGATAATTTTAATTGTATTACACTGCGCGCAGTTCATTAATATTAATTGTTTAAAACAATAAACGATTAATAGAATTAGGATAGAAATCTATTGTTTAGTTTCCAATGTTTTTCTATGGGAATTTTTGTTATCTTTTCGAGATAATTCCTCCATAAGAACCCATGTGGAGAAGAATGTGAAGAAATCGTCCTTAGTTCTTGAATGTGCATACTAAGTTTGAAGAAGATTTATCTAGTGCACTGGATAACCACTGCAGTGGTTCAAAAGTTATTAAGGAGAGCCACACACACACAGACTGAAAGATTTCATTAGCCTCATTTTCCCATTTGAAACTAAGATAAAAATAGAATTGGGAAGGACCGCATCTGAAAGAAATTGAGACGTACATTACGCCAGCTTGTTTTTTTTTGTTTGTGATTTCGGATTTAGATTGGTATAGGAATTTGAAGAGTTTGATAAATGGAGATTTCAACGAAAATAAACACGAAGACGTTAAGTAGTTTTGCTAATCCACGAAAAACACAGTAAACCTTTTAGCAAACCCATAAAATTAGATTCGAAACATTTTACGCTTCCCTTAACAGATTCCTCTCGGAATTGAGGAAAGAATACAGACAATACTCACAAGAACCCAATTGTGTTTATTTTGAGGTTTTTTTTTAAGGCAGTGATGGGTTCTTTTCGCAGAAGCAACATCATTTTGATTCTCTATGGGTCTCAGTGTTGAAAGCTATTTCCGGTTTAAAAAACCCCCAACTGTCTGTTTTTTTCCGTGAGGTTTTTTTTTTGGCTGAAAATGAATCCCAAACAGACAAAGACTTCCGGTGAAGGGAAGCAAGAAGTGACTCAGAAAAAGAAATATAAGAAGAACCCCTTCAGTTTTATTGAGATTCTCATTAATTACAGAGGAACGCCTTTAACCCTATAATTCGATTAGGGTTCTGTGTCTTAACAGAGGAGGAGGGAGACAGGATTCCACACGCTTTCTTTTTTTGTGCGTTTGTGTGTGTGTGGAAAAGTTAAAGACAGGAAATGGTTCGGCTAATGATTTGCTAAAAAGTTGAAAAACGAGGAAATTCAAAGCATTCAAAACCTACTTTCCTTAAAATCGCTTGGCCGGAGTTGGGGTGGGGTGGGGTTCGATTCCTAGCCTCAGCGGAGGGCGGGGATTTTCTCCTCCAAACGGATCCTAGGGTCTACCCAGCCCTCTGTAGAATGGGTACCGGGCTTTTTTTTTTTTCTCCGGGGTTAAAGCTGGGCGGGCGTCGGGCTGACCACCCGACCTCAACTTAGTCCCGTTGCTCAAGAAGCCTTACCTCCCGCGTCCCCAAGGGCATGTGCTAGGTCTATAATGGGACATTTTTAACTTTAACTTATGTTATTAAAAGACCCCGTCCCCCGAACACGAAATTAAATAAAGAAAAAGACAAGATAGAAAGAAATTAAAACCGAGAAGTAAACCTTTATTAAAATACTGACCTGTCTGTATGTTTTTATTTTGGAAAGTGATGTTTGAAACAATTTATTTTTAAATAGGCTTACATCTGAATTGATTTTTTTACAACATCCCCCCCCCCCCAAACCTTAATTCTGGGTGCACCACCGGATACATGGTCTCACGGTCAGACTGAGTGACTGACTGACTGATAAGCCTTGCTTTTTTAATGCAAAGTATGCTGAAAAAGATTTTCCTAATTTTCCTAATCATGTTATTTTAATTTAGCAATTTTAAATATCCTAACTTTAATTACATATTGGATGTAATTGATGTCTGATTTACATAAAATTACGTTGAAATTTGAATTACTAAAAGACTACCACAAATTATTACTTAGACTTTTCTAGAATGTTGTGGAAGAAAGTATAGAGAAGCCAGAAATTCTTGGCTACGTCCTTGTACGGTAGTTGGAGTTATTGCAAGAAGTATTTTTGGCAAAATACTTAAGAGGTGTGAAAAATGTGTCTAAATACATAGCAAAATAAAAGATGGCCCATATAAATTTCTAATAATATTGAAGGCCCATTAAACTTACCCTGAGAAAGACGCAAACATCAACGCAATATAGTTGTATTTCGAAAGGTATTTCTTGTATTTTTAGCCCTTTTTTTCTAGTAACGAAGATGAGGTTCATGAAGTCAATTAGTCTCTGTGCGTATGTGTAAGTGTTTTTCTCTAATAACTTTTTTTTTCTGAAAAATGGAAAATGTGGACTGTTTATATTCGCCAAATATTATAACCTTGAATATATTTGAGTGTAATATATATTTTGAATATAGGTTTTTCGGTTACGTCGTTTTTACGACTTTTAAGAAGAAAAAAGAACAAAAAAAGAAATGAAATCAACAACAGAATTACATTTATTTCGTGATGTTTTTATTTTCATTTCATTTCTAGTATATTAGTTATCGTGATCTCCGGTAGTTGGCGCCACTCCTAGATGTGCTTTTGTTTACCTTGTCCTGAACAATCACATTTCCTTTTTGGACTATTGACCAAATTTTTGACCAATTTTTGGTTCTTGATCCTTTTTAGTTATACTATTGATTCACTTCTCTCCCAGAATTTTCTCAGTTGAAGATGACCTATCAATCCAGCAAGTCGAAACTGTCTTATATGACATTTCTGACTTTTTAACTTTTTCACCGTTTTTAATTATAAATTTCAATTTTTATTTTGTGTGAATTCAAATTTTTAAATTAATTAAACTGTTATAACGTTCAAATAAAAACTATTTATACATAGAGACCATGATACACCTTTCACACATATATAACAATTAAAATTAAAACCACGCGACATTTCAAAGTTCCAGTATTCGAACTTCTTCGTTAGGCAAAGAAAACAAAAATGAATACAAAAATGTTGGAGACGGAACTTGTCTTTCAAATTTCCTTTTCAACATTTTTGAATTCAATCTTGTTTTTTGCCTGACGAAAAAGTTCGAATACTGGAAATTTGAAACGTCGTCTTGTTTTAATTTGAATTGTTAATATATGTGTAAAAATCCATTATAGTCTCTGTTTAAACACATTTTTAAAGCTTGAGGTTTTACTTAATAAACAAATATTTCGCACGTTAAAATTGTTAATTTAAAAAGAAAAAAAAAATAAGAAATTAATTTTAGGGGAAAGTAGACTTTAGAATTTCTTGTTTTGTAACTGTTACTAAGTTTATTTTGGAATTAGAAAAAGGAAGAAAAAAAAGAAATATAAGAAAAATGGACATTTATAATGAGTTTGTTCTCATTTCCTACCTGTATTTCTTTATCTTTTCTTTTTTCGGTCACCTTCTGTAACTTTGGAGACATGAAATAGCAAACAACTTCCTTATGGATGTCAGTGATAAAAGGACATATTTTTTTTTCTTTGTCACGTTCATTTTTAGATTACACTTCTCGGAAAATGAGGTTCATCAAATCATTCAGTGTCTGTTTTTGTATTTCCTACCTTATTCTATCTTTTGAACCTCTGCGAGGATCTTCAGGGACCTTGGCTTGCGTATTTAGGGATACGAGATGTCTAACTTTTGATTTTTTTTTTGTCTTTCTATGTCTCGTTGTCGAGAAATTAGCTCGAGTAGATGACAGAAATGCCCTAGAAATAATACTGTTGAATAACAAATATTAATCCTTTTAATAATCCAACAGTTTGCGCGCATTGGTACGATTCAAATTAACTGGATTTAAATACCTTAAGTAAATAATACGGATTTAATTAATAGTAACATAAGTAGAGCGACCTATTCTGACTGCTATCTAGAAATTCACGATGTGCTCTACAGAAAAACTGGAATTTTATTTTATTTTTTTGCAATTTCTTCATTTCTTTTCTAACGCATTTCAAACACATAAGGCGTTGCTGAAGGTAACATTGAAAAAAAGGAGGAGTGTAGAATAGACAATGCACTCTTAGTTTGCTTTCACGCCTTGAGCTATCATCGATGGGAATCTGGGACAGCTGTTTCGTCCTTGTGAAAGCAGAGTGCATTCTCTGTCTATACTCCTTTTTTTTTCATGTTATTTTCACGCATGTTAAAACTTGCCTTATTTTTTTTTTTTTACTATTTAATTCTTACGGTGTTTTAGACTTGTATTTAAATATCTTTTGAGCCCTGGCAGGTGATTGGGCAAGGTTTGCTGCTGTAGAGGTTACAGCGATTTTTCCTATTGTTGTTTACTCGTGTAAGGACGAATGAAGAAGGATCCATAGACGCCTTCCGAGCCTGGCATCGAGGGTTAACCTGGCTGATGAGTCCAAAGAAGAATGAAACAGCTGTCCCAGGATACCCCCAATGATAGCGCAAGGTGTGAAAGTAAACAAAAAGTGCATTGTGTGCGCACACTGTAAAATTCCTTGTTACAGTTTCGAATGGCTCCAAATAGACAAACTTCATAGGAAAAAATATATTAGAATCGAGCCAAGAAATAATAATAATAAAGAAGAATTTAATTTATGATTCAACTATTACGGAATTCATAGAATTTAAATTTATTTTTCATTTTTACCCTAAGAAAGAAATTCTTCCATATTTCTTTTTTTAAGAGCATTAACCATTAAGTAAACGGCACATTTGAAGGATGCTATTTTGAACTGAACATCTGCCCATAGTGTTTTAATGACTTACTGTCAAGAGCTTATATTTTCCTTCGCGAAAGAAGGACGACTTTTCCGTTTATTAGTCTGGGATATTTTTAAAGGCATTGGAATTTCCTTGTAAATGACTTCAGGAAGAAGAAGAAGAAAAAATAAACTCAAAGAAAAATGAATCGGTTACTCTTTCATTGACAAGCTATTTATTTATTAGCAATAATGAAGTGTAGCAGATAGACTCGTCTTACGACGGAGTTACGTCCTGACGAAAGCGTCATAAGTCGATTTGGTCGTAAGTCGAAAATCGTATACAATACAGCATTTGGTATATCAGAAATCATATGAGGGGGCTAGAATCAAAGGCAGCTAAATCCATTTTCATTATTCAATACATTTTAATTATTCAATAAAAGAGTAACCTGTCATTATAGGCGTTCAGTGTGCTATCCATTGAGTACTAATTCCTACTCGAGTATTTTGAAGATTTCTTCATACAACGTTACCACCTTAAAAAAAAAAAAAAAAAAAATGTGTAAAATTTCAAAAATGGATTTAGCTACCTTTGATTCTAGCCCCCTCATATATACAGCATACATGTAAAACAATTCCAAATATACTACAAAGAAATTGATATTTCGGCTTGCTACTCTGCAATCATTGTAAAATTTGTATTCATTTTTGTTGAAAAAACAATATACTTATTATAGCAAAATAATACTGTTTGATCATGAATTATAATATATTTATCTAAATTTATTGTAATAAATCTTTTTCCGTTACATTTCTGTTGTAAAATGCCTGGTCTACATGCGTTGAAAACGCAGTGTTGCTAACAGTAGCGCGCACATGGGAGGGGAGGCTAAGGGGATCCCCTACCCCTTTAATAAGAAAATCTTTATTAAAGCACTGACGTATCTGTATCTTTATTATTTTGGGAAGTGATATTTAAAAAAAAAAATTTTTAAATAGGCCTACAGCTGAATGGGCTTTTTACAATATCTTAGCCTAACATTATAGAAAAGAATTCTCAAATAGCAAATTCATAAGAATTTAAAAGTTTGTTTTTATTTTTATTTTTGGGTTTGTATGTTTGTCGCTGTCGTTGGCATACGTTTTAGAATTCATATTTTTTTTAACTGAATTGGTTAAAAATTAAAATGAATTACTTTCTTATTATTAAAGAAAAACAAATAAATAAAAATATCTTTTACTATTCTTTTTACTGTTAGAATGCCTTTGTCTGAACATTTCTGAATTAGGTCTCAAAGAAGCAGTTCCTGACACTGAAGCTGTGTTTGGTCCTTCCATCTTGTCTTGGGGCGTCCACGGTCTCTTCTATCTGAAGTGTTGCATCTAAATGCTAATTTTGGAATAATATTATTTCACATGTCTTCAATGTCCATTTTTTTCTAAAAGTTTCCTATTTCTTGAACGATATTTCCAGTAGTATTTAATTGTGATCGAATTTCGGTGTTTTTCCTTTGGTCCACTCACAGACATGCTCTTAAGAATTTCATCTATGCTGCTTCCAAACTCTGTCTGTTTCGTTGTTTTAGAATCCAATTTCCGCTTCCGTATTTGATAGCTGACTTTGCTGTTAGATTTAATCTTATAATTAAGATTACACTAACTTCATACAAAACACTCTTATCGTTTTGCTCAAATTCCCTCAAAAAAAACATATGTAGCATTAGGAAAATATTAGCACAGATAAAAAGTATAGAAACTTTTAGAAAAACTATTTCCCATGTTGTTTTATGTTTCACAGTAACTTACTTTCAATGAAGTTTGTGTTGCCCTTCTTTAAGAAGCCAAATCTAAATTATTAGCATATGTTACCTTTAGCTGATGAGAGATGACCAACTCAAAACAGCTGTCCTGAGATCCCTTTGTAACAAAAAAAGAAAGATTACTAAGTTTTTAGCCACTTTCCTAATCAGTGTGAATTGATCTTCTTGAATATTGGCAGACATATTTAAAAGGAAGAGGCTATCTAACTTCTATCTTAAAAAACAACAATGGATGAGACTAAATTATTCACAAGTGACATCCTGGAACAGCTGTTTCACGCTCTTTGGCGATTCATTGAGGCCGCTCTCGCTGGCACATGGATTTTCTCACTGGTTTTTTCATTGGTGAGTTTTTCATTGTGCATTTTTTTCTTTGAGGCACCACTGTACTTCCGATGTAACATCTATCTTCTTTGAAGTTTTTCCAGCGTAGATTCTGTCCAGCGCGTAAAGGAGAAAAAAATTTCCATCAGATGAGTGTTTGGGATGCACAGTAACTGGAGTACAGTAACGGGAGTTCTGATGACGTCTTAAACATTGGATATTAATCCTCCTTTTAATCCCCCTTATTAGCGCGAGCTTTAATATAATCAAAATTATACTTAAGTAAATAAGGAGGAGTTAATTTATTTTATTT
>JAFIDM010008419.1:44658801-44673141 GCA_023159025.1 Thereuonema tuberculata | reverse complement strand
AATGAAATTATAACCTTAAAATTTAAATGGACTTCAATAATCTTGCAAATCACAGAATGATTTTTTTAGGGAGACATTTAATTTTCTATACTCGAATTAATTTATAATTTATTTCTCGCTATACAGTATTTTTTTTTCTTTCTTTTTTGTTTTTTTTATTATGTATACTGATTCATTCTTCAATGTAGTTACAGAAACTCACGCTAGAGGGCAGAACTTGTCTTGTTTGCTCAAAGCTTTTCCAATTGACAGTAATTGAAGACACTTTCCCGTATTATTAAAAATAATAACAAGTTTTCGCAGACGATATCTTAATTCGCAATTCATCGTATTACGCTATTGAACGTTAGTGATCAACTGATGAGATAATATTTTTTTTTTCCGATGATAATTCTGTGGTGTTTGATAATTCAGTTATCAGTGAATTGAAGTCGGAAAATATAATGAAATTTCATTGATAAAAATTACAGAGCATTAAGTGTCTTTTTTTTTTTCTTCAACTGAGCATTGATTTATTGATGTTGAAGAGGGAGGATTGTGGGTCCGTAGAGTAAGATTTACCTGATTGAAGCACACAGCTGTAACGTAGATTTATATGAGACTCAGCTTTAAAAAAAAATTCAAATCTAAATCGTAAGAAATCAGTGTAATGGATTAATATAATCCTCATTTGTAAATACCTATCGCTAATCTAACAAGGTACCAATTAGATTCTAATGTAAACAATTCCCCAGAACATTATAAAGGCATAAATACAAGGAACGAAATAGTAATGAGTGAGGTCAGTCCGACGGTTGACCACCCTTTTGGCCCAATATCCGTTTCACTGAAGCTTACAGCTTATATGGAGAAGAAATAACCTAATCCTAAGAAATGATCTAAAATTCTAGTCCTTCGCCGGATGATCCTCTAATCGCTGCTAAGGGCTTACTCTTGGTCCTCTTGTGTCTTATTAATTACTAATTAATTTAACTAATTATTATTAAATAATTTAAGGGAAGGAACTTTAGTTACATAATATCGTAACAGTGTTTGTGGGAGAGTCGTTGAGATGGAAGAACAACGAGTCAAGTTGTCAAGTTCTAGAATTGAACTGAATTAATTTCTTAAACGAAAACAGCTTTCGCGCAACTGAGCCAAACATCAAGGGTAAATTCTGCTGATGATTCCTAATAAGGATGAAACAGCTGTTCAAATTCCCGTTGATGTTGGCTCAGTGTGCGAAGGCATATTTGTTGTTCGGTTGTGATTTTTCCTCTCTATTATGAAAAACATTGTTTTTTTTTTTTATAGATTCTACATAGTTTGATTTGATTGGCTAAGTAATTAAAAATATACATAATGATTGGACAAGAGCATAACGAATTTAAATTGATTAACTGATTCAATGGCTGCAATGGAAAAAAATAAAAATAAACAGACATCAATAATTAGGAAATAGAAAAGGAATGTTTTAAAATAAATAATGGTTAACGATTAAAATGAGTAAAATACAGATAGATAAATAATCGTATATTACGTAAAACTTTTATTTCTCTGCCTGTCTGTCTGTCCAGCGCAATTGTTGTGATTTGTGAAAAATAGAAATAATTTCTACACATTCGCTACGGGAATCGAACCTGCTTCTGATCCGAAGTTAGACGTCTTATCCATTAGGCCACGGGGACTACATTCTAATCGCTATAAAAAATACAAATATGTCAGACTAATATTCTAAAAGCAGTCGTGGGTTGGGAGAATCCACTTTTAATCAGGTAATTGTGAGAAAGCAGTCGCAGGTTGGGAGAATTTCTACAAAAATACAAATAAATGATTTCTGAAAATATTTATATATAAACTGTTACAATATTAGGACTTTGTTCCATTTAATTAATAAACGAATTTGCGCGATATTTTGATATGATTTAAACAATTGAAGCAAATAAGGATTTAATTATGTTTTGTTTTATTTAGAAAATGAAAATTTTTAGTGTTTGTATTAGATATTATAAAAAAGCAAACATAGGATATTTATCTGTCTTTTGCATGATTTTAAGAAAAAAAAATG
Source organism: Thereuonema tuberculata (assembly GCA_023159025.1). Lineage (NCBI taxonomy): Eukaryota > Metazoa > Arthropoda > Chilopoda > Scutigeromorpha > Scutigeridae > Thereuonema > Thereuonema tuberculata. The sequence continues at coordinate 44,671,094 of JAFIDM010008419.1, read as the reverse complement.
AAAAATAACAAAGAAATTGTAATTTCCGAACGTATGCTTTAACTTCTTTCAGGGACTTGATGTTTTCTGTTTAATTTAGTTGACATTTTTAGTTTACTATGTTTAACTGTATAATGAATTCAAGCAAATAAAGTCTAAAGTAAATAGTAAAGTATAGAGTAAATTAGAAAATATTAATTAATAACGATAATAATTTGCTAGCGTGGCGAATTGCACGTTTCTTGTATGTCAGAAATGAGATGAACAGCAGACGATAGAAGCACTTTCGTCAGTTGAGCCATGATACAGAATGAAGCGACATCTGTTGGGATGCAGAAGAACTTCTTTGGCATTGAGCTTCTTGCCTGGAGGTCGCTCAGCTGCTCTTTACATTCTCACTATTTTTTTATTTTTCTCTGTATTTAAACGCTTTTCAAGATCATTGTGGTTCCTGCGAATGAGGCAAGGTTAATCCTATATTAAATTACCGTCGACACAGTTTAAAAGCTAGAAAATCCTTTTCAATTTAGTTTTTTGTGGGCTCTTTTTCGACCTTACCTTGAAAACTATTTGTAAAAAATTAACTCTTAAACAATAAATTAAAATAAAGAAAAATTAGGGTTTTTTTTTTTTGTTGTTGTTTTTTGTTTTTTTAATAAGTAAAACTAATTAAACACATTCCCTGTATAATTGTGAGTGTCATTCACATCAATCCTAAATAATGAAACAACTAAATAAAGATCTACACAATTCTAGACCTTTCTCAAATTGTACACGAATGAGAAATATATCGTAACATCCAAATCTTAGCCAATAAATTTACTAAATATAAAATTTATTACTGATATCTATCTATCTACATACAAATATAATTTAGTAAAAACATAAATGATAATTTCAATGTAAAATATTGATAAAAGAATCATTTAAATTTATTTAAGATTTAAATAAAAATCAAAATAACTACGATTATTATTATTCAATTTACAGCTGAGAATAAACTGTATATAACGAAGTTTATTATTATTATTAAATGAAAGTAACGAAAAAAGAATTTTAACAATAAGGAAGATTACGTGAAAACTACATAACATAGATTGTTGAAACAATCAACTTTAAAACAAATTACAATAATCTGATAGTAACGTAAAGATTCAACAATGAACGTATAGTAGCAATGGCTAATGAGATGATTGATAAAAATTGTTCACATTGTAATAACAAGGTTAAATTTGATGTTTTTGATTGTTGAATCTTTGCGTTACTATCAGATTATTGTGATTTGTTTTAAAGTTGATTGTTTCAACAATCTATGTTATGTAGTTTTCACGTAATCCTCCTTAGTTTGTTGTTAAAAATTCTTTTTTCGTTACTTATTCATGTAGACTTGAAGAAGAGACGATTTTTTTTCTCTTCGAAAATTTGCGTTTTTTAATAAATGTATTATCTATTTATTACATTTATTTGTGTTATTATGTTGATGCTTAATATTAAAACTTCTAAAAGAGAGGAAATTAGAAAGAACTATGATGTAAAGAAATCATATGTTAAAATAGCAAATGACACACAACGTCAAAGACTATTTACAATAAAATTATGAAACATATTAAAACGTTACTAGTTTCAGCTCCACTGTGGGAGCTTTCATCAGGCTGAAAAATGTGCTCAGTTATAAAGTTGTTAAACCAAGGGAGTATCAATGGTACCATAAGAAACTAATAATGTTTTAATATGTTTCATAATTTTATTGTAAATAATCTTTTATGTTATGTGTTTTTTAGATGGTATTTCAACTAATCATTAGATCGACACACGTTAAATCAGTTGCACTTTAAAGAAATCAGTTTGACTTTTTAAGTGAGCGATTTCGGGGTCAATTTTGAAGGATGTGAGAGATGGAGACCAAAATAAATGTGCCTAAATTTTAAATTGAATCATAAATAAACTATATACCAAATTTAATGGAAATCCGTGCAGACGTTTTAGCGTGATTATAAAACATACAAACAAGAAAACTGTTCAAGTTGATTAGTAAGGGTTTGCATGTTTTTTGTTTTTTTGTTTGTTTTTTTTCCTTGTGATAATTTTTCAAAAATATTCAAAAGTCCTTATAACGGAGCTGTAATTATTTCTATAATTTTATTGTATTTTTATTTTAATACGAAAATATCAGATTATTAATAATATTTTAATTCAACATACAAATTGAAGCAATAAGAGAAAAAAAATAGATAAACTAATAATCAATTAGAGCTTCTGTAACTGAGGTATCATTGGAAGGCTGTTGAGGGTTTATTATCTCATCAGCCGAAATTATCAAGTATTCAGCAGCTTGATTAACATTCATTGAAACGCGATACAGTGTCTTTCATAATGACTAATCACAAAATTAATTACTAATAATCTTTAATGGAGTTCGAAGAGAAGATTAAGTTAGCAGCAAAATGACCGACAACGTCCAATGCCTGTAAAAGTATATAAAATAATGGTATGAAGACTGTCTAATGATAGTAATAAAAAAATATGAATTATATGTTTCTGTCCAATGCTACTGTAAGTGAAGTAGATTATGTATAATGTAAGAAAAATCATTGTCTGTCTAACATTAGATCTCACTTCCTTCCTGATTCGCGTTCAATGGTGCACATCGGTAGCATTATAATGACAATTCATAGAAGACGATGATGAATCATAGAGTTCTATAAGCTAACCGTCAATTGTAAAAGCGTTCATTATTTGTGGACACACTTAAATATGCAAGAAACGAATCAAATCAAATAATTATTAATATTAATTATTATCTTTAAATCAAAGACTTTATTTTCTTCTTCCAGTTCAGCCATTTCTTCTTTTATGGTATTAACTAGCAGCAAAGCCTGTCGGACGACAGGCATAAAAAATCTGAAAAATCATTTTATTATCAACTATCAACCACAAAGTAAATATATCCTTACAAACTACATTTTTTTGTAAAAACAGCATCAGATCCTTCTATCAGATGTCCTTGATCTATTCGGTCAAGAATTTTGATTTTGACGTCGCAAGCACGACGTGCTCGAGAAATAGCAACATATGACTAAAAACAGGCTCTCGTAAATAAATACCAACCATATCTAAAGTTTATCCTTGTAAATAAATTTTACTAAAAGTAAGAATGGAATAATTATTATTTTTGACCCATAACGCCAAAAGGCATTTAAAACTTACCTTTGTAATCTAAATACTGCGCTAACTTGTGAACGAAGCTTCTACGACAAAAATGCTTTTGAGTTTCGAAATCAGCGTAGAAAACTGAGTAAGTATGCCAAATTTCATGAAATTGGGTGCAGTGGTATCAAAACTATTTGGTTTTGAACATATGTTTTGTTAGAATTTCAGTTGTCTAGATCAGTTCCCAAGATAAAATTTCATGGAAACAACATGGAATGACAAAATGAACTAATATTTCATCCAATTTGAGTACCCTTGATTCAATGGTACCATTGAGAACCCTTGGATCTATCTTAATAGCTTTATTATATCGAGTTATAATATATCGAGTTATATATTTGATGATTTGGTTTGATTGATGATTATCAAAGGCTGTTGTGTCTTCTGCATTTTTAATGACTCCTATTGAGAGGAGCTATTATGATTCCTCTGCCTGTGTGGGGAACGCCATCTACAGCCCAGACCGGAAATAGAGTCCCAAGTGTCATACCAAGTGTTGTATTACCCATGGCCTGGAAGGTTGTGGAAAAAAACCAGACTCCGGTCCAGGTTAATTCTGATTGTATGCGGCCACTGAAATAGAATAGTGGTCAGGAAAGTGATGATAACTGGACAAAATTGGGGGTGTATCTGCACACACAATCGACTGTGCTGAGAACGAATATTAAGCTCTCAACCCAATGGGAGCCATTTTTTTTTACTCAGATTCGCCGGAAATGGTGCACAATGCGGGAATGTACAGATTAAATGAACTCAATGCTGGCATCGCTTCAAATTATATTTCACCCCTGAACTACAACGGCTTGAATAAATGGGTTTTACGCGGCAATAAATGATTGTGTCAATTTTAAGAACACAAGCATTTGTTAGATTGCATATTGTACTCGGTTTCTACAAAACCACAGAAATGACTTGTGATTAATTTCTCTATTAATCCCTTTAAAAATAAAAGCACTGGTAGAGATATAATAGAAGAGAGTTACTACAATAGTCAGTAACACGGTATTCATGTGTCTTCCTATCGCAATTGATCGCAATCAATATCTTGTTATCTATTTAGATAGATAGATAGATAGATAGGGTATACCAGGAGGAAAGATCAATATTCTGCAGGTCATTATATCGATCATTTTAAGATAATATATGAACATGTATCCTATATCTAAGGTCTCCGATTATAATAATTGCTCTATATTAAATTGGACACACAGATTGCTTAATTTTTCCTATGTCACATTTTCCCTTTTCTGTTGTGTGTATGTGTGTGTTTTTTTTTAATCTACAGTATTTGCCTATGAAAATTTAAACTCTTAAAATCAGTATTCGCTTGAATATTTATATCTACTTGTCTCGCAATTACTTTTGAACTAATATGAGAAGCTTCTTGAAATATTGGCATGTATCTTTGAAGTGGTTTAAAAATATCTTCTACGAGCTGTGCCCCGCATTAAAGTCGGCCCTTCTTGGTAATGTTCGGTTCTCATCGTGCGACGAAGTTGGTTGACGTTTATATTTACTGCTCTGCTCCTATTGGTCGTATCGTGATGTTATATAGCCTACGACCTTCCTCAATAAATGGGCTATCTAATGCAAAAAGAATTTTTCAAACAGGACTGGTAGTTCCTGAGATTATCGCGTTCAAACATACAAACTCTTCTGCTTTATAATAGTACAAGATCAATGTGTATTTGTAGGTACAAAAATTTCAATCAGAAGCATTAAATCGAAACCATTAGTAAAGCGAATAAGAAAGTCTTTTTTTGTAATCCATTTTAAGTTTGCGCATGTTTGATTTGATTAAAAGCAATTGGACTTATGTAGTTACGGATTTAAATGACTTTCAGAAAAATAGATTACAGATACGTTTCCTTTATATTGTTTTCATGTAAAGTAAGCTTTGTTTTATCAGGAAGTTGTTGTTTTATGGTTACGCATTTTTGGAAGAATTAATTAGCAATTCACTAATTTCCAAACTTTTCGTTCTTGTTTTTAATATTGAATATCACAGCAATCAAAAACAGATTTAACAAAGTATATCATGATTATAATATAAAGTACCTGGAAGACGGAGCTTTGTTCGGTAAAATAAAGTAAGAACATTGGAGACAATCATCTGATTATTAAACCCCCTTTCGGGGAAATGGACAACTCCGCAGTGAATACACGCGACGTTGAAAGGAAAAAGTTTTAAAAATTATTATTAAGAAAAAGTATTATTTATTACATGTAAAAATGCAAATTTATTTAGAATAACATAATACGAAAATAAAGTAAAAACACTGTAAACAATCATTTAACCCTCTTAATGAGTTTACCCCGAAGTCGAGACCTAGCTAAATCGCTTTCTCGCACCCGAAAACGATAGTGTCGCACGCATTTCATCAAAGTCTTTAGGCCTCTTTTCAAAATAAAGTTTACTAGAATTGTAAGCTTTGTAGTACTTGATTGATAAAATCTTTTAATATAAATGTAATATTGAAGTTAATTTTAAAAACTTCTGGAATATGCAACCGCCATTTTATCACTTTTGTATTTTATTGGTTTAATACTTACCTCAATCATTAAGGAACACAAGCCTCCATTGACGACGGCCAATACACCTGAAAAACGTGTTCTAAAAAAAAATCAAATTGAAGGAAATTAACTTCCATTTCCCTTCAACTTAATCAAAACGGTGTTAGTGAAATATCTCCATTATCCTTATAGCGAAATAAATAATTCGTTCTCATCCTATTTTCTTGTTATTATTCTTCTTTTTTATTCAATTTGTGGTGAAATAATTGAAATTAATATAAGTCATTTTTACCTTGCAATGACCCTGTACTACATTGTCATTAGCCTACTAATTCCCAGCCCTTTTCCCTTCCCGCGTTTTTTTCTTTCCTTAATGCCGTTATTTATCTCCACTGACCTCTGATCTTCCTCTTAAATTACAACTATAATCTGTTTCTTCCAATTTATTTTTAGTATTTCTATTTTTTTTTTTTTCTTCTCTATCTTTTTTTCCTGCTTTCTCTTTACGCCACATTTTATTTTTATTTTCTATTGGAAATTTCAATAGAGTTCATCATATTTCTTCAAAAATATTTCCGCATTTTATAATAATTTACCTTTTGGGTAGCAACGTAATTGAAACTCTGCGAATTCAAGTTTTTTTCAGTTTTTATTTTTAAATTCATTTTGCTCCGTATTTTGTTTTGGTTTTCTGCCCTAGATACACAGTATATTTTTCCGTTTGTCCTTTTCTTTTGTTCTAATTTTACTGTGTTCTAATGTTCTGTCTTTTTATTTTCGCCTACAGTGTAGTTTTCTCTTAATTTTTTTTTTTACATTTTTACTTTACTTTTTTTTTTTTTTTTTTTTTTTAAACCTCCTATCATTTTGTTCTTAGTGGTATCTATTTATGAGGATTCGCTAGATGAATATTTACTATTAAGCTATGGTTGAATATGTATTTTATTTTATTTATTTTATTTTATTTTATGACAATGCTTTCAGTTAAATTTTAGAATATGGTTTGAAGTTTTAAGAGAAGGTTTTTTTTGTTTAAGTTGTTAATTTTTTTAAAATTTGTTAATTATTTTTATTACATATAGGTAATAAATTAAAGTGAAAAAATGATAAAAAAAAAGAAAAAAATTATATTAATATAAAAATAATTAACAAATTTCTGATGAAGGGCTGTGGAGAGACTGCTCGAAACATGTAACCGTTTAATATTTTAATTTTTAAATATTGTTAAATATTGTGTTGTCGTTTATATTTTATGTTAAATATTTATGATTTTCAATATTTCTTATATCAATTTTAGAATTTAATTTTCTGCACTTTCTAGGCCAAATGCTTTTTACATACAGGTTTATATAAGTTTTGTTTTGTTACTTTTGAAGATGGCATTGTTGTTTTTTTTTCCCTTGTATATTCTGACTTGTAGTTGTATTGACTTGCAAAACTGAGTTTTAAACTTGAGTTGAATGGAGCGCTTTAGAGGGTGGTTTTCTTTATCACAAGTTTGAGTTTGAACTGTCGTTATCAACGAAACTGTGTGCGACAGAAGTTAGAAAATCAGTCACTTAGGCTACTAAGAAGCTTTAATTTTTTTTAAATAAATGCCTGGCTATATTTTGTTTAAATCAAGAAATATATAGTTATTTATATGAAGACTATTTATTTATTTATTTATTTATTTATTTATTTATTTGTTTTTCAATTTTCAAAGCATCAGAAACGTTTTTTTAAAAATTAATCACTCATCATATTATTTAGTTTTTATTGTAATCCTAAAGAAATGTTGAGGATGAAGAATAGTTTGTTGTCCTCTGGTACAACCTAAAGAAGTCCTTCGCAAAGAAGGATGAAATATCGTTGGAATCAAAGGAGTGTTGTCATATTAAGGATTTCCTGGAGGAAGTCGCTCATCATTGACTGAAAAAGTTAACAATCTAAAATGCGTGTTCAAAAGTTCTACAGAAATATTGTAGAATCTAAGAAAATTGGCATTACTTTCCTGTAAAATACAGACCAACAAATGTATTGTGACAAGCCAAACAATAAAAAAAAAAAATCCATCAAACATTAACGTCTACATATGTATTGATTTGTTGAGTAATCGCATTCTCATGGCATCTTACGAAATTATATTGCAAAACATTATATGCATCTTTTCTGTGCTACCAGTTACATAAAAGATAAATAAATAAATAAATATCAGTTGAAGATTTAGTAGATAAAAACGTAAAAGCCAAATCTCAACTCTCAATGATAACACCATAGCGATCGTCAGTCAATGCCTGTCTGCAAATGCCTGTTGCAAAAGTGATTTCCTCTTAAGCTAATCTACACAAGGACAAGAAGAACTAATAATTAAACGTAGTAGATGATTTCGAACTATCCGCGATAAGATTGAATTGAATTTTCTTTGGATACATTTAGCATTTTTTTATCATACATAGATTTTATAGATCTATAAAGTACTTTTTCCCTGAGTTAATAAGTTCTTTCGTACTTCTTGTTTTTGCTTGTAAATTCAGTCTATTAATGAATTATTATATAATAAAACCATTTTCTTAGGCGTCGCAATCACAGTGGAGTTTCAAAGCTTAAATAAACAATAAAAAACTTAATAAAATAAGTAAAAAAAAGAAAATTGTGAAGCATAAAGTTAGTGGCGACATAGAAGCCCCATGCGGATATTGAATGGGTCGAGTAAAAAATTCCCAAACTTGACCTAAACTTGATCTAAGGAGCGTTGGCGGGTTATCCGACGCGCAACGACAGCCGACTGTCCACCGGAAACGGTGAAGTTTGTTTTTTTGCATTTTTTTTTTTTTTCCTGGACAACTACTGACTCGATCGACTTGAAATTTGGACAAGCTTTAGTTTAGAGTATCTACTTCATAATTGGTATTTTTTTCCTACCATATCTGCAACAGTTTGAGAAACAGTCGACTGTTTGTTTGCGGACTCTGTCCGCATTTTTCCGGATGGGCAGAAATAAATACCCCATTCTTACGGTGTTTGGGCCTCTGAACATGATGGCGAAGTCCGTTTGCCGATCCGACCTTCCGTTCGGGTGTTTTTACGGGGAACAGGCACGGACGGACAGGAGAAAAGCAATAGCACCCACATGGGTCGCTTAAAATATCTACTCCTAGCTGATGATCACCAAAGAGCGGTGAAACAGCTGTTCTAGGAGGTCACTTGCTCTCGCCCAAGTATGTTTATTAGCATTTTCTTAGCGTTTAGCAAAGAATTAGACATTTTTCTTAGTTTTTTTCTTGTTTTTTCTGTAGTTTCGAAATTGTATTTAAATATTTTTTTTTTCCTATCTTTGGTTTTACTTACTTTAAAAATAAAAAATAAAAACAAAGTATTAATCTATTGTTACTAAATAATTTTCTCGGAACTGCTGCTGAATGAATGGCTGGAATCCAGGGTTTGGTTCCCATTCGCCTTAACTGGGCATCTGTTCATCACGGAGCTCCTCCCTCGGCTTAATATCAAATCTTACAACACCCTCTCAGTGAATTATAGGAAAGCAGACACAACAGGGAAACTTCGATTTACAAGTGACTACAAGGAGAAAATTACAGTCCACTGTCAAACTTCGATTACGTATGTTGACGATGGAATGTACAGAGAATAAGAAGGCGTTGAAAGCGTGCAAACATTGTCATAAAACAACAGTGAAAACGTGCCAAATAATAGGCCCTAAAATACTGATAAGACAATAATTGGTATTTACGGATATCAATGGAGAAGACGATGTTTGCTGTGTTTAATGGAACAAGGCAGTAAATGGAGATAAATATAAGGAAATCCACGGTGGGCGCCCATAGAATTTTTTTGCAGGAAAGACAATAATTTAGAAATTAGTCTAAAGTTAACTTAAAAATTATAAAAAAGTAACTTAAGTAAAACTAAGTAATAAGTTTTAATAAAATTTACCATCTTATTAATTCTCTTAATTTTTAAATTAAAAATCCAGGATGGGCCAAATGTCGCCCCCCCCTCCCCGACCGTAAATAATAAGTTAAGTTTTAAAGTGTCCCACTACAGACTTATGCCTTGGAGTCGTTGGAGCTAAGGCTCCCGGCGTTCCGTGACCAACGGCACGAAGTTGAGGTTGGGTGGTCAGCCCGACGCCCGCCCGCCCGCCTTTAACCCCCGGGGAAAGAAACCCGGTACCCATTCAATAGAGGGCTGGGTAGACCCTATAGCTCGTTTGGAGGAGAATGGAGCGTGGAAATATCCACGGCCTCCGTCGGGGATCGAACACGCCACCTCCAAAGGGCTGCGTAGGCAGCCCTTTCTTATTCGGCTACCGTAAATGTGGGTAAAGTTCAGTTTTCTTATAGAATGGATCATTAAACTACTGAAGGCGTGAAAAAAGTAATGTTCACGACAGCCCGTGGGCCCAGGCAATCGGAGCTTCTGTACCGAGGCTGAGATTTTTGGCCCCTTTTGTAAACTAGTTTTGAAAACTAAATAAAAATGAAAAAAAAAAAGGGGGAAATAAAATCGGATTCTCTCACTTACAACATATAAGGAAACCACATTTTCTTAATATTTAGTGCTTGTTTCTTAATCTAAGTACATTTGACCGCGCATGCTTTCTTACTATTTCACTTTGAACAATTTTGTTCCCTGTTTATCCACTTTGTTAAAAAACTGCTGTACGGATTTCCATAAATTTGCATAAACTTTCCATGAAGTATAGCTTATTTATGGTCGTGCTGAAAATATAGGCACATTAATTTTAATCTCCACCCCCTCTCGACCAAAAATCACTTCGATATTTCTCCCTGAAATGACTGGGCTGATTTCTATTTGACATTTGACTTACGATTATCTTAATTCCTAAATCCACGCCTCGGCGAATTCATGCTGTTTTGAGGTCTAAAGGAGGCCCAACACGCTACTAGGTACGTGTGCCTAATAAAGTGACCGAGCAGTGTATGTTACTGAAGATGAAAATGACAGACATGTTGCAAGAACTTTTCCAGGATCTGTCTTTTCGTAGGCGTAGTTATCAAAGAATAAAGGAACCAGGATAACTATATTTCGGTTAATATATGATATTTATAATATATCCGTTTTGTTTTTCCTTACCTGAATCCTGCGGGATTTCCAGAAGAATCGTAAAGTCAAAGTAAAAGCCTGAAGGTCATAACAACAGGAAAAGATACAAAAACTACAGAGGAAAGGAATATCCAACACGGAACAAGAAACGAGAATAATAACAATATACCAGTTCAAAAAATGTATCAGTAGAACTTTATACTTTAAGAAAATTGTTATAGTAACAACATGTAAAAAATTCCCACGTAAATTACAAAGCATTGGCCCAACGTTGGCCAACCATTCCCCAACAATGCCAACCATGGCCGAACGCTTTGTGTTACGTGGGTTAAAAGCGGTGAATTAAGATTTTTTTTATCAAATCTTTTTGTGTAGGTCTCTCTGTAATATCTTTTGAACCATTGGATAAATCTTTGTGAACTAAAGCCAATTTCCGAAAAAGATCGGAAGTGACGTCAGGCGTAGGAATATCTATTCTGTGGTGGCGAGATGGCTTCTGTCTTTCGTGCTAAGGTTCAATGGATCGATTCTCCTACATTTGTCTTTTTTGTTGCTTTTTTTCTTTCCCCCTCTCCAGTTTTTTAGTTTTGTAATTAATCCTTTTTAAAATTACATCTATTTTAATTTTATTCTCGCCAGTCAAATCACATGACCACACAAAGACTAACCTTTACGATTAACTTTAAAGTACATGTAAGGAGACATGTGTGAGCTAGTGGAGGCAGCCGTGATGTCAAGTAGTTCGACAACTTAATAACCAATAGTATGATTAATTTTTACTAGTTTGAAAAGTTCCACAAAAAATATTTTTAAACACTTTATTAGATATCAGTACAAAATAAAAGTACAGTAATTGCACATCATACAAAACCTTCTACTTGCAGAATATTTACAGAAAGGTTAAACTATGTTTCGGGCTGACGGATGTTGTGTAACTTGATTCATTCACGTCACTCCTGATCTTTTTCTGAAACCGGCTTTAGGACGGATCTAGCTTTATGAATATGAAATCTTTTCCGATTCATTTTGAAGAAATTAGCGCGCGAAGACTTCAACAATTCCCACAGAAAAACATTGGGATCTAAACAATGGATTTCTATCCTATTTCTAGTAGCATCTGATTATATTAAAACAATGAATGTTAATTTCAGTTACCGGTATCTAATCCTTTAATTCGCGCCTGATTAAAATTAATCCAATTTAGACAGTTTCAGTAAGTAATGCTGACTTAATTCTTTTTCAGAAAATGAAAAAAAAGAAAAAAAAATTACTGTTATATTCAGAGATTTTAGAACGTGAAAAAAAAAAAAAAAAAAGAAAAACTTTACATTTTCGTTTTTTTTAGATTTAAAAAATAATAAATAAATAACTTATTAACATACATTTTAAGATTTCGATTTATAATTTTGAGATTAAATTATAATAAAAAAATGGTAAAAAAATGAAGGAATAAACAATGTTCTTCCTGCATGACTTCATTTTCAGTTGCTAAAATTTTTTGGGTAGGTTTCTCAAATAAATAA
>JAFIDM010008419.1:44586328-44657134 GCA_023159025.1 Thereuonema tuberculata | reverse complement strand
TATTAAAATATAAATCTTTGTTTGTTTTTTTATCTGTTGTTATTAAATAAACGATGAAATATCATTTAAAGTGCATTTTTATTCAAAAAAGGAAAGATTTGAAGGTTACAACGCTAAAGCAATATTTTCACTTTTGAAAAATAAGGCGCTTCTGTTAAAGCGTGTCTACATTTGTATAAAAAGTTTTTAAAAATAAAGTTTTTTAACGAAAACATTAATTTTAAACAATTTGTTTATTTTTCGTCATTAGCGGGGAACGTAATCTTCAAAATGATGCCTCAATCATTGATTTTGATGAAGTAGTAAAGGAAATATAGCGTACCGACAAAAAAAACCCTTTGAGAAATAATATATAATGATGATTGTGAAATCATATGTAATAATGCTAGTAACATAGTAATAAAAACTATGTTAAATAATAAAAAGTAATAAGACTTTTGTGAATACAATAATACATAGCAATAATTATGTTGTAACATTTTCTCTGAATTAATAGCAAAATAATAGATTGTTGAATCTATTACAAAAACAATATACAGTGTATTCTCGATATCTCGAACTTCGATATCTCGAAAACCTTGATATGTCCAAAAATCATCTTCCCATCTGATGAGAAACATACAACGAATGTTAATTTTAATTCTTGTGTCGAAGAATTTTCACTCAAAACCTTGTTCTGTCGAATATTTTTCGAAGTAAAAAAATTAATTTTTCCAGAAAAATCGCCGTTCAGTTGTGTCGAAGCAAATAGAGATATTTTTTGTGAAAGTCTAGCAATGTAAGGTCATTATATTTACTATTTCTTTTCAATTTAATGTAATTATTTTCGACTACTTTTAAAAATTAAAATTATCATTGCTGTATTTAGACTTACTGTCAACTATCATTACGTATTTAGACTTACTGTCAACTATCATTACATATTTATACTTATTCTCATCTATCAAGACTCTAATTTTTAGACTATTATTCTGTATCTTGTGTTTTTACGTGAATTTTTATGTTTTGGTTATGACCTTGTTATCTCGAAAACTCGCTATCTCGAATTTGTTTTAGCATCTCTTCGACTTCGAGATATCGAGAGTATACTGTAATTACAAAATATTTCTTTATTCTTATTACATTTTTTAAATTTGTTTAAATGGATGTTTAAGGAGTTTAATCAAGATGTGTCATTTATTTAATATGAAGTTTTTAGAGTTTTTTTTTTTTTTAAATAAATAAAAGTGCAATGATTTAACTTTTATTTTACGAAATTTTTAATTTCAAAAGTATTTAAAAATTTTTAGGTAATTAGCGATATCTTAAACGTGTTACCTCTCCTTTAAATACTTTTCGATATATTTTTTTGTTTTTTTTACTTTATCCGTATCTTACGTTCAATTTTATCTTAAACACTATTTTCACGCGTTAAATTGTGTAGGGAGAGAAAAATCTATTTCTATCTGTTGTTCGCTTCCTTCCTTGGTTCATTGACTGCGGTCATTGAGTCCAGTCAAACAAGACAGAACTGGACTGTAATTTATCAGTTGACTTTTTTTTCTTAATACTTAAACTTGCAATTTACGACATTTTGTTCATTCATTCATTAAATTTCGTCATTGAATTTCCTCATTCAAGTCGTTTTCGTCATACCTTTGCCTTCAAAGGAATAACAAGAAACCACAGAAAAAAATTGTACAGTACTCTTTTTTTTTTTTGTGTGTGTGTTTGTGTTTCTTGTTACTTCTATTGTTACAGAACGTAAGTAAATATTTTCAATTGTAACAATGTACTGTTACGGTAGTTGTTTTACAGTTGTGAAAGAACATATAAATTTATTTAAGTTTTGTAATTACTCGGAAATAACATTGAATATTCAAGAAAAAATATTATATGTAGGTCTATATATCATTTTATATATATTAAAAGCAGTCGTGCTAAAGGCTGATCATAAGGGCGAATAAGAGATATAGTCTGACTACGTGAATCTCGGGTTCGTCACGATTCATCTAAGTCCGAGACAACAGCCTCTTTCCGAGACTTCTCGCAAAACAGTTTGATTGGGGGGGGGGGGGGTCAAAGTGAATAATTCTTGTCGACTTATATTTATGTTGGTTTTTTTTTTTCCTTAAAATATTGGGGGAAGGGGAGGCAAGTGCCCCACCTCCACCAAAAAATAATTCCGTCTATGCCCCCCGCTAATTATCATTAGAATTCATTCTATGTTATAAACAGTTGGTAAATCCAGCTATTATTTCGAAGTACAGTTTTTTAGTTTCCGGAGTCCCATTTTACCTTGCATTTAATTCCAGTACGATTTAAATACTCTTACATTAATTGGCCTAAAATATTTTAACTATTTGTATAAATTATTCATAACTATGTATATTCGAAACAACAGCTATAATTTTCTTACTGAAAAATAAATTAAAGAGAATTATTGATTCTGTTAAAAGGATATCCTGTACTTTTTGTTTGTTTGTCATTTACATATATTAATTCCTATTATCGTATATCCATTAAAATACTTAATTCATTGAATATAACGTTCTGCGGAATTCCTTGTTTTGTTGAAGACCCTCAACATTTGTCGAAAAAGGCCATTCGTTAGCTTTGAGCAAGACACTGTTTCCCCCCATTTGTGCTTTTCAAGAGGAAAGTTCACCCCAACCTGTTATTTGGAAAGAGTGGGGGTGGGGTGGGAAATAGACAGCAACCTGCTTAATAACAGGGGTGGGATCATCCCCCCTGCTTTTCAGTTGAGGCGGCGGTGGTGGACTCGAATTTCGTAGGAAGGAAGAGTTACATAAAAAAGGTCTGATTTGAGCAGGTCTATCATTAGGATCCGTTTTATTTTTTATTATTGTTATTAGTTTTACATTAGTAGTTTTTGTTTATTAGAAAAGAAGTTTTTTTGTCATTTACTTTATTTCAAATAAAAAAATACGGTTCTAAAAAGTGCAACGCAAAAAGAAATAGTAATAATCATAATCAGTTACATACCTATTATTTAAATATTATTAATAAATAATCTAAAAGCATAAATAAATAGATAAACTTCTAAATCTTCCAAAACATTATACTTTAATAAATAAAACCACACTAACTGATCAAACTTCCACAAATCTTCATTATTTTTGATATTTCTGCTCTGTCACCGAGAACTCAAAATCAATAATGTTCATTAATTTTGAATTCTCCGGTGAGAGAGCAGAAATATCGAAAATAATGAAGATTTGTGGAAGTTTGATCAGTTAGTGTTTTTATTTATTATAAATCTTTTTTTAAAAAATACGTAGTTATATTTAAAACAACTAAAACATAATAAAATATAGCATAACACATAATATAGCATGTGTTTACAATACATGCTGTAAGGAATCCATGAAAAGTTTCGGAGGTATCAAGACCTCCATCATCAGCAAGATAACGGAAATAAGGAGGGATAACAAGTTTATATATTGGGGTTAATTCTAGAAACTCCACTATATAAACTTGTTATCCCCCTCCCCCTTTTTCCGTTATCTTGCTGATGATGGAGGTCTTGACACCTCCGAAACTGTTCTTGGATCACTTATAACATGTATTGTATACTTTTCATTATGTTTTAATTGTTTTAAATACAACTATTTTTTAAAACTATGGTGTGTTTGAAGTATTTCCTATGTTATCATCATAACTAACCACACACGTTAAATATATACTTATTATAAATCTATATTCAGTAAAAAATTTTTAGTGACGTTATGTAGCCTATAAATAAGTAATAATAGCAATAGCATCACAATAACGTAGTTGAATTCATTAATTATTATTTCATTGGAAAATTTAATTGCTCTTTTAATTTTAGTGGAAATTTAATTATTTTTTATTGTTATTAGATATCAAGTTTCTGCTTATTTTCTTGAGATCAAAGTTGAAGTAAATTTTGTTAAACTTGAAAATAACTCTTGGATTTCTAAATTTGCATTGTACTTTATATTATTTATCTGTTAAAATATAATAACTTGTAAAGAATTTCGTAAGATAAGATTGGCTTAAAGCTAATAAAAATTAAGTTTTAAGTAGAATTGTAGGAACAGATTTTAAATATAATTATTTTATAATTAGCACTAGAAAACCTGTGATCACGTGATCTTGGATTCTGAGATAATTTACTCCCCACCCGTGATCGTGACCGCTTTCCCACAACCCGCGAGGTTGTGTCTCGGAGACCTCACGTTTGATCGTAAGTCACGTGACTTGCGGTTGAACCACGTAGATGACGATGAAAATGTGAGCATCTCGGAGACCGTCTCTGAGATCCTGGATGACCCGAGACGTCCGGTTGACCCACGTACATAAAAATGAAAATGTGATCATCCTCAACATTATACCTAACATTTTGTACCTTAATTGTATTTCTGTGTCTTATAGTTTCGGAGGAGATAGGATCAGAAAAAAAAAAACCAACAATTTTTAAAAATATAGATTTAATATAATTAAACATAATATATTTATGTGTTATTGCGTACATTAATAAAGAAATTACTATTTATAATATGTAAAATATTAGTTCTATTTTGTTATTTAAATTATATTATATTTAAAATATAATTTAATTTATTTAAAATATCTAAATTTATAATTGTTTCTTTTTTTTTTGCAGGTAAGCCTTGTAATCCTTATTCCCTCCATATAAACAGTTGCAGAGATAGGTAAGAGCAGGTCCAATTCTCTCTTAGTGTTGAATTTGTGATTTGATGTGATATTTAACACTACGGCGTTCTGCTAGTTTCATTTTCCAGGAAGTAACTCTGAAACAATTGTCTAATGTAATTTGACTTTGATGCTCATTAATTACCCGTATTGAATTCGAAATATAGTGATTATATTACATAAATCCAATAGTCAAAGAAAAGTATACTCGGTAACTTTTACTTTGTTTGGTTTTTTTCAAAAAGAAAATATATACGTATTTAGCCTATACCAATACTGATTTTTTAAACAGTAGGGGAATTTTTTTCTTCGAAGAATGTAATTTTAGTATAAGGATCAGAAGACTGTGTCTGTGGACAAGTATCATTAAAATATCATTAGCAACAATCACAACAATCGCAACAATTGCGTCTTTTTGCATGCGCAACAATCACATTTATAATACAGCTCTACAAAAATCATAATCACAATAATCGCAACAATTACGCCTGTTGCATTCGCAACAATCCCATTTATAATACAGCTCTACAATAATCATAACACAATAATCGCAACAATTGCGTCTTTTGCATTCGCATTTCGCAACAATCACACTGATAATACAGCTCTACAACAATCACAATAATCGCAACAATTACGCCTTTTGCATTCGCAACAATCACATTTATAATGATAAGGAAATTAAAGCAATATCAATTATATTTTCTTATACTGTATGTATCAGAAGACGTTGCGAAGCATTGTGATTGGTTTACTAATCGCTATCCCTACCTTGTTTATTAATGAAACTGATTTAACGAGCAGGTAAAAACTAATTAAACATAGACCATAATGCACCTGTCCTCCAAATTTCGTCTCCAACATTTTTGTATTCATTTTCGTTTTCTTTGCCTGACGAAAATGTTCAAATACTGGAACTTTGAAACGTCACCTTGTTTTAATTTTAATTGTTAACATATGTGTAGAGGTGCATTATGGTCTCATTTTTAATTAATGTAATGTTTATTTGTTTATTTGTATGCTGTATTTTGCTACTGAGTTAGAGCAAAAACTTCTTTATAGCATACCATTATTAGGATCCAGGGTTAGGTCAAGACAGGGTCTGCTCATAGATAGGCGGCAGGTCAGGAAGTTTCCGCACAAAAAATTTTACAAATAATTTTAGAAAAAGTTTCGGATTGATAAAACTTTTGAGTATTCTATCCAGAGTGAACAAATATGGAATTTCCCGAATAACGTCGCTTACTACAAATATTTGGTAAAGAAAGAGTGTAAATTAGAGTATAAACGATCTTTTTTATAATAAAAATACATAAATAAAACTTAAGTAAATAAACTAATAGGAGAAGGAATATTAAATATATTACTATGTTGAAAATTCAGATAGTAATTTCAAATATGTACCTGGAGTAATATATTGAAGTTCATAATATTCTGAATATGTCTTGTAGAAACAAATAATAATAATAACATTAAATCTTGATAGAAAATACTTAAAATCTATTACACTTTGCAAAACTATATTTATGTCTATCAGGCGTACGGAATTTTATAATGTAAAATAAAGATCAAATATATTCTACTTATAAAGTTTACCAATTTTAAATGTAAAAAATGAGAAAGCAGTGGAAACAATTTTGTGCCAAATAAATTTAAAATATTAATAAAAAATTAAGGAATTAAATTTAGCGAATTATCGTTTCTTTTTTTAAATTTAGAAAAAATAAAGTTCATTATATAAAATAAAAGTTACATAAATAAAATCATTACATAAAATAAGAATATAATTTATTTCTATTCTAATATACCATAAACACCAAAATTTTAATATGTTATATAAATGTATATATACTCTATTTATTAATAACACTGCTCTATGTCAATTATTTTGCAGGAAGTGATTTTAATTCCGGAAAGCGGATTCTAAAAAGTTGTTCGTAAATAATCTTTTTTAAAAAAAAGATGCCGTTTCTTAGTTACTTAACTTGCTAACTTGCAATTGCCTCAAGTGGTACAATTATGAGTATTTATTGTCTGCTTTACGCTTAACTACACGGAATTAAGGCGAAATGTAAACACATTCCCTTCAAAACAGCGTCCGTGACCATGAGCGCATCTATACAGATAATTTGAATTGACAGCTTCAAATGTATTTGATTGGTTGAACGGTGAAAGGTGTTTTATGTTTTTCTGCGATATTAAGAAAAGTAAATATGCTAAAAATATACCTGTCATCTTCTATATTCTTTTACTTTCAGTATTCCGTAATAATAATATTGCCATTCAAAGTAATTCCCGTATTAAACAACAATGGGTGCTGAGACCAAATTGTTTACCAAGGGACATCCTGGAACAGCTGTTTCACGCTCTTTGGCGATCATCAGCCAGGAGCAGTTACCGGTGAACAACGAGGTCTCAGTACTGAGGCTAATAGGAATAATCGTCGGAATAGCAGTGGTGCCTCAAAAGTGGTGCTCCTGGCTGATGATCGCCAAAGAGCGTAAAACAGCTGTTCCACGATGTCACTTGGTAAACAATTTGTTCTCCTCCATTGTTTTGTTTATAAATAATTCAATGCGCACATTGAATTTTTTATGAAAACGGCGGACTTTACAAAGTTAGTCGGTAGTCTAGTTACAATGTTAACCAACTTTATTTTAACCGTATATCAATATCATGCACATCGGTCGAGTATTTGCTTAGATCTTGTGGTATCCATATTTGAGTCTCTTAAACAGTATTTTTTCATGGATAAAGGTGTGTGATCCATGAGATCTCGTGTTTCATTCTTTTTTCTGCTTTTTTTTTTTTCTGGTTCCGGCCATGGGCGGAAAAATGCTATTTTTAGAACTTGTCCGATCTTCGATAAGTATATACTACAGTTTTAAATGTTCACACTAATATCTATTACATCTCTAACACCATGATGTTAATAGTGAAGTTTCTGAGATAAGGCAAATTCATAATTTTTGTTAATATCATAGAACTAGGGAAGGGTGTTTCGCTTTAATAATAGTAATTAGATAATAGTAAAAATTTAATTACAATGCTGTGCAGCAATCGTGAACTTGATAAGACGCTTGGAATTTTATCCTATATAAAGCTTTTAAAATATTTGAGGCAGTAATAGTTTTATTGGATTTCTAACATTATAAATTTATAAATTTTAAAGTTGAAAAAATTATTATATTATATGTAACTTTAATAAATTTGAATATCGCATACTTAATATTTGTTTAATATCCATTTGTGACATGTAAACATTTCAGGGAATATATATATATATATAAATAAACATTCTTAGCGTATATGGAAAAAAAAAACATGTTTCGTTACAGTTCCTTTTAAATTTTCAGCACTTCTTTACGGTGCTTGAGGAAGAGCAGACGGGAAGGGCATTGGGTCATCTGGGGTGCATTCACTCACTTGTCAGTTCAATCAATTAGTCTGTAATCACAGCCCCTTGCAAGAGAGTTGAGTTGAGAGTATTTAATTAATTAACGGGGTTTCAAGTTCTCACAAATACGATCTTTCTACATATCTTAGTTTAGATTTAAATATTTATTTAATAATGCTAAACAATAATTAAAAAGTTCTAGTCTCGTCTAGAATCAAAAAATATTCATTTTTTTTCGAAGAAATTGCATACAGAGAGATAAAAATCAATTATTCTGTTCATTGCGTCACATGGACGCCACTTCGTGGGTTCACCACCCACAACAGTCTACTATTGCATCAGCGAAAATGGTCCCGACTAAATTTAGTTAGAATTTGAATCAGACAGAGGAGGGCTTGTGAATCATAAGGTTTTCTTCCTTCTATTTTGACTGAACACCTTGAATCACCAAACCGTTGACCAACACCATATGAAGCTGCCCCAACATGTTCGACCAAGGAGTGGTTTTTACGTGGTCCTATTTCCTTGATAATGTAAGTTTCGAAGACTCCAATTCCTTTTATGTTCACCAAACTTCCATTTTTTTATCTAAGAAAATTAAGCTAAACATTTTTCTGTCTAGGAAAATTAAGTTAATTTTTTTTTTCTTAAGGAAATTAAGCTAAAAATTCTTTTTGTTTAGGAAAATTAAGCTAAAACTTTTTTTATCTAGATAAATTAAGCTTAAAAACTTTTTTGGTCCAGAAAAATTACACTAATATTTTTTTTTATCTAGGAAAATTAAGCATTTTTTTTTGTCTAGGAAAATTAAGCTACAAACGTTTTTTTGTTTAGGAAAATTAAGCTAAAAATTCTTTTTGAATAGGAGAATTAAGCTAAAAACGTTTTTGTATAGGAAAATTAAGCTAAAAAACTTTTTTTGTCTAGGAAAATTAAGCTATAAACGTTTTCTTGTTTAGGAAAATTAAGCTAAAAATTCTTTTTGAATAGGAAAATTAAGCTAAAAACGTTTTTGTATAGGAAAATTAAGCTAAAAAACTTTTTTTGTCTAGGAAAATTAAGCTAATTTTTTTTTTTGTCTGGGAAAATTAAGTTAAAAACTTTTAGTTGTCTGGGAAAATTAAGCTAAAAATATTTTTCGTTTAGGAAAATTAAGCTAATTTTTTTTTTTTTTTTTTGAGTATGTTCTATTGCATATTCATGTACAGTACGCCGATTATCCGGGGTTCAATTACCCTTGGATTAACCTTGGTTCTCTGTAGTACAGAGAAATTTCATTTTTATATATAAATTCTCTATGCAATGGATTTGTAAAATAATAAAGTAATTACTGTGTATTTTAAAAAAAGTTAATCATAATTAAACAGTATATTATTCAGTTTTATATTTATTTTTGTCGTTTTTTTTTTTTTTTTTTTTTGTTATTATTAAAAAAGGGAAAAAAAAATAAATAAATAAGAAATAACATATTAAGGAAAAAGTAGGCTTTAAATTCTTATTACTTTCTTTCATTGACCTGATTAATTTAAAAAATATCAATTTCTTGATGCACTAAACCGTCAATAAGCATTAAAAATTTTTACTAACTTTGCTCTTAAAATTTTACTCTTCTGAATATGAATTCTGTTTTGTTGATATATTTAATAAACTTATACACGTGAAGAAAAAGAGCATTTAACGTTCATTATCTGCGCGTGCTTTCAAATTGTTAAAAAGTCAATTGGATTAAGGCAATGAAAAATTTGCTTTTTGTTTAATTAAGTAAAGATTTATTTAATTTTTAGCAAATGGAGAATTGAAAGATACTTTTTCTTATTTGGAAGCATATTACCATTTACAAGTATTGAAACTTCTGTGTGTTATTTTCAGGGTTTGAGAAAAGTTAGTAAAGTTTAAAAAAATAAAGAAACTAGATTTAAAATTTCTTTTAAATTTTATTTTTTGTTCACTAGAAGCCATCACTTAGTTTTTGTTTTTTTTTATTTTAAAATTTTGATTTATTTAAGAAAAGTTGAAGTAAATTTTTGCATTTTCACTAAAATCGGAAACTTGATTTGATTGGGATCTAATCTGAGTTTAATCTCGAAATTGGTTAAAGTTCATTTGCGGACACCTGTTACTTTACATTTTTCAGTGAATTCGGTCAGTAGCGATCGCGTTGGCTTCCCGGGGTCTTTGAGGACGAAGCCGATGGCGCGCGCAACTGCACTTATTCCCTGGACACACGGGCGAAATTCTTGGATAGTGACTCAGAGCTCGGGGGGATTCGGTTGTTCTACGTGGAAAGAAGAAAGGATTTCCCGTCGTCGTTGCTTCGCATCCCTGCTATTACCTCCTCGGCATTCCTTTCTTCCCTCCCCCGTCTCTCTCTTTCCCTTGCTCCTCCTCTGCGGTCTCCACCTTTTCTGATCGCTTGCTCTGTCCTGGAGGCAACAACCTGCTGATCGGTCCTCCCCTCCTTGACTGTGGCGAGTTGTTGTGCGCGTTCGTTGCCCGTCGAGGTGAGTTTAGACGGGTCCCGGGATCGGTGGACCTCGCGTGACCGATACATCGACTCGATATACACAAATACGCGGAGGCGGAGGAAATTCTAGGAAAGTCGATTTGTGAGCAAAGGAAAAAAAAAAAAATACTCTTTACGAATTGAGAAATTGTTCGCGAGCAGTTGAGGAAAAAACAGTTGCTGTATGCTAAGATTTGTTTGCGAGTTGATTTAAGTAACACCACGTGTGCTGACATCATCTCCGTGTTCGTTAGGCCGTCGCTCGCCGCCGCCGACGGGTCTCTCCATACTTGGACATCGCTGCGCCCCGTTTACGTAGACCGGCCTTGCCCAACCACCTCGTCGACTGTCCTCTTAACGGTTGGCCGCTTCATTGCTGGCAAAGGAATCCCACACAACGAACTCGGGAGGGAGTTTAGTCTGAGCGAAATATATTCGGCCCAAAACTCTACTAAACAAAAAAGAAAAGGTCTTTATTAAAAAAAATAAATACTGTGAATGCGAAAGATAAATCTACAATCACCCAAATAGTGCCTTGACTTGTGAGAGGAATTTCTTAATTTTGAACACCTGTTGAAAATATGTTTGGACCCAAATTACCGTATTCCGCCTGAATGTTCTGTGAGTCAGCCGCGAAAAGAAAACTGCCTCGTTCGGACATAGCAACAACTTTATCTTCATGTTTAGGTAAGCAGATAAAAAAATACAACTTTATTTATTAATTATTAAATAAACAAATTTTATTCTGAAGATATGACTTTGGTAAAAATATGAACAAAGTAGATCAACAAAATTATTAAAAATGTAGTTTAACTGAAAGTTTTTTATTTATTTATTTTTTTATTGATTACGTATCTATCAAACATAATTTTTAATCATTTACAATTCTGAGAATGGCTTAAATAGCCCACAATTATTATTATTTATTTTATTTTACAATGTAAAAGTTTACTACAAACTTACTTTTTTTTTTACATTATACATAACTTTTAATGAAACATTAGATGTATAACAATAAAAATATAAAATTATCAACATTATAGGTTGTATATGAAGTTATATGAAGTCACAATTTTATTGTCACTTTAATAAAAAATAATCGGCCGTTAATTTTATGCATATAAAGTTTTATAAATGTAATATATGTAACGCAAACATTCTCTATACAATGTATTTGTACATTAAACATTTTGTATTTTTGTTGTTACACATCTAATTTTTCATTAAAAATTATGTATAATGTAAAAATAACTGTAAAAGTTTACTATAAACGTATTTTTATTACATTATACATACCTTTTAATGAAAAATTAGACATATAACAACAAAAATATAAAATTATCAACATTGTATGTTGTACATGAAGTTATATTATGTGATAATTTTATTATCAATTAATACTAAAAATATCGGCCGTTAATTTTAAGCATATTAAATTTTATAAATGTAATATATGTAATTGAAGCATTCTCCGTACAATATATTTGTACATTAAACATACATTGTTTTTTGTGGAAAAAATAAGTATTGATAAACATACATAAAAACTGTATGTAAATATACAGGAATATTTGTACACAAAATATATATACAGAAACGTATATTTAATGTTTGTTTATTCATTAAAAAAAACATTCATTAAAAATGTTTGTTTATTCATTTTACTTCATAAAAGCTTTTTGTAAAAATTTTCATCAGCTTTTAATCTTATTTAATTTATTATCAAAAATCATTTAAGATAATGTAAAATAATTCAAAATAATAATTACGAATTAATGTTCAAAAGTATTAGCCATTACAGTAAATATAAAATTTTAAGTATTTACGTAGAATAAATCATTTCAATGGCTTTATTTAAATGAAATATTTCCATGATGGATTCCTTAAGGGAATCTCAGTTTACATTTTTGTTTTTTTACTTTGAAGTCAAATTAAAAAGCAGACAAAATCTGTGAAGGCGTCATCTGTACATTACACACACCTGCATAAAATGAATTATTTATAGAATAGGAAGAACAAAACGTATTGAAAAAAATTCATTTTACAGTCTTCGTATCTCTGTTAATTTAAATTCTACGTTATCTTAAAATGATAAAAAATTTTATGAATCTGTGATATTTGTTTTGGATGATTCAGGGTAATCGGCAACAAAAAAAAAAAGAAAAAAAAACAAAACAAAAAAAAAAACAGCTTGATGAAATTCTAGAATCTTCTCTCTTTTTGTAAATAAAATCTAAGCGAAGACTTTGTCTAATTTAATAAAATTAATCAGAATTACTTAATTAATAATACGTAGTTATCGTAGCACAATTACTTTTATTATTACAAAACCATGCATAAAAAAAAAGATGGCCCTGAAAAAACTTAAAACTTTCTAAGAATACATATCCGTATTTATAAATTGTAAATGTGTCTCGAATACAGTAACTGAACTGTCTAATATATTTTTTTTTTCTATTTGCTGCGAAACTGAATAAAATGCTATTGAAATTAAGGAGAATTATTTTTTTTTTAAGTCAAAGCGCGAGCCAATTTAAATGGATTATCAGGCATTGTTAGATTTCAATATAACTTTCTTCACTGCTCCAATGGTAGAAAAGTTTCACCGATTCAAACGTTTTAGTCTTTTTTTTTTTTTTTTATTCTGTAAATGTCCATGCATGTACAGTTCCAAGAAGATCTACGCATTGTTTCAAAAAGTCTAAGCTGTTCACACTCACAGACAGTTTATTTACCAATATTTCGGTTCATTATACCGCGGGCCTTTTTCAAGACAAGTTTGGGAGAGACTCGTAGCATACAATCAATGTTTCGAAAAGATAAAGTTTAACTGCTTCTCTCTGATATAATTAGACGTAATTGAATACAAATTTAAAAAATAAATTTTGACATTTCTATAAATGCATCGCTACCGTAGCATTAAAACTAGTCTAACTTTAAGTATAAATTTGTTTATATTACGATGAAATTTGGTATGGGACTACATATAAAAAGCATATTACAGTAAAACCCCGTTATTACGCTCGTCAAGGGACCGTGACCTACAAGCGTAATAAGCGGGATAGCGCTATAAACGGGGAATGATTTATATGATGGGGAAACATTTAGACACCATTTTACAGGAAAGATACTTGATTCTGAAATAGATATAGTGCAAATGTGAGCTTATTTCCTATTAAAAAAATCTTTGATTGTGGTTTGCCGTGTGTGTATGCTACTGTTATAAATTATGACATTTTCAATGCGGTTCAAGAAACTATTAACATCAATTGATACTCCACTAGGAGCAATACAAATATATTTTCGGAGCAGTTTTAGTGCACTGCCCGCTATTTCACGCGCCTTTTCTTGAATGATTGGGTCACTTAATGGCACTGATGCATCACGGGACTGATGAATCCATTCAATTAGAATTTCCTCGGCATCTTCACATTTTCCACACTTTACTTTTTTACGTTTGCAACCATCCTTCGCTGCATTGATAATTCCATTCTTATTTTTTATTATTGTTCTCAGACTGGATCAGGAAATTCTTAGATTCTGCGAAAACCTTCTGATTTAGTGTAGAATTCTCGTCGTACTTACGAAAAATTTGCAATTTTTCACTTATAGAAAGAGATTTCCGCTTCGACATTTTGCACTAACTTACTGTATCACAGACCCGCACTTCAAAGAGTTCGAAGATTCCCTCCTACCAGGGAAAGAAAAGAATCGTTACAGTGTTACATTTCTTTTCGATACAAAATTTCCGATATAAAAAAGCGCTACAAGCGGGATTTGAAGCGTTATAAGAGGGTAAAAGTATACAGAGTTATATAGAAAATTCCAGGGACCGCACGAAAGGAGCGTAAAGAACGGGATAGTGCTATAAACGGGAGCGTAATAACGGGGTTTTACTGTATATACCTACATAAATCGCTCAAACAGTGATTTTGTAAAAAGAGTTAAACAGAGTGATTTTTTACTCTTTTAAATCAAACTTAAATGCTTGTATAGGATCGCAAATTTCTATTAAGAACCATTAACGTTGACGAAAAGGGCTCATTTGCCCTTTTTCCCCTAAATTTACGATTAGTGATGTCTAATCAATTTGTTGCGTGATTCCCCCTTACCCCTAAAGGCTTTTTTTTTTTACCAGAGTTTTCTCGAAAACCCAAGTTAATGGCTCCCCAATTTAATTGGCTCTGACATTTGTGGTTCTTTACTGAAGAAAACCCAGGATCCATCTGCTAAGAGATTTACTACGGGGTCCGTAAATACGTTGAGGGTTATCGACTGTCATCAAATTCAAGAACTTCATCAACTGTTGACAAAGAAAGTACTCCAGGCTCACCCAGAACCAATATTTCTTCCCAGAAGAAAATAAAACTGACAACGAGTATATCACTCAATAAAACTGTTACGGGAACATTTAGCTTTTAACGTACTTTTTTCCTAGAACAGTAATATTCCTTAATAACTTGTGAACCACTGGATAAATCTTCTTTAAACTTGGTATGCATATGTAAGGAATACAGATGATCGAATTTTTAAATTCGAAATGTTTTTCAAGGGGTCCTTGTAAAATGAATTCCTTTAGCAAACATTAGAAATTCAACAATGGAATTCTGTAAATGTCTTGGATATTCTTATAATCTAACAGTAGATATTCTTATAATCTTTAAACTATGCTGTAAGCGAAATATTCATATAAATGATTAATTTAACGTGTGTAAAAACTAACTGAACTATTTAAAAATGAAGAGGCCAACACACCTATTAATAATTATTAAATTTTAAGACATTAAAAAAAATCATGAACAACAGCTTCAGCTCGTCATCTTGTAAGTGATTTCTTACAAGATTGCTAACAGCTTATATATTGATCAAATTGTAAGTATAACCTTTTGCAAGAAATCACTTGTCAATGGCTCGCCGGCGAGCTGAAACTGTGGATTATGTATATTTTTTTAATATCTTAAAATTTAATAATTACTAATATGTGTGTTGGCCTCTTCATTTTTAAATAGTTCAATGAAATATTAATATTTCATTGGAAAAAAATGAAGGAAATCTTAAGTATGTTTTTTTCAGAAATTTGATCACCCAAATTAACTGTGTTTCTTATATGTGGCAACAGTAATGCCAATAAATAAAACAAATAATATAAATTACTCTTTGAAATTGATAATTGAAGTTACAGTATTTTAATGACCTCGCGATCTCCTCTGCAGTGTACAATAAAAGTTTGAATAAAGAAAATATGATAATGGAAATCACTGTCGAAAATCCGGTGAAAGTAGGAATAAAATTTGAAACTTTTGTCTTTATTTGATGTTTGCTGGATTTATTTGGTCTTGCGTTTTAAAAATTACATTAACCCATATTCCGTACAATACTCATTCGTGTATATTCTATCATTGAGCTTATATAATTTTCTTTTATTTAAATTGCAATATTTACAGTGTAAATAAATAAATAAGCAAATAATAGAAAAGAAAAAAGTTATTTTGTAAGTTCTTTCTGCGTTTATTTCCTATTCGTATATATTTTTGATTCTAAGTTAGGAGAATTTGTTTTACATAAAAATTTCTACTGACAAAAAAAAAAAAAAAAGCCAGTAAAGTTTATTTAAGGCTTATTTAAATACACTTTCAAAATTATTTAATTACATGTTATTATTTAGAATAATAGGTTCTCATTGAGTTTGTCGGGTTTAACTTTCGGATTTTTTTATTTTTCTAAAAGCAGATTAATGTTTTTTTTTTTTTTTTAAAAAAAAATTTTTTGTTTTTTTTTTTTTTTTTAAATAAAAACAGTAATTCGTGTTTAGAAAATAAAATGAAGATTAAGCCTAATCAGATAAGTGATTTGGACCTGTTACGTGCACGGACTACACCCCATTCTTGTTTTTCATTGAGGGAATCTACACCTGTCCTACTTCGCAGTTCATTCACGAATTTTAAACAGCTTATTGCAAAATAAAGTTTTTAAATAAGGATTTGCATTAATTATTCTTTACATCTTGCAGTTGATTTATTTTTAGAAAGTTAGAAAATCACTAATAGGAGTTGCTTTTTTTTTTTAAACAGGATTTAGAAATTACAAAATCATCTTCTTCCCGTTATTTTATAATAAAGGCACTTAATAAAGAATGAAGTAAATACATCAAAAATCGAACTTCTGCAATTTGTAAAAACAAAAATAGGAAACAAAAATTAACGTAAATTCTAAATTAATTAAATAATGACTGAATTTATTTATTTTATTTATTTAGAAGAATTTAAAACTTCAGTTGATAATTTAATGAAAATAATACACTGCAACTTTATTTATTTATTTAATTAAAGTGATTTTTGCTGCACTTTTACAATGATGTTAACGTAGTCCAATTTAACATTTTGTTCGTTTTATTAAAAAAAAAAAAAAGTTTTAAAAAGACTTTTTACTTAGAAAAATGTGTGAAAATATCAAATAATACCTCCATAATATTAGTGTGTTATTGCAAATTAAAGAAAGGGACCATACACACACACATATACACAAAAAAAAAAAATATATTAAAACGCCTTCATAACATGTTGCGGGGTTCAGGTACGAATCCCTTCATCAGATGACACATAAAGAACAAATAGAAACACAAGTTTTTTGAATTACAATTCAAGGCCTTTGTGTATGTGTGTGTATGGTCCCTTTCTTTAATTATCAAATATCTTATCGCAGGTTCCAACCAGAATATCCTTGATAAGCATTGTTTTACTAGTTATTGATAAAATAGATATATATTTTATTTCCAGTCCTTTTAGAGAAAAGCGCAAATAAAAACAAATATTTTAAATTGACAGTAAGTTATATTGGATTCCAAACCTTCAATTGAAAAATAACATTTCTGTCGAGGTACAGTTATTACCTGTTTATTAGCTTGATATTGGAGTGCTAGGGAAACATGGCTGCCCTCTGGTTGGCCTATTCAATTGGGATTACTTTTGCCAGGTTAAAGTCAATTAGACTATTGAAGCGACCACCCACTGACCCTCAGATCAATATAAAAAGAACCGTAAACTTCTAAGAAGCCAAACTTAAAGATTATGAAGAGCAGAGCTCCGTAAAAACAACGAAAATTAAATAAATAAAGTTATAATATCAAAACTCCGGTATCCAATCTTTAAAAAGGATTTGTTCTGTAGAAAAGAAAACAAAAACAAAGAAAGGAAGAATATTGATAAGTTGAAAATAACATGAAATAAATAAAATAACGTAAAAAAAAATTGTTACAGAATCAAGTTATTGCTTTCCATTTTCTCTTGAGTTTCTTTTTTATTTTTTTTTATTTGTAGTTTTGATGCAAATTTTATCAGTTAAATAAATAACATTAAAATAAAAATGGCATTTATAGACCATAAATTGCTTTTTACCGTCTTCATCAGTCAACATTATACACTATTCAACAGTTCATAAAGTATTTATGTATCTGTTTGTATTTATATACAAATAAATAAGTAAATAAATAATATAGAAGTAAAATAAGCAGTTGTAGACATTGAATTATATTTTTAGCTGTTTTCATCAGCCAACATTATCCACTATTCAACAGTTCATAGACATTGATGTATTTTCTAATAAATAAATAAATAAATTACATTCAAGTAAAAATGGTATTTATAAACCATGAAATTGTTTTTCAGTTGTCATCAGCCAACGATATCCATTATTCAGCAGCTTACAGGGCATATTTATTTATTACTTCTTTTTACATTTTGCCAAACTGCCATTAGCAGTTGCCTTAAAACTTCCTCATTCTGCTGCATTGTTGAACAGTGAGTAATCCTAGCTGATAAATAATATTGCACAAAAATATCTAATTTTCTATAGGAGTAATTTTAATGTGCAAGTGATTTCAGAACGAAATGGTTTAGAATTGCATCTTAATCAATTAAAAAAATATAATACAATGAAACCTTGTACAGAAATCCAACGTTTCCATTGTATATATAGTGATCATTTTCAAGGACAGAAAAATTAAAACACACAATGAAACAAAAATTAAATTTTTGCTTCGTTGTCTAATTTTAATTTTATAAGAAAGTAAGGCATAAAAACGCACAGAAATTAAAGGTTCACTGAGCTTTTTTTTTGGATATTTTTATACCGGGAACCCAAGACGGACCGTTTCGAGATTCCTATCTCTCATCGGTTGGATTCGCCCAGTATTCAATAGCTCAGTGGAACCAAAAGAAGAATTTGTGTGCGTTTTTATGCCTTATTTTCTTATCGTATTGTCTTCAACGCACGTTAAATTTGTCTATTAATTTTAATTTTTGTGTCTTTGAAAATTTTGGTCACTGTACATGACCCGAATTCCGTAATTTTTAATTTTATTACGTTTTCTAACTCACTGCTGTGCAGTACTAAATAATTTAGTACCATGTACTGTACTTCCCCATTTATTGTTGTTATTATTATTATTAAATTAATACTTCTAATAAAAGTAAATTAAAATAAAAATCTTTGCTATTTAAATTTCTAAGAATTTATTCGTAATCCTAATCCATTTTACGCACATGAAGTTTTTTTAAAAAGTCATTTACATTTTTATCTGCTTGAAATAATGATCTTTTCATCAATGCCATCCCAGAACCGGTTATAAAAATCCAATGTGTTTTAATACATCGTTCTTCAGTCCAGTCTGCCTGGATCATTTTCTGTTTTATTGAGGTTGGCATCTCTTACCACTTGCCGTGGGCCATTAACCAATTAATTTAATTTCACGTTCTTTTTAAGACACTGAAAATATTCTTATTTTCTTTTCTTTGGCCTAAAATTAGAAAAACCAGACAAATTAGAAATCCAGCAAGCCTTCCCCCCTTACCCCCCCCCTCTTTTTTTTTTTGCTTTTTAAATTTGTCTCAAAGATTTCGGATTTTTACGGATTAAACTAAAAATGCCTCTATTAGAATTTTTAATTGTTAGGCTACTTAAATATATATATAGAAGCTTCACTTTTAGATCTGATTTCCTTTCAGTTTTGGATTTATCGAGAAATATTTCACATCTTGCCTCTTACCAGATTTCATGAAAATTTTGTCAATCAGGAATTCTGTGCATACAAACCGACAGACGAAACGAATTTATAAACGCCAAGTACTGAAATTACACGCATTTAACTATAAAAACGATAAAGTAAAATCTATTAATATTGTAGAAATATATAATTTGTTATTATAATATTTACAAAAAATCAAAATTCTTCATTTATATTGTTAAAAAAATAATCAAAATTCAACAGATAATAGCCTTTGGTTGTTATTACGATATAGAATGGAAATTAAAGTTAAAGTGCCCCACTATTATAGGCCCCTTGAGGTCAAATCGCCAAAACGGTGGGATCAGTTAATTATATATAATTAATTCTAATTATTTTAAATACAAAGGTCATTAATACAAAGGTCACTCTTCAATAGTTATCTGAGCCTCGTGACCTATTCTTATGTACTTAGTGTTTTCTCAGCTGATAAGACATTTAATCAATCATATTTGTTTCTTAAAGTTCCTTTCTTTATTTACAGTATTTCGTTTTCATTAATAGAAAACTTCTTCAGGTCAAATTGAGGACAAGAAAACTTTCTTCCTCCCCTCCAGAATTCGTTTTGATACATTTCAAACTTAATAATACTTGCCATACAACAATGTATGGTCCGTGTTTACAATTCAATACAACACTTCCAACAATATATATATAAAAGTCAGCGATGTTACATCTGAATGTTTTAAAAATTATTTTTACTTTTAAAAAAAGAACGATTTCTATAATGTAAATTTAGAGTAAATTAGAAATTGTATATAAATTGTTAGTAAATAATGTACATTGAATAAGTAAATTACAAATTGTACATGAGTTGCCAAAAAATAATGTAAATTGAATATGAATATGAAATGTCAGCAAATTGTTAGTAAATAGCCATTGTAAACACTGACGGTAAATATATTGTTGGAACGTGTTGTATTGATTATTCATGAATTGTTTGTATGGATTGTATTATTAATTTTTAAATGTATCATAACGAATTCTGGAGGAAGAAGGAGATTTCTTGTCTTCAATTTGACCTGAAGAAGTTTTCTATTGAAGAAAACGAAATATCGTGAATAAAGAAAGGAATTTTAAGAAGAATTTTAGTTGTAAATTACGATTGAATAACATTATCGTTTTGGAGACTTTAGTTGTTTTTTGTTTTTTTAATTGGGCTAAATCTTGAAGGAGAACCAGAATTTGGTTGAAAAACCCTTGATTTGATTCGTGTGTAATATGATTTGTTGTATTGCTTCCGACTATAATTGAAAAGTCTCTCATAACAACGCCTTCCAGTGTGAAACAGTCTGACGAAACAGGGCCAAGGTTTTATGGCGTTACTTGATCTGTGTCTTCCGGCAGAGCTTTTGCCGACAAGAATCTGGGATTCCTTTTTAGGATTCGATTGTCCTCTGAACCGGAGAAGTATTCTTCTGTACGCTGTGTTGTCTTAACAAACAGGTTGACTTACCTGGCCTTGTTGTGTGCTCTATCTTTTCTTTCCTACATATCGCTCTGAATAAGGGAGGGTTTATTTACTACGGCAGTGCTTTCCAAATGCTTTTCATATCATGCCACCAAAATTCCAAACATCAAAATTTTCAGGTATTAACAAAAAAAAATATTTTTTTTTTAGCATTAATTTTTTTTTTATTCAAAATTCAAATAAATTCCACTTTCTGTTGCACTCTGATGAATATAGAGGATAGTTTGTTATTCAGTTTTGTTTTGTTTTGTTTTGTTTGGGTGGCATAAGTACGCGCTCCTGATTGTTTTGTTTGCTACACTATTCCTGGCATTTTTTTGTTTTTTTTGTTTACTATTCAATTTATTAGTAACTTATGTGAAAGGGCTTTCCCAAATCCAGTAATTGGCTTTTAGCCTTGGTAACTTAAATCCATTTGTAGATAAATCTTTGATAAGTTTAACTGGTGTCATAGACCTTTCTAAACATGTCTAAATTCTAAATGTATCTTAAGCTCTAAATAAAAATAGACAACGTAATTGAATCAACATTCTTTTCATAGTATATAAGTTCACTAAAGAATAACGTGTATCATATGTGAATTAGATAATGCAGGCCCGGATTTCCGCCTAGGCCTAGAAGGCCCGGGCCTAGGGGTCCCAGCCAGCTGAGGGGCCCCGCCGTATTGGATTGTTTTTTTTTTTGTTTTTTTTTTCGGTTGTTAAAATCGGATTGTCCTTTTTTTTTCTTTTTATTTTGGTTGTTGAATTGGAGATTCGATATTTTTTTTTATTTTGATTGTTGAATTGGAGATTCGGTATTTTTTTTGGTTGTTGAATTGGAAATTCCTTTTTTTTTTTTTTTTTTGGTTATGGATTTTCGGGTTTGGGGGGCCCACAAATGTCAACTGCCTAGAGACCCTGGGTGTTTAAGTCCGGCCACGAGATAATGTGAGATATTATGTTTACTGTCAACATAAGACGCTCGTTTGCTTTACATTCGTTGTATTCAATGCTGAATCCAGCTTTTTCTCTGGCTTGAATATGTGTAAAAGTTTTCTAGTCGAAGTTCAAAATTTGCCTTAAATGCTTTATAAAGTGCGAAGAGGCAAATATATCTAGGATTTCAGTATAGTTTTTCCCTAGTATGAAATCACTGCAATTTCCAGTTTTCTGGCACTTTAGAAAGAATCAATGTAAGTAGGAGATGAAATGACTTACGTTTCATCTCCTACTCGTTTTAAAATGTCTATTAAATATTCAGCCTTTCTTTCATTGAGAACCAATGCCTTCCAGAAGGCTGCAAGAGCATACTGCTGACCATATTACCTTTTAATTATACCGTAACAGTTAAATTTCGGTTTTTAATTCAGTAGGGATGTGCTAACATATAATCAATTCACAAATAAATAAAGTTTATAGTCAAAAAGCCAACAGATCAGTGGTTCTCAAACTATCTGCCCGAGGGAAATACGGACTTCCAGATTGCAGAAGGTAGTAACTACAGGCACCGTGAAATAAGAAAATTTGGGAACCTCTGCAATAGTTCTTTTTTTTTTTTCCAAGCTAAAATTCATTTCAAATCATAGTTGAAGTTTCTTAAACAAATCAAATAAACTTCGAAATGACTTAATATTATTAAAATTACTCTTCAAATATAAACACAAACCATTACTTCTCTCCAATATGTGATCCTTTTAAATTGAAGGACTTCTTCGAAATATTGGAGAGAAGCAATGGTTTGTTTTTATATTTGAAGAGTAATTTTAATAAATCACATAAGTTTTTATCCTGTTATCTATTCAGCTATTGAATAAACATGTGATTTTTATTAAAGATTTTGAGAAAACATATGAAATATATAGCAATATCAGAAAAACACTTAGAATTCCGGCCAAAAAAATTTTTTTGGGGATCGGAAATGAATTACAAAATATATGAAATTGAAGCTGTTTTTTAGATAAGCCTCGAGTCGAGGTTTTTTTTTTCCATTAATCTCTGAATGAATTTGAACTTTCCTCGTTATATCAAATCACCCTCGTTTAATCTATGATATTTAATCTCTAAATATATTTTAAATTGCCTTTACTAATGTAATTTATTGATTCGGTGACCCTTTCAATTCGAAATTGGATATTGCTTTTAATAAATTTATTTCTTTTAGTGATTTATAAACAAACAATGTATGTATAGTTGAAATGAAAATATTTTGTCAATCATTTGATTATTAATGCAGTTAATATAAAATTAAATAAGAAATTGAAATATTGTTATTGTATAGCAACGATATTTTGAGTAGCAATATAACACAGCATATAATAATATAAGCTTATAATTTTTAGCGACCGATTTGGGAGCTATTGTGATAGCGACCAAAATCGGTAGCTATTGCATTTGTCCTGTCCGTCTGTCCTTGTCTGTCCTCTCCGAACACTCCCGAACGGAAGGTCGGATCGACCAACGGACTTCACCATCGGCTTCAGAGGCCCAAACAATAATAGGGTATTTTTTAGGGCCCCCCCCCCCATGTTCGAAATATTTGGCATTGTTTTCATTGGATTTCCGATATTAGCTTAAATGTCATTTCATTTCCTTTCAGTAGTCAGCTTTAGCTTGATGGGTAAGGTCTCGGACTCATCGAACCGTCAACCTCCAGTATATATTTAAAAAAAGGATTATTATTTTGAAATTTTTTATTATTTTGGGTCGCTTTTAAGTTTATCCTTAGCACAAAACTATATTCACTGTTTACTCTGTACAATTAGACAATAATAATTGAATAACGATAGAAGATATTTTTTCCAGTAGTAATGATAGCGTAATAGCTGTAGCCTACACTATTATGTTATTATTATTGCAATATAATATCAAATACATTAATATATTTTTTAAAGTAAGAAGTTGGATGTATCAGAAAATGTATTTTTGAATATGTATAATATTCACTATCTTGATGAACTATGCAAATTTCGTCAAGTATTTTAAGGTTTTCGGAGTGTATTCAGATAGAATTTTAAAGATATGTTTGTTATCATTACCCTTCAGGTACAGGTATATAAAAAATTGGATAAATAAAGCCTACAAAATAATTTATTTTGAATTCCCGTGCAGTGTCTGGTATATAAAAATTTCAGAAGTTTAAATGCAATACATTGCATATTTCAGTCTTTACACAATCCTGATTAACACAAGATTAATATTTTAAGTATGTATGTTTCTTTGTATATTGAGTAGAAAGATACTGATTTTTGAAAAAGATGACAAATGAAAATATGAACTTAAACAGGATGAGCTGTTTTTATAAGTTTACGTGTTATTCCATTCTGTTAGAATCAGGAAGTAAAGAATACTTATAGTTTTTATACTGAGACATCACAAATGGTACCTTAAGAACAAAAGAATGGAAAGAAAATTCACAATAAAGGATTTATTATCCAAATCTTAGCTATTGGATACTTAGAACAAAAGGCATTTAAATAAAGCATAAAAACAAGACAGCGTTATTGTAATCATTACAAATGCATAATATATACTAGCGAAATGGGAACGAATTTTAAAAGTAGTGCAGTGTTTGATCCTTGCTTCTGATTCGGTGCTAATGTAAAATGGCTGCTTTGTCAATCAATGACTCTTCGTCTTTGTTACAACTTTTCCAATTTCACAGTGTAATTACCAAAAGAGAAAAGGATTTTTGTGGTTTTGCTATAAGAGCTCTGTTCATCTCCCGCTGAGCTTAAGTGGCCGTAGTGAGGACAAGTGGGTGGAGGAAAAAATAAGTCCTTAATTTGAAGGCGTGAAGCTACAGGCGATCGGAACATCCCATTGGAAATACAAGGTGGTATTGTGACAGAAGCAATACTTATCTGTCTTATCTCAGCTCAAATGCCAGGGGTCCCATGGAAACACATTTGAAGATTGTTATATCAGCTGCCACAAAGTAAATGAAAGAATTAAAAAAAAAAACTAATTTGGGAATCTTCTACAGTTTATTTTATAAACGAAAAGCATAGCTCTAACGTAATGTTAACGTATTTCTTAAGGAATACATTTTTTGTAATAGCCTTAATAAAACAGTTAACAAAAATACTGTTATAACGGTGAGAAAAAGGATTCTTCAATCCTTTCGCGGAATTGAGGATAATCCGAAATTGTGAGTGACTATTTAGAGAGCGTGCTGTGATTGATATACTGACTTTATCGGTTCTGTAAATAAAAGATTTCAAATGAAAATAAACTATTTCAAAGGAAAATGTATTATTACGAAATCGAAGTTTTGAGCGACTCGGATCGGCAAACGAACTTCAGCATTGTGTTCAGAGGCCCAAATATCGTAAGAATTAAACCCATTATTGTCATTCTACCCCACTAACACCTCTTGAACGGAAGGTCGGATCGACAAACAGACTTCACCATCGTGTTCAGAGGCCTAAACATCGTAGGAATAGGGTGTTTTCAGGGGCGAACGCCCCCCCCCTCCATTTTCGAGATTTTTGACATTGTTGTCATTGCACCCCACTAACAGCACCTCCCGAACGGAAGTCAGGTCGACAAACATCGTGTTCAGAGGCCCAAACATCGGAGGAATACGGTATTTTCAGAGGCCAACGCCCCCCAGTGTTCGAGATTTTTGGCATTGTTTTCATTGGATTTCCGCTATTAGCTTAAATGTTCGAAATGCAACCATCTCATTTCAGTTGTCAGTTGTATCTTGATTGTCTCGGACTCGTATGCTGGAGGTTGTCGGTTCGATGTTATCTATTGTTTTTTGGATTTTTCTTATTTTTTTTTATTTTTCCTTAATTTAATGTACTTTCTATTTTTCATTATTATTTTTAATTTTTTTATTATTATGGGTTGCCCTTAAATTTATGCTTTAACAAAAAATTATAATCTCTTGTTTATTTTGTAAATCTAAAATGAGATATTTATGCTGAATAGCATAGAAGAATGATTACCCAAAGGATTTTTGTTTTCTTTCGTTAGTTAGATTTTGAATAGAAAAAAAAAAATAGATTTGAATCTGAATTTTGAACTTCGAATTATTTAACTCCCTTCCAATTGTTGACATTAAAACTTAACAGAGATATCTTATCTTTTGAAAAGAGTTGCGGTTCGTTTGCAATGTTTGCTTCCAATTTGTGTTTCCAATCTTTACTTTTGATAAACTTTTCATGCAAGTGCATTTCCGACATTATCTCTACCACTAATGTCTCATCAAAGGGTTTTTTACCGCTACTAATTTTTTTTTAATTTTGATTCTTAATACCCCAATGTAATTTTTCCCCAAAGTAATTTCGTAAGTCGCCATGGAAACTACTTGGATGCCAATCACATTAGTTTTTGTCTTACCCAAGCCGTATCAGTGAAATATGATAAAATTGCTTCAGTGTTGGCAATTAGGTGTATCGCTGTTGAATTTTATCTTCCGTACTTTGTATTACCTAAATATTCAATTACCTATATAAAATTAACAAATCATAATTGTGCTTGATGAATTAGGCTAATATCCCCTTTTTAGGTAGTTGTAATTTGTAAACAATATGCTTTCTTCAGTCCTGTTCTATTCAAATCGAATTTTCGAAGCTTTGAATTACTTAGCATTTGCTGTGTTGTGTTGAGGAAGAAGTCTCAGATTCCCTGGTGTAAAGAGGTGAAGAGGGAGAGGTGAAGAGACCTTAATTAACTGCAACAGACAGTCATTTTGTGACAGATTTCTGTAAACTCTCTCAAAATTTTAAATACTGCGGTATTTTTAATTCTTTGCAATTTTTTTCTGAAAACTGTTTTATAAATTTTAATATAATCTGATGAAAAACTGACAGGTTTTTTTAATAAAAAATGAATATATAGGCCTAACCAGAAAAAAATTATGAAATGTCATTTTCATAAATGTAGGCTTTAAGTTCTTCAAAAACCCATTTTTTTGTGCTGAATTTTATGTTTCATTTTAATAATTTTATATTCAAGTAGTTTCTTTTAATTTCTTTTAATTATTATTTAACTTACAAATAATGATTGACATATCTGCCATTACGACAATGTTGTTGTTGTTCTTTTGTTTTTATATAAATTTAAAAAACTACACCTGAAGAAGATGGGCAGGTCTGGTCGAAACCTGATCGAGATTTTAATGTGTTTTATGTTTTAATTATTGTGTGTCTGGTCTTTTTTAAAAAACTACCCTCTATAAATTTCAGTAGCTTAATATTTGCCTCGTATTTTATTTACTGCATTGATTATCATTTTCCTGGTCCAATTCTTTTGTTACAAAAATGATGAATAAATTTCGAGTTTCCTCTCTGTCAGTAACAATTAAACCCTGAAACCCTTTGTTATTCGTTTACGATACAACACTGTCTGTTTGTATTGCAACTCTTTTATCATTCATTGTTGGCCTTTTTTTTTCCTTGGTCGTTATTTGCATTCAGTCTGCCTATTTCTAGCGTTGAGAGATATTCTAATGGGCACAGCTGGAGGCCTCGTATATAAATCAGCAGTGATCCACCAACACGAAAAACGTAGATATTAAGCCGTTGGTGTGACTCACCATTTCGAGATTCTTCTAGTGAACGTTACGTACGTTAAGGACTTCGCAAATGACGTCATTTGATATCGTATGGAAAGGGCCGTTGCAAGCTGAATACTACGAAATAGGCGGGAAAAATATGCGGAGATCACAATTTGACGGAAATGTGTATTCAGTAGAAATTATAATTGAATTGTAGATTGTAGGTTTGTTTTCGTTTTTGTCATTTTCGCGAATTTAAAAACAAAATATATCTAAAAAAAAAAATAAGAATAAAAACCCAAATTTGACTGTAAATATTAATAGCAGTTTATTAATATAAGAAAAAGAAAGGACACTTTATGATTTACATACATACAAATTTAACTACTCAACATATTCGATCCTGATCAGAATGATGATATTTGGACTTTTGATTGAAATTTGAAATGTTGAAAAAAGTTTGTATTTATATTTTCATTTCTGATATTTATTAAATAAAATAAATAAATAGATTTACAACAGATTGTTTTCGTGTGTGGGAAAGGAAATCAAACAATTCTTAGCTCTGGAATTTATAGAAAATTTTTTAATTTCCTATACAAATAACTTAATAATATAATAAGGATATTAACAGCCTTCAACATAAAAATGTAATCCAACAATTAAGAAAACAAATAATCATACATATTTATTTTTTTAAATTTATAGTTAGTAACTAAGAACTGATTTTATACCATTGTTTTTTGTTTTTTTTTACTTTTTATTTATTTATCTATTTATTTACTTATTTATTTGTTCGTAATTGATTTTTATTTTTAATTGAGGCCAATGAGCACTTTATATTAAAACAGCAAAAACATTAGTAACACATATATTTTGGGTTATTAAAATACTACACAATCCATTCCTATGTCAAATATCAAACACTTAAAATTTTTATGATTATCGGATGCGCAGTGGTGCCTCAAAAGAAAAATGAACAATAAAAAACCTCACTAATAAATAATAAGTGAGAAAATTCATTTGCCAGCGAGAGCGACCTCAATGAATTTTTTTAAAGCATAAAAATTCAAACTGCGCATTTGAGTTATTAATAAACACTGCGCTTCCGATGATCATTCATTCTTATTAGCCTCAGTACGGAGACCTTATTATTTTACTGGTGACTGCTCCTGGCTGACGATCGCCAAAGAACGTGAAACAGCTGTTCCAGGATGTCACTTGGTAAACAATTTGGTCTCACCCATTGTTACTAAAATTTTTCTTTTTAAATAATTTAACGTGGTATTTGTTTTAGTTTGATTTTTTTTTGTATTAAAATATTTTTTAAAGAGATGCATCAAATATAAAAATTGATTAATGATTACCTGTTATACGTTATTAATAAGGCTCGGATTATATGCAAAATGTATATTTGTTATTAAGAGGTATATCAACAAAATTGTAAGTTCTCTATGCATATCTATGTTCTTTGATTAAAACAGGGCATTCTATCAAAAAAAACATTAGATATGCATAGAAAACTTACAATTTTGTTGATATACCTCTTTATAACAAATATGCATTTTGCATATAATTCGAGCCCTGGTTATTAAGTAACTAATATTTGAGTACTAGTTTACCTTTAACTGAAGGAACTTTGTCCTAATTGTAGGTGTTAACCGGATTTGTAAGATTTCAACACGACGGAGACGCCTCATTCTTAGAAATAGAATTATCTGTCGTTTTTTCGACGATAACTTCCAAAAAAATTGCCCAGTTTGTTTATTTACTTTTCCTAATTCTGAGAAAACCTTTGTGTGACTTAATTAAACATTATTTTACCAGATGACTTGAAAGTAAGTTTATTTAGGAAAGTCAAAAGTTTGCATTCAAATTTTGGACATTTGTCGAAAAAAAAATCCATTACCGTTACCAAACCTCACAAGAAATGAGTTCGGCTCAATTTTGTAGATAAAAAATAATTGGGATTACAAAAATGTTTTACACTAGTTGTTACTACTTCGTTTTAATCTTTGAAAATTAAATGAGTTCTTTGTAAAAATAACGTAATTGATTAAATGTGTTCAATGAATTATATCTTACACACACACACACACACACACACACACACACACACTGTATATACAGGGTGATTCAAAATTCACTGTACAAACTTTTGGTTCTAACGAAAAAAGTTCAAGTAGACATGGGTCCGGAAATGAATAGTTTTCGCGAAAAACGTAGTATTCATTATTCAATGTATGGTTCTTTGTTGACACAGTATGATGCGATAAAACGTATTTCAAAATATTCGTAAATTAAAACACATTTACAAAATAGAGAAAGAATGATTTAATAAACGGTGTTGAGAAAAACAAACAAACACAATTGGGACCGAAAATAAACAACCATTCATTAATAATGAAAACGATTCATTTCCGGGCCCTTCTTTAATTGAACTTTTTTGTTTGTCTTACTAAGTAGAACGTAACTTTAAAGTTTGTACAGGGAATTTTGAATCATCCTGTATATATATTTTTGTTAATTTCTATTTTTTTTTAAAATCTTTTGATGTTATTTATCAGCTGAATCTAAGACTCCTGACGTATCATTATACTAACTGGTAAACATTAGAAAGTTGAAGTCGCCACTGAGCTAGTTTTTAAAAACCTCTCGCTCTCTCAGATTTCAGATGGGACCGAATTATTCTTAAATGATAAGATATTTCGTATATTTATTGTCACCTTACAAAGTTTGTCATGTAACCACCCCCTTCAGAAAGTGTTATGCTCCGTTGGACGTAATGTTGATGCCTCTTCCCCCAACTGCATACGGTTTAAATCATATCACAACTTCTTATTCTGTATCCTGTTGTACTTCACCACTTCACAAGGAGATGTAGTCCGCCTCGAAAGTTATCGTGTTTTTTTTATTATTTTATTGTAGATAAACTTTATAAATTGTGATGTATCGTGGCCTCAATTTTTTGTCTTTAAGTTAATTAAGACACTCACATAGAAATCTATATAATTAAAACATCTTTGTCTTGTACATTTATATCTGTATCCTTGAAAAACATCTTGGATTTAAAATAATGTAAAATTGTGTTATGTATATAACTAGAAAATTTGAAAAAGATTATATTTTAAGCAGATTAGGCTTTGTAATTATCTTAAGAAATGTTTATATTGCAAGGAACGTAGTTTGACACGTCAACTTACAGATTGACACCAATAATTGTAGATGACTTCCACGTTGTTGCCATAACTCCTTGCTGAAAAATCTTTCTTTCATCGCCATGTGTATTGAGATG
This sequence comes from Thereuonema tuberculata, assembly GCA_023159025.1. Taxonomy (NCBI): domain Eukaryota; kingdom Metazoa; phylum Arthropoda; class Chilopoda; order Scutigeromorpha; family Scutigeridae; genus Thereuonema; species Thereuonema tuberculata. The sequence continues at coordinate 44,626,241 of JAFIDM010008419.1, read as the reverse complement.
AGTTACGGATCGTCGAATGTTTAAAATAATTAAAAATACTGTACAAGGGTTTCTGTGCCTCTTTAACAGGTATTTACCTTCTGCTAATACTCAAGTTTGTAAATCAGTTTTCTCTCTCGTTCCAAGTTCACGATCTTTAACGAAAATGGGTAGGGGGTGGGGGTGTTAGGAAGCCTCTTCCTTTGAGACTGTTTACAAACACTACTTCCAGTAAAGTCACGCAGGTTGGAACAAGTCTTTGGCTGTATATATATATTTTTTTATGTGTGTGTGTCTTGAATGTAAATTCATCATTTGGTCTGAGTTCCTAATGGCCTGAGCGTGTTGCTGATCTTCCCTTTTTTCCGTATTCACGAAGTTCGTGTTGGTCGTTCCGACAGAAAATGGATGAAAAACCGTAAATTCAAACAGAGAGTTTTGGGTAATTGGATGGTTTGAAGATTCAGAAAGAAATTTTATGAATATTTAAGTCCACAGTGATAAAATGGCTATAAGCAGTTAGTGTTAATTAGCACCAAAAATAAATTATTCATCACTAAAAATAAGTTACCAAATGTTTTTGATTAAAGGAGAATCAAATACAGACAGTTCCCGAACTTACGTAAATGCCACGTTTCACAGCCATTTATATAAGTCAGTGTTTTTGCGTGTGTGGGATTTTTTTTCTAATATTGGGTTGGCCAAAAAGTTCGTTCGGTTTTTGAGTAAAAATAAAAGACACATTTTTGCATTGTCACCAATAATTTCATTGAACCAAGTCTTCAACGGTTTGTTCCACTATCTTCTGTCATCTTTCAGGCAACTTCATAATTCCATCTTCCCACAACTTTTTATTTTTTTGAGCAAAAAAAAAATAAATTTAGATGCATTTGGTGTCTTCAGGGAATTGAATTTTTTCAATTAAGAGAATTTTGTACAGACTGAAATAAATGGAAATCCGAAGGTATGATGTCTGATGAATAGGGCGGATGAAGCAGAACTTCCCAGTCAAGGTGTAACAGTTTTTGCCTGATCATCATTGCGTGCTCATTGTCTTCCATCTTCACTATTAAATTGGCGACACAAAATTCACCAATTTTGATCAGTTTTTGTTTTAAATGCGCGCTGATATGACGGCTGTCATGATACAATCTAAAAAAATGGTGTCGAATGCGTTAGACACTAAGCGAGACTAGAGCCAACGTACGAAAAAAAACCGAACGAACTTTTTTGACCAACCCAATATTTGTATTGTTTTCACGACTTAAAGAAAAAAAGAAATCACCTTTTTAAGGAAAGTAGGCTTTATATTTTTTCAAGAACTTCTTGTTCATCGATTCTCAAAGTCGTTCTCAGGATTTTGGAATTGCAGAGGTTTGATGGTCTTAGCCAGAATATCACATTTATTTGAGAAATATTCGCTTTCTGCAATAATGGAGTGATTTCTTTTGGAACGATTAAAAAATCTTTTTTAAAAATACCAAATATAAAAAATAAAAAGACTTTATAGTCGTTAAGGTAGTATTTCCTTCTTCACATCCGGAGTTTTTCTTTTGAATGAATTAAAATCAAGGTAAACAAGGTTATTAACAAATCATTCTTTCTATTTGGTGAAGAGATGAATATCAACAAGACTCAGTTCATTTAATCTCTCAGCAATATACTGGAAGCAGAATTTGAATAGATAGTTTGCATACAAAGAGAATTCAACAAAGCCATTCTTCAACTGTAAAGTTTGTTTTCTTTGCAGGATGCCAATAAGCCTAGCTTCTAAAGAATTTAAATAGCAAACAGTATGTGTGCTATGTAAGTGAGAATAACAGTTTCTGTGATAAAAATAAGTCAATAAATGAGGCACTTCATATTTCAGTTATGTAACTGGTGTAAACATCTCTTAATAAGGCCTGGCAAAAGTAAGATTCACATCGTGTGGATGGTAAGTGTGAACCAGGATGGTACACTGGTGTGTGGGCTGGAAGAGCCGAGTTCAGTGAGGTTGAGAGGTTTTTTTTTCTGTTGAGTTACTTCTCCAGACGGATTTCAGAGTTGTTTGAAATGTGATAGTCATAAGAGACCAAGGTAAAGTATCCGTTACGGTGGCGTTACCAATTTATCTGATCTCCATTTTATATTTGTCAAAAATAAATAAATAACTAAGTCAAACGCCTATGCAGTAGCCTTGGGATAGCAGGAGGTAAGGCTCCCGGCGTTTCGTGATCAACAGGACTAAGTTGGATGGTCATCCCGACGCCAGCCCGCTTTTAATCCCCCGGAAAGAAATCCGGTATCCATTCTCAGGGGTTCGGTGAGCCCTAGGAGCCGTCTGGAGGAGAATTCAGCATGGAAAAATTGAACCGGACTCCTTCAAGCCCCAGTCAAGCGTTTTACCACTTGGCTATCTGACCCACAATTTAGAAAAGTAATAGTCGGCAAAAATATGCAGTCAATTTTCAAGGGAGTCTGTTCACTGGTTCAGAAGAGACAAGACAGGCAGGTGATACGACCGCTCTTCATCTCCTGAGAAAAATAGGTTAATAAAACGAGTCTTTTAATATTCTTTAGAATCCCAATCATTAGGAAGATGTTATTGCCACTGTGATGGTCTTTTGTTTTTCAGTTTACGATGATAGGCTTAAAGCCGCTGTTCCTTTCATGATTACTGAGTTAAAACGTGTTGTTGATGTCAGCGGCGAACTTAACTAGAAGAGACGGAACACGGCTTAAATCTCTTTTTTTTTTTCAATGGAATCTTCTGGGAAATATAGGTTCTCCTCTTCGTCTCGTCAGTCAAAAGATAGACACAAATAGCAATTGACAGGAGTGGTTATGTAAGATACAAGAAGCTAAAATTATATATTACTTAACAAGCAACAACTTCTAACCAATAATATAAGAGTTGTCTGTAATGAAGAAATTCTTATACCTTTGTCATCTTCAACACTTAAAATACTAAAGGTAATTTAAATTTGCATCAAAACCATTACCTTTATTTTTTAAGTAAGAAGGTTTAATGTGCATTAAATGAAATATGAAAAAGGAAAAAAACAAGGGAATGCACAAATTCATAAATTTGTTTGCTTTCACGCATTGAGCCATCATCGACAGCAATCTGGGACAGCTGTTTCACTCTATTAGGACTCATCAGCCAGATTTAGCTTCGATGATCAAGCTCAGAACGCGTGAATACCTATGGTTCCGTCTTCCGCTCTCGGAAGTGGGATCGGCAGAAAGCAAACAACAATAGAAAAATCGCTGTAACAAGTACAGAAAAATTACCTGGGCCCGCTGATCGCTGGGCACAAAAGGCATTTAATAAAAGGATAAGCCCAACGCAAAGGCGAAAAATTAATAAGTAAGAAGGTTTAACATGCAGTACAGCGATTTTTTCTATTGTTGTTTGTTTTCTGTCGGGTCCCACTTCTGAGAACGGGAGAAGGAACCATAGGTATTCATTGGTTCTGAGCTTGATCATCGAAGCTAAATCTGGCTGATGAGTCCTAATAAGGACGAAACAGTTGTCCCAGATTGCTGTCGATGATGGCTCAATGCGTGAAAGCAAACGTATTTACGAATTGGTGCATTCCCTTCATTTTTTAAATAAGGCAAAAAAACTGATATCCTAGTGTATACGGAACCAAGGTGATCTCTGAGACAGGAATTGAAAGCAAATCGTATTTTTCCTTACCTCTAAAAATTATAAGGGTTCCAAAAAGCCATGACTCATGTTTGTCCAACTTGTAGTTTGGATTACAGAGGTGGTGACAGAAGGACATGGGAATGAAGTAAGAGTTTGCACCGTTGACATTTTCATATGCGTGGTTGCAGAAAACATGATAAAATCCAGACTGCTGTCATTTATACTAGGTTTCACGACGCTTTACGATTATGATGTGACAAACTTCTGATTTTTCTTTTTCCAACATTTATTCACTTTCCGTTGTTCTGGAATAAGTGAATATTAAATAATGGCTGATTTCTTGTTTTTCTTTGATGATTATATTCTACGTTTCCTTATTCCGTGTTATTTACGATTTCGCTCTGATGTTTGTATTCTTTCTTCGAAATTTGTATTTCTTTTCTTCTTGCTGTACTTGGCAAACAATGGCCGCTGGAGGTCTTTCTGTGTAATTTCTTGACCGAGTTGGGTCTCACTGCCAAGGTCCAGTTGATGCTTTGTCGACCGTGAAATTTTGCTGCTTCTTCCTCTTTGCCATTAATTAAGTTATTGCCAAGATCTACTCAGTGCAGGAAATGCAAAGCTTTAATTATCCTCACTCAAAAGTAATTCGTAAGAAACGTAACAGTTCACTTTTATTAATTTTGTTTTTTATTGCAGACTTGCGAGTAATTTTCTCTAAAAATCAAAATGGAGGATGGCACTAATGTATCCTGCATCAGAATCAAAAAGATAACCTAAAAAAAATGGTACAAAATTATTCACTGCATTAGTAATAAATAATTGTCATCTAACAAATAATATTCAACTATTTTTATAAAAAATTACTTATAAAAATCTTTTCACACTGAATTGCTTTTACAACTTAGTTCTTGGAGTTGACTATCATTTTTAACTATTAAATTAATTGATCTGTGATTCGAACCTTGGCTTTTGTATTACGGTTGACCCTGGCTGATGATTGTAGTAAGTGTGGACAACAGAGTATCAAAGTTGGAAAATAAAAAGTACATGTAAATTAAATAATTTCGGCTATTAATATTATAGCGTAGAATCAGTATTAAGAGGATTTTAATCAGTATTTATTTATCTTATATTTAATAAATAAAGCGAGCAATTCTTATAAATTTTATCTTGAAAACGGGCCTAAGAATTTTGATGAATTAAGCCCATTGCACATGGATCCGAAAATCGGATGGTCGGATCCACGAATCGGACGTATTCTCTTTCACGTGGCCACGAAACGTCGCCTATACGAACGATTTGAATGTTACATGTCGTTTAGATGACGTCGGAGAGAGTTTCGTGGCCATTTCGTGGAAAGAGAATATGTCCGATTCGTGTATCCGATCGTTCGATTTTCGGATCCATGTGCAATGGGCTTTAGGATGAATCTAGAGTTTTCGGATGCGAGAAAGCGCTTTAGCTAGGTCTCGACTTCGGGAAAACTTATTTAGGGGTAAATGATTGACCTGGTCTACAGTATAATAATATGATATTATAATCTATATTACTAAATATCTTTTATTTCTCTGTCTGTCCGGCGCAACTGGTAATTTCCTGTGAAAAAAATACTACAATGAAACGTTCGCGACGGGAATCGAACCTGTCACCTTTTGATCCGAAGTCAGACGTCTTATCCATTAGGCCACGGGGCTACATTATTATTAATTATTATTATAAACAAATTATTGTTTCTTATCACTCCATTTGTGTGTGTGTGTTGTGTGTGTGTGTGTGTGTGGCGCAATGAGAGAAGAGCTAGAGAAAAAAGAAAATAACTCATTAATTTTAGCCTACTAGATTAAAATGTTCATTTTTCCAGCGACAAACCTGAAGAGTCGTTAGAGAGATATCTCGACATGAATGAAGAAATTTCAAATGACGAGCGTAAATACTCTATTTCAACTACAAGCCGTCACATTGTTATCCCGTCACTGTTGATGGGGCGTATATATTATCACCAGTTAAAAAAAAAAAAAAAAAAATGTTCATCATTTGCAAGGGAAATATTTGCAGGGTTAGGCCTTGAAAAAAACGAAAAAATATTTGTATATATTTTCAATAACCCTATTAACTTCATAGCATTTATTATTTCAGTCTGTAAGAAGCTTCAAATGAAACGGCGCTTGTATAACAGTTGGATGAAGCCAATTAATCCTTTCTGTAGATTGACTTCGAATTCCCTGATGCTTCTACGAAGCCGTAGGTTTACGACGCCATTAAGTGCTTATTGGTAATTGGTTGTGGATTTCAGTTTCAATATGTCATCACCTTGTACGAGTGAGGATTGCCCCATTTGGTCATGGACGGGCTTGTTAACAAGCGTAGGAGGAGGTTAGGGAAGGAGCAGCCAAGGGAACTCAAGGCCAACGAAACCAAAAACAATCGAATGTTTTTTTTTTTTCCCCTCGTTATGTTTTTCCTTTGTTTATATAGGATTCCTGTAGTATCCTTGATAGATAAAACGAAAAGCAAGGACAGAAAACTTAACACGGCATTGTTTGATTATTTTGAGGTTTCTGATATAAGAAGATATAAAACTTTACATGTGAAGTGAACTTGTTATCTAATTTCCTAGGAAAGTAGGCTCGTGAAATCGCCCAGTCTGTTTGCGTATGTTCTCTAAATAACTTTTGAACCTCTGGATGGGTCTTCTTGAAACATAGTACGCCTATTTAAGGAGATGGGGCGATCCAATGTTTATATTTAATTTTTTATTTCTGTGTGTTTTCCTTCTCCAAGAAGTTACCGTATGATGATGTGATAGAAATTCTCATGGAAAAGACTAGAAAAAGTGTGTCATAGTAGTATTAAATCTTTTAGCCAATCCACTAATTTCGCGGGCTTTGATATTGTACTACTAAAAGTAATCGGATTTAAGAAAATTAACTAAATTATTATTATTATTATTATTATTATTATTTCACAAAAACTGTTAGACATTTCTATTAAATGCTTACTTTATTCCAAAAATAAATGTAAAGTCTCCAGAAATATACATTATTATATTTGTTTTTGGAATAAAGTAAGCATTACTATTATTATGTTTCTACTGTTTCTGTTTTCACGACTTTAAAAAAATAAAAAATTAAGGAAAGTAGGATTTATGTTCTTTTAACAACTTCTCGTTCTTATTTTGTTGTTGTACCATACGTCTGTGCAAATGCTGGACCCATTCCGTGTCAGGAAATCTAAACAATCGAAAAGTTGTCAAAATTCGAGGGAAGACTGGGGAAGACCTCTCCAGGTAACTCCCAGCTTTCAGACAAAGAGAAGGAGATTGAACTGGAAGTATTAATTTCACAATAATAAAAAAATAAGACATTTACTGAATAAAACATTTACTGAAGCGCAGTTGATGAAAAAAAGAAGAATTTTTTAGAGAAAAACGCCATAACATAGAAATGCATAGAATTTATGATATTCAATGTCGAGGTTATCGTATTATTTATATTCTGTGATATTTTCTCTAAGATCAATTAGTCTACAAAATTTTAAGTTAATTTTTACAAACTTTAACGATTCCAATAATGAATTAAAATGAGTAATAATTGATGATGAATTCTGATGAAGGTTATGCAAAGAACCCGAAATGATGTCTTATTTTTAAAAAAATATTTGATCAAAAACTTTTTATAAGTTTCCTTACTTATTTTTTAATCTTTCAGTTTTTCAATATTGTGTAGTTTTTTTCATTAATATCCCCCCTTCTAGCAAGAAGCAAGTCCGGCTTTAATCCCTAGTGTAGACGTGAGAACCACTTGGGAATCACCCACTCATGGGGAGTCCTCTTTGGGATCAACCCTTGCCGTGGGCTCGCCCACGATGCACCTGTCAGACGATAAGCTAAATGGCAGCCGTCTCAGGCAAATAGCAAGTGAAGACTCAGCGATTGAGCAGATGAGGTAGAATATAGGATTTGAGAAACTTACATTAACCCTAGCGAAAGAAGTTCCTCAGATATAATATTCACTTTAACATCGCAAGTGTTAGATGCAAAAAGAATAAATAAAAAAAAACTAGCAATATTTTAGTTCTGTCAACTATATTTTAATCATTATTACACATTTCAGTACGTAACGCATATATTTTTAATAAGCATTAAGAAGATTATCTCATACTTACCAGGGGGATGGTCTAGTATACATAATTAAAATTAAAAGCTTTCAAATCCCTTTTTTAATTTTTTTTTTTCTTATTTCTTATTTTAATGTTTTTTGAAGTAGCTTAAAAATTTATATATACAGTATTTATATAGTTCATAAATATTATTTAAACTTACTGAAAAATCAACTGTAATATCACTGACGCTTAGGTATTATTGGTTAATTCTCAGTATTTCTCTATTTTTCTTATTCGTGTCTTTCAAACAATTCATAATTGTGAGAATATTTTTGCATTTTTTTTTTTTAAATATTCTATTAATCTATTTTGACAAAGTGAAGATGATAAAGAGGGTAAACAACCGTTATGTGGGAAATACAGAGAGGGGGTGGAAAGTATGGAGTAGGGCGGCTTCAAGGCGCTCAGGCCAAAGGGACAGCTTCGAAGAATCTCGGAGCAGAACCAAGTCATTAATAAGATTCTTACGTAAATATTTGCTGAAATGATAAGAAATTAAAATATAAAATTTACTTCCTGTAAAGTTCTGCGTTAATCATTTGATCAAGAGATACAAAAAGTTCTTCTGAATTCAGATAAAATAATCATTTTGCTGCAAATAGTTAAATTCCATGAATTTGAAACTTTGTAATCTCAGATGTCAAAAACCGATAGTTATAAAAGAAATAAAAATATTGAATTTAAAAGTTACATTTCGTCTAATTTAGAATCCTACTTCTCTGCTGCAAAACGATTTGTTAGTTTTAAAACTACAGTTTTATATAAATACAGGTTAAATCGTCAAGTATTTTAATCGCATACTATAAAGAATTCGAGTTTAAGTTATATAGACATGATATTTTCAAACACAGATTTCTTGTAGCAGAACCGTTCAGAACAAGAAGTTGGAAAGAGCTTCAGGTTCTACTTACCTTAAAATATTATTTCTTAAAGTTTCTTTATTGTTTTCCTTAAAATCATGAAAATGACAACAAAAAAAAAAAGAGGAGTTTACGTTTATATTTTTGAGGAATTTAAGGCCCACCACATATCTCAATTAAAATAGAGTATTTTCGAAATGTCCATCATTTCTTTGTCACACATGAGTATTCGAAAGTATTCGTATTTTAATTGTACATATATTTTATTTTTAATTGAGATGTGTGTGGTGACCTTAAATTCCCCAATAATTCAACTTAAACACGTTAATTACTTAAAATTTACGTTTATATTTGAATTATTATATGTGCTTATCACCAACATTACAAATTATCCATTTTCTAAGAAAAGGAAATGAATATTATTTATTTACTTAAATTGTTTAAATCGTATTTTAATCGTATCAAACCATGCGCAATGGTTTAAGGATTTAATATTCATTGTTTAAGACAATGAGATATTTATAGAAATCCATTGTTTAGATTCCAATGCTTTTCTGTGGAAATTTTCGTCGTCTTTTTTTTCTCGACAAGAAACCATTTGAAAAAGATATCAAATAGAAAAGTTAGATCGTTCCTAGTCCTCGAATAGGCATACCAAGATTCAAGAAGATCCATCCCGCAGTTCTAAAGCTATTAGTGATTTGATGAATTTCCCTTTTCTATTGGAAAACAGGCGTAAAATATAAAACAGAACTCTAAGTGAATTTTTGAAATATATATTTACTGGCACATTTATACTGGTAAATAAATATAATTTTATTTGTAAATATAAATATAGTTATGTATTTATTCTGTTGTTATATTGTGAAACCAACATTACAGTTCATTTTGAAACAATATAATATGTTGTACGACTGCATTGTCAATACAGGTAATTGAAAAAATAAAAAAAATGAATAACACACAACTTATTTGCTGTTAACATTTGCTTATAGTAAGCAATAAATTGCGAGAAGATTAGGGACAAAGAATTATTCATCCTTTTTTTCAGAATTGAACACTGTAATTGGTCGCTTTGAACATTTTGATGACGTAACCGTAACCTATATGCTATCAGTTTTTTTTTTGTTTTTTTGTTTTCTCAAGTAAATGTCGCAAATAGACGAGAATAAACAGTTCGAATTATTTATATGTATGTAAATTAGGGGATGTGGAGCTTTACTTAGTTCGAATTGGATAAAAAAAAAATTGGAATTGTTTAAATTATGGTTTTTTTCTCTTATAACCTAATCACCTGATGAGGCCGGACGGATCCGCCGCCGAAACTACTGTCCTCCAAATGAAAGTTGGCCGGCGGAAGTTTGAACTGCGCAGCCCTTCCGGTAGCTGATCAATTATGTTTTCCTGTCACAATGGACGCCCGTCGTCTGTTTTCACTGAGAAAGGCATGTTGATAACGCCAAATTCAAACTTCTCTCGACTATTTAGCGTTATTTCAATACGAGTTGCTAACAATAAGTATTTATATAAATAAATAAATATATATTATTTATAAATACAATGCTCTTTTGCGAAGTAACAAGCGATTACCGTAATGGCGGCGTCCTGTCATAAAATCACACGGAAGTGCCTGACCAGACTAATCGATCATACATGCGCAGATCTCACAAAAACAGGGCGGCCATCTCTCATTTGGAGGACAATAGTTGTGTGCAATTTTAGGTTTTTAAATGTAATGTATATTTAAATTTTAATGGACAGGTGCGTGAAGTGATTTGCTGCTTCAAAAAAACAGATAAACTACATTTTTGTAATGTATTCTGGACTAATAAAAGAGATGTAACTTGTTATTGATCCAACCTACACAAATAAAATGTATTTAATATTTTTTTCAAAATAACTCCTGCTCCCCCTCTCTAGGGGAACTCACCTTTTCCTTGATGAGATCCTGTCTCTGCTGTATTCATTCGCTTGTCTTAGATTTCCGTATTTGGCGCCATTGTAAATTTCAAAAAACAAAAAAATACAATTCCGAAGGAAGAATCTCGACTCCTCCCACTTGTTGGAATATTCCATATCTAACAGAATTCCGGAAGCTTAGTACAAAGAATAGATAAGGGACAATTAGCATAATATCTATCTATTTATCTACACCAAAGCCAGAAGGCAAGAAACAAGAGAGAGGAGAGAAAAAAAATGCGAGAGATACTAAAGAGTTGACATGAGCTTCGGTTGCCTTTGGTTATCAAAAGAGAAAGAAAAAAACAAAACGAAATACAAATATTGAGTTGTCGCTTTTGACGCCGGATCTTATCTGTTGGATTCAAAATCCAAAACATAAAAATAGGTCAGAGCACTTCAAATAGATATTGATAATATCTAAGAGTTGCGAACAAAAATGAAATGATAAAATATATTAAAGTGAAATTGTAAAAAATATTAAAAATAAGTAAAAAAATATACTTAGAAAGTATTTTTACGTACTATTTTTACGTTATTAGAGCGAAAATAGTCATGTTCCAAATTCATATATTATTATTATTACTATTATTATTATGAGTTGCTCATGGGTTCTCTTATAATTTCTTATAATAAAGAAATTTCTAAATTATAATTTTGTAATCGAAGAGGAGCCATATTCCATTTGAAGATTCTCGCTTTCTTTATTCAATACGGTCTTTAACATATTTTAATGTGCTGACGTTTCCTTTTATATAGATTTTGCGAGGTCACTCAGAAGTCTCAATCTTTTCTATTCTTCAGTTAACAGGATTTACTTATCCTGATGTAAATTCCTCACATCCCTCTTTCTCGACATATAGCTTGGATGTTAACAACTATCTTTTCCTTCCTCTTGGTCTTCTTCCATCATATTAGGCTTCAAAACCTTTCCTACGATGCCTTTTCATCCATCCTCTAAACATAGCCGTCCACTTGACAAAGAAATGTAGACCATTTCGAAAGTACTCGTGTATTTTAATTACACACAAATTTTATTTCCAATATGTGATATGTGGTGGCTCAAAATTCTTCAATACTTAAATCTTAATGCATGATTCTTAATTGTTACAATAAGGTCGAATGTAGTTCATGGTTCTGTTAGCCTAGGCTATGTGATATCTATAATTTATTCTAGACTCAACCTATATTAAATAAAATTATTTGTTTCTCTATAAAATATGTATATAAATCTTTCTCTCAGTACACAAGATGTGTCTCGTCTCTTTATCTGTTAATTAGCCAGTCTTAACTTCATTACCACGTGTGGTTTCGTGGAATCAAAGACTTCCCTAAATAAACACCTCCAAGAAAGAGAAATAATTACTACTATTATTAACTTCTCTGTTGTTATTTCCTTGACATCCACAATACTTTCTTAATTACTTGAAAATTCTGACAACGCCACAATACGTCCAATCTACAAATTGAAACCGCTTCGTAATGGCCCATTGATCTGCCTGCATTGAAAAGACTTCAGGAGGGGGTATTGGTGCAGAAATACTCGCTGGAACGCTTCGGTAAGTTAATATCTGTCTGAGGTGTTGGGGGTGTGTGTGTTATTACCACTTCTGTACAGGAAGAACGGTGTTTTCACATCGCAAATTGGCAAGAGAGGACATAATGATCCTTGATGCTACATCATCTTTAGTCTTTATCCCCCTTTTTTTGTTGTACAATAGATTATTTTCCTTTAAAATTGTACTCGGAAAACTGTTAACAACAGCCCGCAACAGGTGCAACATCCGTTTTTAGAAAAACAATAATAATAATCCTGATTCGTATGAAGCTATATATTTCCTTCAGAAAAATTTATTAACAATTTTGGAAATTGGTGTAGATACTAGTGAATGTAGAGCATTTCCGTTTTGTTAACTGTATTTAGAGTCTATAAAAAAAATAAAATAAAGGAATAGCATGTTTCCTGTTTCCCATAACTGTTATTTATTTACTATATCTTCTGGATTTGAAAGATTTCGTAAATTATAAGTTTTTTTTGTCCATCTCATAAGTAGGAAGAGAAGGAGAATGATATTAAAGAGTGCTTTTCTATGTAATACTGTTGATATTTTATTAAATCCATTTACTGCACCTTTCCTGACGTCACGATCAGATATCTCAAATAAATAATATAAAAACAGACTGCAATATAATATGTTATATTGGCTATATACTGCTAATTTTGAATTCTTTGTAAAAATTCTTTATAAAAGTTTGGCATCTTATTTAAATAGATAAGCAATAGTAGATATTTTGGTATAAAAAAATTAGGGAACGATAATAAGTGTTATTTATTCTTCAATTCTTTTCTAATATAATAACAATATAGTCTGAAAAGGAAGTAATGACGTCCTGTCTACACTTAATATAGATATATAGGATGTAGATATTAATTTAAGCATTATTGCTGGTTGTTATTATTATAGAATATATTATATTATTTTTATTTATTCTGAATGGACCAATTTTCATGAAATTTGGTATACATCGAAACCACACAATTGATTGCAACAATATCAAAGTTAACAACAAACTGATGAAAATTAATAATCCTTAAATAATTTTTAAAATAGTCATTTTTAAACTAATGATGATTCATATGATTAAGATATTTGTGGTGATATATACAAATCAATGAATAAAAAAAAAAAAAAAAAAAAAAAAAAAAAAAAAAAAAAAAAAAAAAAGCTAAAAGTTAAGTTTATTTTACAAATTACATTTATCTTGGTATGTTTATCTCAGTATGACGACTTCTCCTTCTTTTTAAGTTTATACTTCGCGTATAGGCTGCGGATAGATCGACGATAAGCAATTATTTCATCACGACGTAACACGATCTTAGTCATAACACGGGGTCGCCCGAGATCGGGACCGGATGCCCCCTACAGATTCTCCCTCGAACAGATCAGATTCAGCTCTTGTCTAGAGCGTCTCAGATTGCCTCGAAAAATCCCTGCCTGTGCTTTACCTGGCTCTACAAGGTTAATCACATATCTTATGTATATTAACGTACGTAGAATTACTTACGAAATCTTGGGTGTTAGGACGAGATAATAACTTGTATTAAACATGGTAGGGTTATATTTGAAATAGAAATTTTATAGAATAGACGCTGTTTTTAGGATCTAATTAATCGAGCCGTCCTAACGAAGAATGATTTTTCCAATGAAGCAATATATCTTGAAGGTATTTTTTTTCATCTGTCATCGAATATCAAAATTGCAAAATAAAGCAAATTTAAGCTAGTGTACGAACTTTCATATCCCTAATCTCTTACCTAGGGAGATCGGACCTATTCTAAAATCAGTAATGACCTATAATAGTATACAAAAAAATCAAATGCTTTAGTTCTCTGCTGATGATGGTTAACTCTACTTGACCGAAACTGTCCGAAACTTTTTAATGTAACATTTTAAACATTTGCATTTAATTGTATATATTTTAATCAAAATTTGTATCTGTAATATCGTATTTCTAAAATTTACATCACTTAAACAGAAAAATAAAAAGTGCAGTTTTTCAAGGTCTAATAGGTTTGACGTTTGTTCAGGAACTTTTTGTTTACATTGAATATACATAGTGTTTTTGATACGGGGTTTTTTTTTTTTTTTTCATTCTGGGTGACATTGATTCGATATTTCGGCTGATTCTTTCAGCCTTCATCAGGAGATGTTTGAGAATTACATGAACTTTTGCGGTGTTGTTGGTCACTGTTTATAATGTCTCGGAGAGAAAGGCCACGAAATCGTCTGTTCCAAAACATTGTTAAACAACAGCGCAGAAGTTCGTGTAATTCTCAAACATCTCCTGATGAAGGCTCAAGTAACAGAACTGAAATATCGAACCCCTTTCACACGGAGTGGGGAAAAAAATAATCTCTCATCAAAGCTTACATCATTTGTATATTCAGTTATCATGACTTATTCCTCTTTGAGATCAAAGTTTCTCGTTTGTAATTAAAAGTTAAGTATTCGACATTGTTTGATACCAGCAATCAATGCTTGTGACTGAAAAATTGACTCAATGAAAATGAATATAATAGTCTACTGAACTATCGAAAGGTTAGCCACCCTGGCCTAGAGTTGACCGGAGGCGAAAATGACACGTGACTAGAATGTTTGGTAGATCAGGTCTGGAGCATCCCATTTCACCCCTAAGGTGAGACAGAAGCAGGAACAAGATAAGAAGAATACGTACAATTATTGAAGTTTAACTGATGTGTTTTCAAAGGAATTTAAAAAATTTTGAAGTTTGCTTTTAAAACCGGGAAGATCACGAAACATCCGGATGTTTGAAAGAAAATTAAGTTTATAATAGAATTTATTTGATATATAGCGCCTTATTTGGCCCAAAGGTTTACTGTATTGGTGAAAGTCATCAAGAGTTTAATCTTACACCAAATTGGATTAAAATTGGATAAATCTTAGCAAATCTAATTCGATGGAGAATTTCTTTTAGAAATGCAATTAATGGTTGTTTAAGATTTATTATTAGTATATTTTATATTATTTTACTTCAGATTTACATAAAATGAAATGTAAAACTTTCAAAAAATAGCATTAATCACAAAGCACTTTCGAGAATTCTCTAGCTGTAATGCGACCTGTTGCTCTTTAAAAAAACCAAAACATAGCTTGAGTTGATTCCTCTGATTGGCTGCGTCTCAGGTACGTAACACGTGACGTAGTGGGAGAGAATCATCTTACAAAGGATCTATTATATTTACAGTAACTATTCGTTTATAATTTAGAATTTTACATGAAAATACCAACAATGGATTTACATAAAAAAAAAAATCCGTGATAAAAAAATATTATTAATGTTATTATTGAGATCAATTGATCTCTCTAGGGTCCGGATTTCGATTGACGGGTCTTTTTACAATAACAATAAACCTAAATGGATGAAAACCAAAACAAGTGACAGTATATGAATACAATTTGAATGAACTTTTTGAATTCATAACGAATTAGAGGAGAAAGACAGAGTTCTTATCCTGAAATTGTCCTGATGAAGTCTTTTGCAAAAAATGAAATAAAGAAAGATTAAAGAAGGTACTTTTTCGAATGACAGAAGATTAGGATATATATATTTAATATTAAGAAGATACTTAAAAAAAACAGACCATTATTAGTTTTTAATTTCAATAAGGATATCCCATATTACATTATCTCTATTGAAATGTTTTTTGTCTTGAGAATAAGAATAGGCCCTTAGACTCCAAAGTTGTAAGACATTAATTCAAGAAAAAGTTTTCATTTCAAATGACTCCATCTTGAATTTCTCTGGTATTAAAGGCATTTTTATAATGCATAAAAAACTAAAAAATATTCAAAAGAAAGAAACATATTTCAACAAAAATAACCATACACGGTTTCATCACTTCACTGGACTATTTTGAACTTTGCAACGCATAATTCCGTTTCTAAATTCTACAGTAAAGCATCTTCCAGTTCATCAGAAGTGGAGGTGTAGTGTCTCGCTCATCCGAACACACTATTATTTTTCTCCCTACTACCAGAAGGCGGCCCCTAATAAAGCCCGGGAGGGAAGAGG
The DNA here is from genome assembly GCA_023159025.1 of Thereuonema tuberculata. Lineage (NCBI taxonomy): Eukaryota > Metazoa > Arthropoda > Chilopoda > Scutigeromorpha > Scutigeridae > Thereuonema > Thereuonema tuberculata. Next base: position 44,610,047 of record JAFIDM010008419.1, on the reverse strand, counting down.
GCGCGACACGGAGGGGGGGCTTCTGTGATCATAGCCCCTCGGAGGTCATAAAATCTGAAGACCCTCATGCTTTTGTCTCCTGTTGCTCGTTTTGTTGTCTCACAGATAAAAAGAACAAATGAACAACTCAACATGGATCAGGAAATACAAGCACAGATATCTCGACATTATATTTTAACGAAATAGGGAAAAAAATAGCTACTGAACTTAAAATCAATTATTCATTTGTTATTTGTTTAGGAGATAAAGTAATAAAAAATAATAACAATGAGTTTGCTATTATAAATTATCAATAACTATACAGTTATTATCAAAAATGAATTGTTCTTAAAGAAAAAACATTCCTGAAGTTAAACAGTGTCAGCAAATTTTGTACTAACAATTTTTGTACAAAATTTATTCTTGCTGAACTTCAAACCAAATTAGATTCTAAGAGATCTGTTTTTACTTTTTACTCCACTGCATTAATCCCCTGGCTTGTTTAAATTCATGTAGTTTCTTTCATCGTGGTCTTCCTGACTTCTATTCCCATTCGAAATGCAAGCTTCCGCAATTTCTGTTCACTTCAGTATAGAAATTAGTGTATTTCAGAATTTCAATATTTGTACTTTCATCCATTCAGTGTGATTTTTTTGTTCTAAAACTAAATCCCTGTTCTTCGGACGCGTTCCAATGATGCTGATGAGAAAGAAATTCAAATTGTAAGATCACTTCGAAATGGCAGACGTATTGCGGGTTGCCGCTATAAAATTTTATGGTCATTCCCCCTCCCCCAAAATAAAATAAGTTAATTTTTATACTTTTTACATTGTATACACTGTGGAACCTCTCCATATGCGAAATTTCAAGTTTATAGCATGTTGGGAAATATGCTAAAAATTTTGAACAGACACACGTACATCCACAAATTTCCCATTTATATTATAGATTTTCTACTTTTTTAATTTGTTTGTTACCTAGTTGCATTGTAGATTTTATCTTTGTAACGCTTTTAAATACCTATCGGTGAAAAACAAACAAACAAACAAAAAATTAAAAGCAATTTATAAGTTGAAACATGCATGTTTTCAAGTTTGTATTTAAGATAACCGAAACTATCTACCATAGGAATCTGAAATTTGGGAATTAGATTTAGGTTAATAACCGACAGACTTATATTGAGTTTGATACTTACACGAGAAATAGAAAAACAAAATAAAAAAAAAACTAAAGGCAAATTCACATGACTGCCGTTAAAGAACGATAATCACTAGGAACTGAAATTTTGTAGGTAAATGATAAGGCACAAAATTACCAGTGTACAAGTATCTGAAAGTCAGTTAACATGACAAATTAACAGTAATTACATACAGAAGCTAAGTTTGTTGTCAAATTGTCGGTTGGTATAACTATTTACATCATCTGACTATTAGAAAGTTACCACGTCAATTATATCTTTCAATCCTGTGATTTTTCCGAATCTAGATTCGAATCTCGGCATGGACTTCTGTAGGTTTCCCCTTCTTCTGTATGCGTTACTCTTTGTTCTCAATTTCTTACCTTATTCCTGGCGCAGCATAGCCTCTGTCGCCATTAAAAATCATGCACTTACTTATTTTTCCGATCGACTAAACACTAATCCAATGGCTCAATCTTCAATTCTTGTCTTGCCTAGGTTTAATGTTAAAAAAACTGCTATGCTTTCAATATGACTGTCGTGATAGAAGCATTGACTGTTCTGATTATAGAAGCATTTTATATTCTTCCATCTTTTGTTTTATTCTTATCATTGGGAGCAGTTTAACTGTCCCATGAATTTCTATAAAGGTTCCTTCAGGCAAAGACTAAAGCAATAACAATAAAAAATGAAAGGGAAGAAGAAGCAGCAATTGTGCTGTTATTTTTGGTGCTGCACCTCCCTTTTTTCCTCCCTTTTCGTCTGTATCATTTCACCCTGCTTCTTAAAATAGACTAAATGCTATAAAAACATCGTTTCTTTTCGGTATCAGGTTATTTATTTATTTATTTATTTATTTATTATGGAATTTCTATTGGACAATTCATAAATGCCAAACAAAAACTTCCATTTTTTAAAATTTTTTATTTTACTCTTACATTAATTTTCGCCTTCTTTAAAATGTGCGAAAACATATTTACTGTCCAGTTGTGATTGTTTCTCTATTTATGAATTATTAAGGACGTTGAATTTTGCTTTTCGTTGAACTTATGATGTTTCTTATTTATAATTAAATTCCTTGGTGTCTTTCAGTGAAAGGATAATGGATTAATACTGTGGATTTCACAGGATTATTTTTTAATTGATTGTTTTTGATCTAGGCGGCCATTGCCGGGATCGCGAATTCATTTCCCTTAGCTTTCGCGCAGTCTGAGCCGAACATCAAGGGTAAATTCAGCTGATGATTCCTAAAAAGAATGAAACAGCTGTTCAGGATTCCCTGTGATGCTGGCTCAGTGTGCGAAAGCATATTTTCTATCAAGTTGTGATTTTTTTTTCTTAAACTCTATTAAATACATTATTTATATTATTTATTAAAATAATATAATGCTAATTAATAAACGTTACTATCTCTAAAAGCAGTATTACTTTTAACATTGAACTTGTTCTTGTATAGTTTGTTGTATTATTTTTATAATGTTGATAATTTTTGGATTAAATGCTGTATACTTTATATTAGTGGTTCACAAACTGCGCGCTTGGAGAATTTTTCAAATTTTCGAGGGAAAGATAGAAGATGGTACACTATGGTCTCGCAATCTAGAAAGTTTGAGAAGTCTGCCTTGTTATTCTTTGAAGTCATATATGAATAACAGAAATAGTTTTAAAATCTATGTATCATTAATTTTTCGAAGAAAGCTTGAGGAAATTTCGTGTATGAATAAAAAAAGATGCGATAATTTATAATAAAAGTAAATAGAAAAACTTTTTCTTAAAATTTTTTTTTCATTAAAAAATAAGAATAAAATCAAGAATAAAAATTATTCTTGAAATTGAAATTTAACTAAATAACAGAAAGAATATTTTAAATTTGATTACTTATAATTTTAAAACTTTCTCACACATCAGATACTCAACATTTTAATAGTTGATTTAACATCGTCAGCAATATTAAAAGCAATTTTCTGTTGTGAAATTATCGTTTATTTTACTATTGTATATGTATAATATATATATTTTGGTAGATCAGAATACTTCTGATACTTTTTCTTAAATAATAATTTCTGTATTTTTAGATCAAATTTAAAAGGTCGTAGTTAATTATTATTAATAATAATTATTAGTTACAAAAAAATTCACGTTGCTTTCAATGATCAGTTTCTGTATTTAAAATTGTTGAACGTCTATTTTAATCAGTCAATCAATCACGAAATGGATCTATTATCGAATAATTAACTTCGATGGGAAATTTGAATTGACACCAGATGATGTTCAGTGTATATGAGTTTCTAACTCATTGGAATACTCCTTCTACTTTAGTTGAAGTGTGCGACCCTGGTGTCCGAATCAGAGGTCAGGACCCTGCACTGGAGGCTCTGCCAAAGGCAATGACGGGGTCAGTGTCACCTCAAGATACAACTAATGACTCGCAACAAATAACGAAAAACCTTGAAGAATCTCTTTTTGTATAATTACGAAGAATCGAAACCTGATTCCCGAATCTCAAAAAATCGGTTTTCACATTTTGAGCGTTAATACCTGTTCGCTAGAAACTAGAGAATAAGCTCCAGAAAAACCTTTCTTTATTTTACTTGAATAAATCAAGAGTTCTAGAAAATACTATGTATTTATTTATTGCTCATATATCCTTCTTTCTTTCTTTCTTTCTTTTTTTTTTTTTTTTTTTTTTTTTATAATAGCTTGTGTTTTAAAAAATCCAAGCTAACTTATTGAACTTAAATAAACAAATAATAAAATAAAATATATAAAATTACAGTTTTCAAAAGACATAATAACAAGAAAAAAATTGCTTTCTCAGCACATAATTGAAATTTAAGGAATTAAAAATTTTTGAAACAGAATTATAGACTCCGACTATATAATTGTTTGTTATGTTTTATTCTCGCCAGTGATGGAAAAAAGTTACGCGAAGTTTTTCAAGTAGCAGAAAGTTACCGAAAAATTGGAAAGATTAATTATTAGTAGATATGTAATCTCTAAGACATTGATGAGAACATGGATTATTTAGTACCTTATTTACAAGAATAATATTTATTATAAATTATTTTTAGGTTAGAAATATATAAATTACAAATATATATTGCAAACATAAATATATCTAACGTATATTTGTATATTAAGTAAATTATTTATAAAAAATAAATAAATTATTAATAATACCCTACCTTATTTCAATAAATATGCCGATATGTAATCAATTTAATTAAAATATTCAAAGTCTAATTAATAAAACATTGTTACTCAAAAGCAATATTAACATTAGCATTGTATTAACACAGTATTAATTTAGTTTGTTCAACTGCTTTTATAATTTCGACAATTAGATTAAATTCTACATCAATAGCATAGCCTAATTATATCGTTATAATGTAAGGAAAAACAAAATCACTTTTGTGCCTGAAATGAAAAACTTAACGAATCATCTTTTTAAACAACTATGGCTACTATGAATAATCATTGGAAGCTCAGTGGTGACTCAAGAGAAAAAAAATGTTGTTTATTAATAATTCAAATGCTCAGTTTGAATTTTTATGCTTTAAAAAAATTCATTGGATCCAGCGAACGGCTGGCACATGAATTTTCTCACTAATTTTTCATTGGTGAGTTTTTTATTGTTCATTTTTTCTCTTAAGGCACCACTGCGCTTCCTACGAATCATCTTTTTTTTTGTTTCGTTTTCCAGCTCTGATTTTAATCAAATTGCAGTTTTGTTTTAAAAACAGATAATAAGGGAAACGACACACACATATGTATACATAAAAAATATATATTAAAAAAGGTATAATTACATTTTGTACAGTTTCGTCAGGCGGTTTTATGCCATGAGATCGTCAGCATACATAATTTCTTCAAAACACAGAATTCTTATATAAGGAAAAAGAGTAAAAATGAGTTTTAGGGTTGGTTATATTTCTTGCGGGGGTCGGCGAATCGGCGCTAGTTGTCCTGTTTTGTTTTATATATAAATTGTTTGTTAGATTATTCCTCACTTCTGGGACAATGGATAATTCTTTTTACCCAAACTTTACCATAATAAAAAATTTAAATTGATAAAATAATGACAATAACAAAATAAGACCCATAACTAAATAATTTCATCTTCGTTGTCTTTATTTAAAGATTTTTTCTTCATGAAATTAAAACTGAAATAAGCAACAAAGCATCCCATTTGAGCGAATTCAATTTTTGGTCAGGAAAAGTAATATTGTGAGATATTGGTAGTTGCGTGAAGGTGTTGTTCCCACACCCGTTGGAGTCTGGGAAAACAGCCGTTGGATGAATGGACTTCCTTGTGGGTCTCGGTGACAAGGTGTGGCTTCGTCAATGGAACCAACTACAATCAGATTTCTTCATTCATGGCAGCCAGTTCCTAGTGAAACCGGCTGAGGAGTCGAAATAAGAGAAAACTTCCAGTAATGTCAAAAAAAAAAAAAAAGGGGGAGACCCTAGGATTTTTTTAATACTGTTTCTAGATTGTTCTTATCACAGCTTGACACTGTTTATCGTTTATTCTTACAACAAAACTAGGCAAGCAGTTTAATATTAAAGGGGTTAACACAATTCTATAGGGATAGCTAACTTACACAGAATGTTGGGATGGCATTGCCTAATCTCACAAAACGAAACCCTCAATTCTAATTTAATGATACAGTTGTAATCCGAACTTGCAACAGGTTATGTTTCGGAGCGTGTCCGTAAGTCGAAGCAATGTATTTTTCTTTTTTTTTTACCTATCAATGTATGTACTGCACTTTTATCGTATGTAATTGCATAACATAGCGTACGGTAACTGTATAATTAAGAAAAGCACATCGATATACCACCGCAAGTAATACCTTACTACTTTTGTCTGAAATTCTATGTGCTAGTTTCGCCTTAATTAAAATAATAATCACAAGAAAACACTAAAGTAAAAGTTAAAGTAAAAGTTGAGATCCGAAACGAACTATCTTCGAAAGCAAGCTAATGAAATTACGTTTAGGTAAGTAGTAGTGATGGGTTACGAGGGCAGCAACGTACACTACGTACACGTAGTGTACGGAAGCAGACATCATAACTGCTTCGGGATATGGTTACAATGCAAATTGTACGTTAAGTTCGGATATGACTATCAAAAACTAGGAATATCCTCACATACGTATTGCATTGTGGATACTCAGCGATTGGGGGAGGAAGGGGTTAGTTTTGACGACTATGGAGGATGGAGATGAAAATAATTGTGTTCATGTTTTAAATTGGACCATAATTCAGCAACTTACCAAATTTTAAGAAAATTTTCGAGTAGTTTTCGAATAATACGCTTACAAACAAACCAACAAATAAAAGAGAAAAAAGCTCAAAGAACTAGGATTTTGCCATTCATCCATTCTTATTCCTCCATTGGATTTAAGAGTTTACTGGACTAACTATCACCGGGTTTTTCTTTCTAAGGCGAGTAAGTGTTAGTCACCTTCCAATGTCCATTAAGTCCCATTACGATGGTGATCACAGGAGCCTTCTCTTCTCTCTTTCTTAACCCCTAAATAAACGGGAGACTACATATTACCCTAATCCATTCTTTCATTAACTTCACTTTTTAATAAATTTCATATTAATATATTATTTTATAGCATAAAAATATTAAGTAAATTTTATTTTATTATTTATTTTAACTGCGAAATTGTACTATTCCTCTTGAACATTTACGTATCTATTTATACACGCATCACGTTAAAATGGCTCGACAGATTTTCATCAAAATTGGAACGTGGCTTATTTGTGTTTCCACCTTAAAGATATGATCACAATTATAATGGCCTCATTCCAATTTCGAAAGGGGCCCCCAAGGCTGAATAGCTGAGCTGTACGTAGTTAATCATTATGCAAATATAATACTATAAATTACATATACATTTTGAATATTCGATCAGCTGAAGTTTGTTATATTAGAGACAGACAGGTATTATCATAATTCGTGTTTAATTTCATCCAATTGAGAGGAAAATCACAAAGTATTTAAGTACACGAATGACCCACGAGAAAATGGTAACATTTTGAACTGGCGAAGGTCACCGTTTTCACTGCAAAACTCTACATTGTTGTTCTTATGTTTATTGTAATTAGTTGACTTTTAACTCACCAGGATTTTCCTGAACTTAACGCGAAAAACGTGACTGGACGATAAGTGGTTACATACGAAAGAAGAAAAATACGGAAAATTATTTGTATAAACATAGAGTAGGAAAAAAAAAAAAGAAATTTCTTAGCATTACTATTATCTAAACATTGTTTTCTAAGGTAATGCTCGTCTAGGAAAAATAGTAAAGAGGAAAATAATAATAATTTGCTTGTAAAAGAGTAAAACAAGGTTTCTGATTCACGTTTAATTCAATTCTATTTTTGAATTAACTTATTTTTCTGATAAGTTCATTTGACCATCGAATTTATGACTTAAAATCAGTGTCAGGCAAAAAAGAATTGGATTGCCCTCAGATAAAAGCATGGATTATTAAAAAAAAATTAAGATGTACTAACCATCCATCGTTATCAATCGACAGATAAAGATATTGTACAATGTGGCCGGGAAGTTCCCATACCCCTTCATTGGTAGTCATATTATAAGAAAATATCTATACATTAATTGTCCAATGCGTTTGGGTGTTCGCCATCAAGTTCATATGCCGCTACGTCCACTTGACATTCTTTGGAGCATATCCGGTGTAATGGTTCGAAAAGCATTCTCAACTGCATTGCGCAATTCTTCATTTGTAGCGTAATGACGTTTAGACACGTTGGCCTTCATGATTCCCCAGAGTGAATTATAGGCGTCGTGAGGTCAAGACTTCGTGGTGGCCATTTTCACAGAGGTGGCGATGCTGGAGTACCGCCACCAATCCAGCGTCCTGGAAAATGTTCATGAAAGAAACCCGCGCATAGTAAGAGCGAAGTGAGCAGGTGCCCCGTCCTACTATAACGCTTTCCATGATACCCGCGTCTTCAAACTGTGGGATTAACCATTTTTATTATTATTAGTAGTAGTAGTAGTAGTAGTAGTAGTTGTAGTAGTAGTAGTAGTATGTATCCATTGTCCTGTCCGCCACTGGTCTGGTGCCTCACGCATTGTACCACAGTCTCAGAACTCTAAGACTTCACAAAAACACTTACCCACAACTCCAGAAGGCTGTGATACTCAACACAACATGCATACTTAGGAAATTTATGGACACAATCACGTATCCCTAATCATTCTTGTACCCTTTTTTTTACATTTGACCGCCATGTTGTCTTTGCAGGGGAAACCCAAGGTTTGAATCTTTTATATAATAATAATAATAATAATAATAATAAATTAGGAGTATTTTTAAGGAAAGTACTCTTTACATTCTTTGAGAAACTTGCTTTAACAATGAGTTGAATAATACTGTAATGTGACAGAACTTACTGTAGTCCAAAGCCCTGTCAATGAATTCTATTATTTTTACAAAAAAAATTATCTTATTTCTTTACCCATACTTGCAGTTTGCTTTACAAATCTCTTGTGAAGAGGGGGGAAAAAGAAAAAAAAAATCGACATTACACTAACGTACAAAAAAAAACCAGTTATTCTGTGAAGTTCTGCTGAACTTATTGGTAAAATAAAGCTTTCTACAAAATTTTTACCATTTTTTTGTAATGTGAGATGTAGATCCGTATCAAAACCATATTTAGAAGCGTGAATTGAAATTCAAAAACACAGAAGACCGTGAACCCCAGATCAGAGGTGAAAGGTCTCAGCAGAGACGTTGTAACTCTGAAAAAGGAACGTAAAAAACATCATCAGACCCACACACGAAAGTATTTTAGTGAAACTGTTAACAATCCAAGTTGCGTTCCCAGAAAAGTTGCAATTTTTTTCTCTTTGAATAAAAGAAAACTATAAAAAGTCAGGGAAAAATTAGAATTTTCCATCGTAATAATCTTAGTTAGAAAAACTCTATTAAATTAAAAAAAAATTCAGAATAAAACTTACAGAACATTGAGGTTTTTACGGTTAATCTTTTTTCCACATTGGAGAACTGAAACGTCGTACATGTTATGTTTTTGTAATTTAATTTTTTTAAACTCAGTCTTTCTAAATATTTATAGCCAATTTTTAAAATCAGTAATTTAATGTAAATATAAATGAATTTTAAATACACTAGAACATCATACTTATAAATATCTTCTTTACTACTCATAAACAACAATTTCGTTTCTTTTTAATAAGAAACTTCTTCGGATTGAGGAGAAGAAAAATTTTCTATTTCCTCTAAATTTCATAATTCGTTATGAATACATGCATTTTTTAAATTACAACAATACAAGCAATAATACAATTCATATTAATTAACATCATGCTTAGTGAATACAATACTTTGTTCAAAATTTTGTTCAAGTAGTGCTTATGATTTAATACAAAAATTTGTTTAAATTGTTTAATTAATCATAAAATTTTGATGCCATAATTATTTTGTTTTCCTTCTGTTTTCCATGTTTTTTTTAAAATATATATATAATAAAGTGTTTGATATTTTTAATAATTAAATATAATTAGTAAAATAATATTCATGATTATAATACAATATAATAATTATGTAAATGTGTTTGACTGGAGAGAAATGTGAAATTTGTAAAATTCTAACTCAAAGGCCATATTTCTGTTTTAACATTTTGTTATCGGACTTTTAATGGTTTTGTAAATATCAGTTAATTTTATTCTTATATTCCTTATTATTTCAAAATTGCAAAATTTATTAAATGAAGTCTTGCAATGCGAGAACTCAGAAATTTATGAATTTTGCCAGTCGAATGCTAAATTATATATATTTTTTTTATCGTGTTAATAATTCAATCCAAAGACTAATGAAGCTGAAGTTCTTCCTATTTACGAAGAAATAGGTATAATATTTATAATATATATAATATCAATAGCTGCAAAAGAGATAGTTCATTGTCCCTGCATCTAGTTTCACTAATTCCTAGAATAAGTTAACTAATACATACTAAATTACAGCTGAACTAGTTTCTTATTAAAAATTAACCAAATCCTTCAAGTTAAAAAAAGCTGTAAACTCATTTTTTCGTTCATTGTTGTTATTTTTAACTTTTCCTTTTTTGCTGAAACTGATTTTTCTTTCTCTCTTTTTCATTCTTTATTTTCCTAAAGGTCTTCCATTCTTCTTCTGCTTTTTATTTTCTAATGTCACTGAACCACATAGACTTCTGCCCTTTAAACTTGAACAAAAGCACGTCTTACTTTTTTTTTTTGTATTCAACTTTGATGAAACGTCTTAGGTCTCACGGTTCCAGTTTGAATGGACACCTCCTCGTCTTAGCTTCCCCTTTTTCTTGACCCGTTCTACCAGTTCCCTTCCTTTCTTAATTTATTTGACAAGTTTCTATGCAGATGAAACACTGTCCGTCTATGAGCTAAGAACGTCTGGAAAAATCGTCAAGCAATTGTTACTACAAATCTTACGGAAAGTCAAGTCTTGATATACGAGAGTCAGTCTTTTAGGAGTGTTGCTGGTCTATGGTGTCTATTGTTGGATTGCATTTCTATTAGGTTTCTATGATTTCGTCGTAGAAATAAAAATAGGTTTCACTGGACGACTGTGTTGAATAATAGGGACTGTCTACATCATGATTGTTTTCGCATTGATTTATTTTCTTACAGGGTGATTCAGAACTAGTTGTTATAATTTCTACATAGCATTTTGGACGTCATATCACGTCACGAAGTTCGTATCAAAGTATATGTCAAAATCCTTACCGGAAAGATGCAAGAGAGGGTTAAGGGAATATGTATCAGTGAAAAATCTTCAATATACAAGAAAAGAATAGCAAATAAATTACCGGATATTAAAAAATAATGGCTTCTTTATTGCTGGAGATCAGGTGTAGTGTGGGATTGAGAGACATGTGTAGATGATCAGAAACCCTCTTTAAGAAGAGTTTTTGCTCTTCAATTTAACAATCCTTAGAGTTTGTGAGAAGTCAAGGAGAGGCGATTTTTCTGTGTTTATTATCTTCTTATTTTTACTTTTTAATGCTTACTTATACAGTTGTAATAAAGGACTTTTATTTCAGTGTATAGTGCTTCCTTATTTTCTCCCTAAAATGACTTGGATGTACTGGCATTTTTACATAGCATTTGTAATGGCCTCTAGAAAGCTATGCTGAAGTTATGACACCTCAGTGCCATTTACCTTAAATCATCCTGCTTGTAATTGCAGATTTGGAAGCACAGAAATCGAAGAGAAATTCTAAGATTTTGAAATACACAAAAACCCTTTTAAATCTATCCCGAAAATTAGAAAATACAACCAAAAAAAAAAATATCCCTTAAGTTTTTTTGTGTGAGACAAAATAGTTGAAATTTCCACGCTTATTTAACTTAATAGGGTTTATTTAGATGTGAAAATATAATATGAATTATTTATTAAAAAAATATAAAAGGAGACTAAGCTTTTATTAATATAAAAGAATTGTAAGTTATATATATAATTTGAACCTTTTGTGATGATTTCCTAATTTCCATTTGTTGCTAGGGTTTTGCTTCTGGCTAAGCTCCTCCCCTTCCTCTTCGACCTTGACTTGCTGAGGAACTTCACTATGTTATTAGAGAAGTTAATATTCGAATATATAGGCATCGCATCGCAATGAGTCATCCAAACCCTTCAGTTTCGTTGTATGTATTACGTTAACTTAGTAGCATATTTAATTTCGTTATGATACGATTTTTATTCTTGAGTACTTGTCTCAACACGCTCAGCTTTCGTATTTTGACTTCTTTCTCTTTGCTGATTTGGAATATCATGCTTAATACTCACTTCTTTAGCAATATGAAAGTCTAAGCATCGCTAATAAATGCTAAAGAAATCACTACTGATCTTAATTTTAGGGGGCTCACTTTTCAGGAACGACAGGATTTGGAAACCAAATTTTATAAAAATCGTCCAGCCGTTTTGTCGTGATGCGCCTATAAATAGACAAGCATTGACATTTAAAAGAATTTTTAAAGTAGTGAAATATAGATTACTTTATTTTTGTAAAAATAAAATGAAACAATAAGCCCTGTACAGACTTCGTTTTAGGTATTTGAACCAGTGGAGGTCGAAAGGCCAGTCCCACGCTTGCTTACTCTTACACACGGAAAAATTCTGGTTAGTATTCAGAGCTGACTGAACCCTAGAATCCATCTGGAGAAGTAATAATCAGGGAAAGTAAAGACCTCATTCTCTGCCGACTTCTCGAATGTTATTAAAACAAAAAAAAGCACGTATTTGACCTACAAAAAAAAATATAAATGTATACTAAATAAAATGGATATGGATTAACATCATTTTGTTTTTCTTGACTGAAGAAGTGAACAATCATTTAACAAAAATGTAATGTACATTTTTAGCGACCCTACACATTAAAATGACTTATTAACAGTTCCCGTGTGCTTGTTTTTGTGTGCTAAATATCCTTCAAACCGATAGTTGGAGCCTCGTGAGTTTTGATCTCGTTGAACTACCGGAGTTTTGGGAAAATTGATTTCCGATTCATGAGCTTCCGATGTTAGGCGGCCATTGACCGGATCAAGAAAATAGACTGGTAATTGGACAAAATTGGGACAATCTATACTACATCGACTGTACTGAGAACGAAGATGATACCTTCGATAACATATGGCTACGACTTTAGTCAAACTGACTTATGGATTTAGTCGTGGAGACGATCTAGACTTACTAAATGAACTAATTGCGAGCATTGCTTGAAATTCTAATTAATTATAACTGCCAATCAACAACAGTCTAAGTTTTAACAATTCAAGTCAGATTACAAAGTGTAACCTTTGTCTCTTGGTTTTGTGCTCACTACAATACTGTGGATTGACTTGTTTCTTTCTATGGATGTTTGCAGCTATTTTCAATTATAGTTTGATATGACAGAATCATTTGACAGAATCGAATGACAGAATGATGGATAGTCGATTATTCAGGAATGTAATGTTTGAGGTAGGCCTAAAAAAAGGGCAGCCTGGTAGATAAAATTTTTTTTATTTGTCTTTCAGCAAAACTTGGTAAATTTCAAAGGTAATACTTTGATCTTAATAATTTCTTTTCAGATGGCTCGTTGTTTTGCTTGGGACCTCTCCCCGTCTATTTTTGTCTTTATTTTCCATTGCTTTCTTCTGCATCGAAACGTGATATTGGTCTTAGCAAATTGATCGTTTCTGTCTTGTTGGGACCCTCCTATTTTATGTGTGTGTTTTTTTTATTTCTTCTGGATTGTTTTGACCGTGAATCCAATTCCTAATGAATCCCCACGAACAAAAGACGTGAGTCACGCAGTAGCCACTGGTTGGTATATACCTTGACAAGCGCCAATAGCAACCGAGAAAAACATCACAAGTTAGGACAGGGGGGAGGAAAAAAAAATCCTTCAACTCAGCTAAAAAGATACTGGTATTTTTCAAGACATTTTAAAAGGTCTTAATAAATATCTAACTCCCATGTCACTGTCTTCGTAAGCTGCAGGATGTAATTCGTGCGAACTGGGACCGCCGGACTTGCGCATGTAGTTTTGCTTTGTAAGATATTCTCACAAAGGTTATTTATACATAAATTGTATCTAATAAAATAAATAATAAAATTGAATATAATTACACATAAAGGCTTTTTCAAAGTGTAGGAGACAAATGGAAGCACACTTGATTAATTAAATAAGATGTAGTTTGCGTACAAGCTTTCGAACACCGGCATGGAAACAGCAAACATTGTTCAAGGAAAAAACAAGGTAGTGATTACTAAACCAATCACAATGCTTCGCAACGGCTTCTGATACGTACAAGACAATATACTTGATATTGCTTTAATTTTCTTATTATTATAAATGTGATTGTTGCGCATGTAAAAGACGCAATTGTTGCGATTGCTGTGATTGTTGCTAATGATAATTTAATGCTATTTTAATGATACTTGTCCACAGACGGACGGACATAGCGGGGTTGTAAGGCTTCTGATATTTGTATCAGAAGCCTAAAAACTTATTCAACCACTTATGGGAAAATGTTTTGGACCGTATTGGTCCGATTTTTTAAAAAATCGATAGGTACCTTCCCTCTACATACCTAGATCATTTTAATAAAATTCAGCGTTCTAAAACAGTTAGTTTTGAGTTTTCTTGTTCGCAAAAGAACGGATATGCGTATGTCGACTTTAAATTGCCTGTACATTTTTTGTGGATGATGATGATGATGATTTTTTTTTTCTCTCTCTCTGACCCGGATTAGGGGAGTTATAAACAATAGACCAAACCTACACTGTACAAATTAACTATTAAAAATATTTTCCATGTTCTTTGTTTTCTTTTTAAATGAGTTCCCACAAAGAAGAAGTCTACGCTTTTATCAATTGTAAAATTCTCTATTTTATTTCTACGTTTTATATTGTATCGGAGGATATCCATTTACTTTGCTGCTGTTTTATTATAGCTTTTTATTTATTTTCTCATTTCTGTGCAACTCTCTGAGCATAAAATAAATTTTTCACTGAAGTTATCCAGTTAAATTCAGCTCCATCTTTTTATTCTGTCATTTAGTTTCTAACTGAAATACTTTGTGAGTTGTTTACAAAATCCGTTGCGTTTGCTTGCTGTTCGCGAAATATATGTGGACGCCATTTTGATAAGTCATTTTTAGTGAATCTCTCCATTATTGTCAGTGTGTAATTGTTACGAAACCTTCTTATTTATCCCAATTACAGGAGTGTATTCCAATTGTACAAGAGAAGGCGAAACCCTTCAGCGGAAGTTATTACGAGGTGTCAAGTGGCTGGAGTAGAGCTGATTGCAGCTGCTTAACGCCTCCTCGTGAGCGCTTTGGGAATTACATAATGACTGTTTATGGATAATGGCGTTGCTGTTGGGGCTGAAGATCTTATCAAACTGAAATAATGGCATTAATGCACCGCGAGAAACGAAATATTCGAGTAACTTCCACTGATAAAAATCTTTCGTTTGCTTTCTCACCTTTTAACCTAAGAATAAACGTACTAACTAAACCGGGAATAAAGTTAGAATCTGTGAATAATAATAGCTAAAGTGACTGGACACTTCATAAAAATACTAGCAAAAGAAAATGAATAAGAAGTTGAAGAAAGACCTTGAAACGAACTATTCTTAAACTCTTACGTTTTCGTTGTTTTAAAGATGTGAAAAACGATGAGAAAAAAAGATGTGAAAAATGAAGTCTACTTTTCAATGGGAAAATGAGGTTCATCAAATCACGGAGTTCGCCGGGTTTTCTGTCCCCTCTAGTAGCTTTTGAACCGCTGCCTGGATCTTCTTGAAACGTAGTATGCATATTCGAGGACTAGGGACGATCTGACTTTTATATTTGACATCTTTTCCAAATGTGTCCTTGTCGAGAAATTAGTGCGAGAAGACAACAAAAATTCTCATAGAAAAGCATTGGAATCTAAACAATGGATTTCTATCCTGATTCTATTAAATATCTTATTGTTTTAAAACAATGAATATTAAGTTGTTAATCCGTTCCACGTGGTTTGATACAATTACAAAGAATCCGATTTAGACAGTTACTTGTTTCGAAAATGGAGAATTTGTAGCTGTTTGAATTCAGTAAATATTAGAATTGGAATACAAATGTACTGCTTAGCCAGACGACAGAGACTGGTCACGTGATTTACTGGTCGCTGCGACCTCTTTCTCGGCGTGAAAATAGGGGAGATGAGCATGTGCCGACCAAGAACAGAAACAAACGACCTATAAAGGAGAGATGCATAAAGTGAAAAATTACTGCACAAAATTCAGTTTAAAATTAACGCGAGAATAAAATAAACATACACAGAATAAGAAATACATGTATAATAAACTTTTAGAATGTAATTCTCCCCCTTCGGCTTGTTCCATTATTTTGGCAGTGTGCCAAACCGAGTCTTTATCGCTTGGGCAAGCAGTAGGCTCTTTGATTTTGTCATTTTTACGATTTAAAAAATAAAAAAAAAGGAAAGAAAAAGAAATGGCATTTAAGGAAAATATGCTTTAAATTCTTTTTAACATTTCGTTTAAATTATAACATCGACTGCAAGCACATGAGATATCTTCTTTTTGTCTTTTGAAAAAGTAATCTTTAGAAATATTTCTTTTGAGCCTAGAGGAGAGAAATGCAGGCCAAGGATTTGACATTTTTTTCCATTACAGTGTATTTTTGATTTTGTGTTTTGTTTTTGTGGGTTCCCGCTTTCGGGAGCAAGAGTGGGATTCTTGTATGTTCGCATCTTCTGAGCCTGTCATCGGTGGAATTTGTCTGGCTGATGAGTCCTAAAGAGGTCGAAACGGCCGTTCCAGACTCTCCCCGGGTGTGACAGCTCGAGGTGCGAAATCTTTTTTGTTCCTTTGTGTCTTCCGGAGTTGAATTTTGTTGAATTGAATCTGTAGTAACGTCTGACTCCTATTAATTTTAATCATGCTCGCCCAAAGGATTAATAAGCGGATTAATATCGTTGTTTAAGATATCATAGAAATCCTTTGTTTTTGGTGATGACTTTCTACGGGAATTTTTGTGGCCTTCTCACTCTGAATTTTTATGGCTTTCTGAGACACACGCCAGGAAAGAAACGTAAAATGTGAATGGTTGATCGTCCCTACACTAATCTATGTCCTGTCGTAACTTTTAACCGGCCATTTGATTATTCAACACAGATAAACAATATTTTTAATTTTTTTTTTTTTTTGATTCGGCAAAAATAAAGAAATTAGGACTAATCTATACGTCTTGGCCCATTCCCCATGTGTATGACACACGTACATCTATAAACTGACCAATTTATCACATTTCTCTAAAGTAGGCTAGAAGAGAAAAAGTGTTTCGTATTTATCGATATCGAAGTCTCTATGAATGTAATCGGAAATCTATTGTTTTCAGAACCTCTGGTGAAGCTTATTCACGAGATTTTATCATTTCGAAATTCGAGACCCGAGAAACCAGATTCAAAGATGATTTGCTTTATCGGTATTACTCATCTGCACAATCTTTTAAGAGTTGGGCAAATCTTTGTGTCTTGGTGTATGCTTCCTATAAATTTATAAAAAGACTTGAGAAGAAAGATATTACGATAGTACTTTTATGAGTTAGCATTTGACTTCCTCGCTATAGTAAGATGAACAAACAATAACCCCCCCCCCCCATTTTGAGATTCGAGGGGTCCGGAGCCTCTTCGGCCTCCCCTTTCCTCCCAGAAACCCATGGTCGCTACTAAGTGCTCGAAAGCTGGGCGTATACTCTTATTTGTATTTTAATAATAATAACAATAATCTCAACATTTTATATAAAAAAGGAGAAGTTCGTTTGTAACATTTCACGACTTTAAAAAAAGAAAACGCAAGATTTTAAGAAAGTGGGCTTCAAGTTCTGTCAGGAGGTTCTTGTCAGTCTGTCCATCTCTAAATTACACATTCCCATAATTCGAATACGTTTCTCAGCAGAACAAGATGGCGGCCACTTGTCACTTCGTTCTCAGCTGCAGACGAGAGAAAAAGGAATGTTTTTCAAGGAAGCGATGGAATTGATAACGTAATAAGCAGGTGCTTCCCAGCCCAGGTATCTTGTGTCGGTAATTTAGTTGGGCATCATTTCCATGACTCGATTTGCCAGATAGCTGTAGCATTTGTGGTCACACGTAGCCTCATGGCCTGCAGTGGCGGAGGCCCGTTATTAGCGCCGCTTCGAACGGGTGGGCCGTGCTCCTTTTGATCTCAGGGCGGCTTCCAATTGAGTCCCCGGCCTTTTGTCTTTCTCCTGATTCATTAGCGCTGAGCCGGCTTCTGGTTCTGAGATGGTAGCTTAGAGCCGCCTAGAAATTAGCCTGGAATCAGGTTAAGTATCAGGTAGGGGCAAGTTCACTTGAGGATGCAAATTCTCATCAGGAAAAATATGATTTGTGTCTCATTTTTTGTTCCCATGAAAAGCACGTAGCTTTAAATTTAGTAAACAAAAACTACAGTTGATTACTAATCATGGGCGTATATAGCGGAGAGGGCTAAGGGCCCTATCCCCCAAATAAAATACCCAATACACTTGGCCCATTTGTACACCCCTGCTACTAAATTAAGAATTTCGGCAACAGAAAACGACCTATTCGTATTATTGGTGTTGGCCAGCTTATATTTCAGGTCATGAAAGAAAATAAAATGAGAGTGGTAATTACTAACAGATTAATCATTCCAGCTTTCTCAACGATATCTATTGTTGAAAACTGTATGATGAAAACCTATTCACAAATGACTTTAAAAATATCTTTATGTTGTAAGATAACATTTGAAGAAACTTGTTGTATAACATGTGATACCGGTCGTGACTATCGTAATTTTAATTATAATATATTCAACATTTTTTTCTTATTTAAGATATAAATTGAGGCCACCACACATCTCAATTTAAAAAGTTTAAGTACAATAAAATTATAAAAAACATTATATATATAAAAAAAAAAAATCTGTAGAATTAAAAATACCTTTATATACAAATAAAATAAAAAAATAGTTGTATGTATAGGCATTATAGATTAATTAACACACGTTAAACTTTAAGTCATCTTATGTTGATTTCTTTGGGCGAGCCTTTTTATTATTATTAATAAAATCCAAATATTAATTTTACGTTTCAATTGATTTTTATATTCTTATCTTGAATGACTGTCCTAACGTGGACTTGAGGCTTAATTAAAAGCAAAGTGAACTTTGGTCAAATCACTGCAGATATCTTTGGAAGAGTACACATTACTTCAGATAAAAACACGGAATAAAAACCGATTTTATTCAGATATTAGCTTCAAACATCATAGTTGTTAAAAGTTTTAACATTTTTGATTTTGTTGTTTTCAAAGAAGAACTGGATGAATTACGTAAATTTTTGTTACTGCGCTATTGTTCTCCGATCAGGCAGTCAGAAAATCTATGCAGAAAGCGTAATATTTATTTATTTATTTATTTATTTATTTATTTATTTTCCTTATCAATCACATTACTTCGTAGAATAACATCTGACAGCTTCCTGTCCGCGACACTTGTTGTTTTACAGTATTTTGTTTTCATTATTTTTATAAACAGACATCCAATACTATTTTCGTGGTCAATTCTACAGTTCGCTACGAGATCAAACGCAGTGGACGCAGTTGTTAGGAAATTACGAAATTACCTTATTTAAGAGCTATTAGCACCAGTGAGTTTTTAGTTGGTGATTCCAAGTGAGACCGAAGCGTGACAACTTCTTCTGGTGATGAGTCTCCAAGCGTTCCGCGTTTATAAGGACCGACTGACTGACTGACTGACAGAATAATTACACTTGTTTTTGATCGTTCGACAGATTGCTTGAGAGTTTCGCATGCACCAAAGAATATTATGTGAAACCTGTTCAAACATTATTACAGCAATTTATTTTATTGAATTAATTTGAATAGGAATTTCGAGAAAGATACGGATGTGACTTGAGTTGTTTGCCTTTTGTTTTATCTTTTGTCCCTCTATCGGGTAAACAATGCGTTATTCTCATTTGAATAACCAAGATGAACGGATAAAGTTCTTAACAGTTGTCTTATTGGAAAGATGAACATCTTTATAATCTTAGCATTATGTAATCTACATAAGAAAAGTCCTGACTCACTCACTGATTGACTCATCAACGGCTAGCCAAAACCCTTGGACCTAGTAAGCTGAAATGTTGCACAGAGGTTCCCTTTGTGATGTAGACAAGGAATAAGGCCGGATTTTTCGAAATTCCCACGGGATAGGGAATAAAGAGGATTTATATTTTCGCTTTAAAGTTGCCTTATAAACGCTCATCTATATATCAGAGAAGAAGCTGAGCCTGCAGCGATGGGAGATCAATTTTTAGGACTGTGGAGGGGAGATCAAAATTACGTGCTCATATTTTAAACTGGATACAAATGAATATCGACCAAATTTTTGAAGAAAACAGTCCAGTCACTTTAGCGATGAATTTCGGGAGGCTTTTTTTGACGACGGGAGAGATAGAGATCAAAAGAAATGTCTTAGTTGCGCAGTAATGAACAGCATACTAAGTGTTACGGAAAGCTGCCCAGTCGTTTTAGAGTGATGCGAGTATAATTTTTGGTAAGAAAAATGGTGAAATGGAATAGTAAGACAATGTACAGCAGACAAATGGAAGCACACTTGATTAATTCAAGAAGATATAGTTGAAGTGCCAGATTTCGAATACCCGCATGGAAACAGCAAATATTGTTCAAGGAAAAAAAACTTATTCACTCATTGATGTGGACATTTCAGCCCCTATCCTGTAACAAATGGCCCAATTTTTACCAAAAAATACAGGGACGGTCCCTGTTCAGGAAAAAAAAAATAAAGAAAATATTAGAAATTAGTGCTGTTCAAGTAGGCCGTAAACTATCAACGAATTCCATACCAATCACCTGGTCTTAAAAAACAAAAACATCATATTCCCAGAAA
The DNA here is from genome assembly GCA_023159025.1 of Thereuonema tuberculata. Classification (NCBI taxonomy): domain Eukaryota; kingdom Metazoa; phylum Arthropoda; class Chilopoda; order Scutigeromorpha; family Scutigeridae; genus Thereuonema; species Thereuonema tuberculata. The sequence continues at coordinate 44,589,376 of JAFIDM010008419.1, read as the reverse complement.
GATGATTTGCATACGGTAATCGCATTATTATTCTTGAGAATTAAAGGTACCAATTGAGCCTTAAAGTTAACCCTTATTGAATGTAATACCACTGCATATGGTATTAAATAAACTTGGTTATCATATTACTGCCTTAATCTCCTGTTCCCTTATAATTAACGAGATGTGCCCCGCGGTTTCACCCGCGTTAAATTCCATCCTTCTCGATAATGTTCGGTTCTCGTCGTGTGGCGAAGCCGCCGCCGCCGCACCAGTTGGTTGACGTTTATGTTTACTGCTCCTCTCCTATTGGTCGAGCGTGATGTTATATAGCCTGTAACCTTTCTCAATAAACGGGCTATCTAACGCATAAAGAATTTTTCAAATCAGACTGATAGTTCCTGAGATTAGCGCCGTTCAAAATATACAAACCTTCAGCTTTACGTATTAGTATAAGATGACACTTTCTAGCTTGAGAGACCAGAGTTCTTATAAATATGCATCCTCTATTGGTCTAAAATTGGTGCTCATTTGGAGGACAGTTCCGTCTCAAAAATTCATTTTTGTTTTCTTTGCCTGACGAAAAAGTTCGATTACTGAAACTTTGAAACCCGTCGCTTTGTTTTAATTTGATTCGTACATGTGTAAAAGGTATAAAAGATATGTAGTATTTATGTTTAAATATTTCCTCTATCTTTACTTTCAAACAGTAGGTCTTGTAATTGGTACATCTTGAGCATTACGTACGTAACCATCTTGAGGGAACATCATCATGATTGCTCGGCCCCTTTTTTACAACATAGCTACAGAAAATGAAACATTTTATGAATGGAATTATGATTCTGGGCTAGTTGTAATCATGAATCTCTGTATGTAAAGTGCTCAACGCCTCCGCAAAACCGTGTTCACGCAAGAAACGGCCTTCACGGATCAAAGTTTGGACATAAAAAAAAAAGAAGGTTGGAAGGTCATTACTGCGTCAATTAGAGAAGAAAAAGCTGATTAACAAAATACACGCTTTTTAATGACAAGAACAGTGATTTTGGAGGAAACAGTGCGAAAAGTAAGAAGGTGAGGAAGGCTGTTTTCTGGCAGGAGTTTTTAGATGGTTTTGGTAGAACGGGCGATGCTGGTTTTACAGCATTTCTTGACAGATGGTGAAATTTCTCATCCGACGCCAGGACGGCTGCGACCACCGAAACTGAACCACCTTGAGAGTGACGACACGAGGAGACGCGGCCAGGTGTTCCCCCTTTTTCACCTTGACCAATTTGGAGTCCATTTTTTTTTTAATCTTCTTACCTGAGTAACTTGAGTAGTTTGTTATTCTATTTCGCTAAGTGTTAATTTTAATTGCAACAACAAAAAACATAAATTTCTCTGACATATTCTGGTATCGTCAAGGTAACACTCGATAACAATTCATTTTATAAACTGCAACGTGTGTGTGTACATGCATAAATTTATGCAAGTTCTTCCTAGCAAATTTATAGGAACTTAAATAATCTTAGCATGGTTCGCTCACCTATGAGTTGTTATAATAGAAAAACATGGTTAATCCAAATTCCGTTTTATTGGGTTAAATATACAAAAAAACAAACAAACAAACTATAAAATCATAAGATAAGCATTCTTGTAGTATTTAAATTACAAACCTGAAGATGATGTAATATTGGCTACTTATAATGCATGTTATTGAAAACTAGTATTTACGTCCCGTCAACAATGACGGGATAGTAATGTGACGGCTTTTAGTTGAGATAGAGTATTTACGCTCGTCATTTGTAATTTCTTCATTCATTCGAGAAATGTCTTGAACGACTCTTCAGTTCGTCGCTGAGAGCGAGCTTCTGCATTTAGTGACGTGTTAGCGCCATTGAAAAAAAAATGAACATTGAATTGTAAATTTTAATCTAGTAGGCTAAAATTAATGAATTATATCTTTTTTCTCTGGCTCTTCTCTCATTGCGTCACACACCCACCCACCCACACACACACCCACCCACCCACACACACACACACACACACACACGCAGAGTGATAAGAGATATTTAACAATAGTTTGAATGTAGTCCCCGTGGCCTAATGGATAAGACGTCTGACTTCGGATCAGAAGGTTGCAGGTTCGATTCCCGTCGCGGCCATTTCATTGTAGAAATATTTCTATTTTCACAGGAAATTAAAATTAGTTTTCAAACATAAAGGAAATGCGTGACTGAAGTGCGTTGCGCCCAAACAGACCTGCAAAACTAAGACATACGCTGTAATAATTTCACTTGCCTAGCGAATTTCAAAAAAAAAAAAAAAATCAGAACAAAATTGTAGATACTACAGAAGAAGACCACGGTTAACCCAACCTCCTGCCGATTTATTTGACTTTGGCAACGATGTTTTAGACTAATGAACTTTTGCCAAAATTTTGGTAAAATCTAAAAGATCTGAATATAGTATGTCAGCATTTCAGTGAATGATTTTCAGAGAAAATTGAAAGTTTGGCATGCTAACTACAATTTTCTTGCGTTAGTATAATTTACGAAAAATGTTAGCGAAAGTTGCTCTTTTCAAAATTAGAGATAAGCATTACAATCGTCAGATTGGGCTGTAAAGTGAGAAGAATCTCTCTCTTTAAACTATGGAGATCTTTTGAACACCAATTTAAAAGATTCTCAATAATAATAATTAACATAAAGGATGTAATGGGATTTCTGAATAAAAATGGATGTCGTTGATATTCTGACTGAAAATGGAAGTTCTCGATATTCTGACTGAAAATGGATGTTATGGATGTTTGGCTGAAAATGGATGTTATTGAGATTCCGACTGGAAATGGATGTTATCGATATTCTGACTGAAAATGGATGTTATTAATGTATGGCTGAAAATGGATGCTAGTGATATTCTGACTGAAAATGGATGCTATTGATATTCTGACTGAAAATCGATGTTATTGATATTCTGACTGAAAATGGATGTTATTGATGTTTGCTGAAAATGGATGTTTTTGATGTTTGCCTGAAAATGAATGTTTTTGATGTTTGGCTGAAAATGGATGTTTTTGATGTTTGGCTG
>JAFIDM010008419.1:44576201-44586318 GCA_023159025.1 Thereuonema tuberculata | reverse complement strand
TTTGGCTGAAAATGGATGTTTTTGATGTTTGGCTGAAAATGGATGTTATTGATGTTTGGCTGAAAATGGATGTTATTGTTATTCTGCCTGAAAATGGATGTCATTGATGTTTGCTGAAAATGGATGTTTTTGATATTCTGACTGAAAATGGATGTTATTGTTATTCTGAAAATGGGTCTTGTTGAAGTCGTAAAAAATTGTAGATTGCTGAAATTTTGATAAATAGAAACAAGCATGCCGGTATTCCTCAACGTCAAAGCAAAGAAAGTCTTAAGTAAATTTTTCGGCTTTTTACTGTATCTGAACTTTGAAATTTCCGACTTTAACATAAAGGAATTTAAGGATCTGATTCAAGATCCTCAATATATCGAAACAATGTAAATACAGCGTTTTCTTTTTAAGAATCTCTACATACATTTTTCTTCTAGGTCCCAGGGCCCTACAAAACAGTCTCCAAGTGTTTTGAGTTAAAATTATCGTATTCGAATCAAAAGTGGACTGTACGATTTATTGCTTTATTCGACTTTAACCTGGTACTCGAGAACTAATTATCCTTATATCAAATTGGAACTAGTGGGCGATCAGCGAGGAGCAATCAAAACGCCATAACACCTCGTAAATTGGCCAAAATCTGGTGATTGGACGGGATTTACGGCCCAAAAATGCACTGGTCAGCGAAGATCTAATTATACGTTGTAAAGTAATTACAGAAAAGTGAATTTGATTTGAAATATAAATGAGCAAACTGTAATTAAATTATTAGCGGCCATTAATATCCGCAGACAGACGCTTGAACAGCCGTGTACCAATTGGAGAGTTAGACATGCCAAGGTTAATTCATGCAAATCATGATAGAATGAGATCTAAAAATCAAACAAAGCCTTCACTAAAGAAAACACAAGATTAAACACTTAATTCCAGTCACGATTGGCAAAAGTACGGCGCTTTCGTGCTGCTGGACGAATTTTAATAAGCAAACAATAATCCTTTTCAGTAGTGTAGCTAATTACCTTAATAACTTGATCAGGGGCCGAGATAATAAGAATGATGGCGTAGATTCGCAGACGTGGTTGGATAAATAAAAAAGAATTATTTAAAATATTGTCGTACCAGAAGGTTTACAAATGGAATGTCTTGTTCTCTGGATCTTGTAAAACTTTAGAAGTAGTAACCGAATTCTTATTAGCCTATGTTGTGTGGTCAGGGGTGTATGTAGGATTTTATTTCGGGAGGGTCAAATTAGAGAGCTGGGCTCAAACAACCAAAACCCAAAAAAAATTTTGTCTTCAAAATTTCCGGGAGAGCCAAGCTCCAGTCAACCTGATATTCAACAACCAAAAAAAAAAAAAATCAGATCTAATCTGTAAACTATATTTCGAGATTTGTGAGAAGGGGAGGGGTTAAAATCCCCTCTCGATCTCCCCTAAACGCGCTCTGCTTGTAGCTATATTTGTATGTCTGGGAGTTTGAAGTTTGTTCCTTTACTTTCCTTCAATCATTCAACTTGAAACTTTGCATTTACATTTATGGGCAAAATTTATCTTTTGTATTTGAAAATTTCCTCTTCTGAATCTCGAATTTTCTGTGTAAAGATGAAAAATTTGGAAGAGAACTAATTCGCCCACATTTGCTGGATTTTTAACATTTGACTCTTGTAGTGGAATAGTTGCGCGTGCATTGATGTGATTAAAGAAATGTTAATTCTGTTTATTCTAATAGTTCAGTAAATTCTGCTAATAGATGGAGGATTTCTGAACCGGTGCTACTGGTCCCAATTGTGGTACCTTTACTGGTGGTACTGGTACTTAAAAGAATACTTTGTGGTAGGTGAATAACAGACGGATAATCTTTTTGATTTATGAACTTATAAAAATAAAAAAAAAAACACACAAATTTCCTCATTTAAAAGTAAAATTATTATGTGTTTTAATATTTTAACTTGGCCTACATAGTAATTTTTTTCATTATCAAGTTTCCGAAAATTTTGAATTTTGGTTTTAGGACTAATGCAATAGCACTAAAATGGGTCGCTAAAAAAGTCAATACCAATTGATAAAACAAATAATAAGAAAATAAAAATTAAAAAAAATCAGTTTTAGCAAATGGAAAATATTAAGATGGTTTGCTTTTGTTTGGCAGGTACAGTAGAGTCCCGATTATCCGAGTTAATGTGGACCAAGACTAACTCGGTTAAACCAAAAATTGTAAATAAAATAAATTGTCTAGGTTTAAATGTATATTTTAACAAATACAAAAGTTATACAGATGCACCACATACAATTCATACTGAAAGAGTTCTTTTACTTAATAAAGTTGTTGTTTTAAATAAGAAAGTGTAAATAATAATACAATGTAAAACTCACTATTACAGTTTTATGTGTTGTGATCAAGAATTGAAATTCCTCATAAGAAACTATTCTTGTAAGTGTTTGTTATCATTCTTGTGTTAAAGGGAAAGTTCACAATAAGTTCATGATTGCGACAAGAATTAAATAATCACGCAACAGTGAAAATAGGATAGATGAACGGGAGTTTTGTTACGTAATAAAGGAGGAAGGGAGAGAAAGGTAGAATGGACAGTTCGATTGAAGATGTAAGCAGCATAGTCGGGAAAAGTATTTAATCTCCATCGACAATTTAGGGTTAGAAGAGATGTGTTCGATTATGGATATTCATGTGAACCGTGCAAAGAATAAAAGAATAATCGTGCAACGGACTGAAGAATATAAAAGGATACATAAACTTCAAGGTAAAAGAAGACTTCTTATTTTACGGTTCAATCGAAAGTGAAGATCTCAGAACTAAAGTAAGTGAACTATATTTTATACTTCAGATAGAGACAGTATTTCGATCAACTTGTACTCAGAAAGAATCAATACATTAATACAATAGTAGTAAACTTTAAAGGAATATTCTGCAGCATTGATTACTGATAGACAGTTAGTTTGTTATGTCTGAAACGATAGTGTTAATCTGAATTAAAGGAAAAATTGATTGTGAAAACAAGACTTAACTACATGAACATTAAGAACTTTTAAGTTAATTTGCAATGTTAATTAGTTACATTGAAAGGCAAGAGATAAATGTAAGAAGAATTCATTATATTGAATAGCATTAAGGAAACAAAGACTTTTGTTTTGCAATACACTAAAGTCAGTGTATGTTTATTTTTTGAATGTATAGATACATTTGTTTGTTTTGAATACATTTTAAATGAAACTTTGATAAACTGTGTGATTATTTATAATAGATGCTAATCAGAAACATATTCAAAAGTTTTAACAACTGCTCAACTAGTGTTGTTATTTAAATTAGTTAAAAGAATTTTTTTTTACAAATGTCCTTAGTGGTTTTTTGTTTTGCATTACTTTGGCGGTTTTCTGCAGCAATGTTTCGGCATTTTTTTAAGGATAACCCAGAATTGTTGGTGTCGAAACCATTCCCCTATTCTAGGTAGGGGTTCATACGACTAGACAAACGAAGATTAATTTGCGAAAAAAAAAATCCTAGAAATATTTGATAGCTCGGTTAAAGCGGAAACTCGGATAATCGGGGCTCGGATAATCGGGGTTTTACTGTATTTGAATTTACATATAGGGAGGTTTTTGTTAATAGATGATGATAAACTGCCGTACAGTAGTAAAGTTTAATCTGCTATCTTATCTGATTTTTTCCTAACAACATTTCCGTCTGTTTGTTCCATTAGTCAGACCCTGACACAGGTCAATAAGTGTCCGTTAAATACCTTCGAAGTGGTCAGGTTAGGTTCGAATCCATTAGGAGAGGAGGTGGAGTTTCATTAATGACCAGATGAATGGAAAACTAGTTAGGTTTTAGTTTCTGAATGTAATTTGCTTTGTAATAGATAGGACAGCCCACTGATAAGAAGTCATTGAATATCACCTATCTTCTTTCTTGTTTTTATTTGTTTTTTGTTTTTTGTTTTACAGTAGTGAAGTATTGAGAATTTTAAGTTCACAACCTAACAGTAAGACGTAGTTAAGACGTTAAGCAGTAAGTCGCTTCATAACACAACACAAACCATGTGGTACCGAACAATCGATCAAACGCTTGCCTTGTTAAAAGCGATACTAACTATTGATTTAACTCATTTCGTGAAGTCAACTTCAAGCAATGCCTGCATTAAGTTCATTTAGTAAGTCTACATACTCATTTTACGTCATTTGAGTGACTCGAATTTCTTTTTATTTACGTTGATTTATTCGGTCAAAAAGACGCACCCATTTTTGAAACAAATTTTTTTTAGGAAAAAAAGAAGTGCTCCTGCTTTTACGGTAATTGTTTTTATAGATTATCCCGACACTTACAATACAGTACAGAAGAATCCACTATCGTTTCATCTATTAAGACGTTAATGTCTTTTCGAAGTAGAGGAAAGCAAAGAATTCGGTAGGAAACAAGGCAGGATGGAGGAACCCAGAGGAAGGGAGATGATGATGCATGAATGTGTAGAAAGATCAGCGGGTGATCCAGTGATAATGAACTTCCTCCACTGAAGCAAAACCATTGCTAGTCTCTGATTGATAACAGTGTCTTCCACTTCTAGATACGATCTAGTGTCGTAGCTCCGGAAGTTTTAGGGATCTTGGAAGTATGAAAATGAAACAGCTTACTCAAGTTAGTAAAGCAAGTTTTTGAGAATGTGAACATATCCCTGATAAAATCATGCTTATTCCCAAATAACAGAAAAACCCCGAAGAATTTAAAATTAGTTTCCATATAATATGATCCTTAAAATTCACTTTTCTTTTTTTTTTTTTTTTTGCTCTTTTTAAGCCATGAAAACTTCAAAAAAGAAAAGCGTACTTTTTTTTAAAAATCCTTATTTTCAGCTTTTCCTTATCTACAGTCAGTATAAATTTTCTGGGAAAAAAATTAAATCCACATCAAAGTAATTAAATTTAATTAATTACTTAAACCATCGAAATCAGATGAACTTTATAATTATAATGAATGTGTTAACGTGCAACTGTAATAAATATGAAGGCCCGTTTGCGGAAAAACATGGCAGTAGTCTGATGATGAAAACCGTTACTGGTTTTCGAAACTTGTAATTTGTTTTATTTTCTCTTAAATCTGTTTCTAGATAAAAAGTTAAGGTGTGTTAAAGATGCATTTAATATAATAAGAAATCACCAAACATATCAAATTATTTATTTCTTTTGATTGACAAGGGAATCGCACAAGATTCCGAAAGCTCTTGTTTTTGGTTTTCCGTAATGTACTTTTGAAACATTTTTATTATAAAGACTTTTTAACAAATTTTGTTGTGTTTGTTGATTTCTTATTCTATTAAATCTGTTTCTAATGTTTTTGTGCAGACGGTCGCTTCATATTACAATTATAAATTAAACAAAAAAGTTAAAATTAAAGAAATTGCATGCTAATTAATGGATTAGTCACAAGGGATTTAAAAATCCATTGTTTAAAACAATGAAATATTAATTAATAAAAATAGGATAGAAATCCATGGTTTAGATTCCAATGCTTTTTATGGGAATTTTTGTCGTCTTCTCGCTCTTAATTTCTCGACAAGAACCCATTTTGAAAAGATTTCGAATATGAAAGTGAGATAATTCTTATTCTTTGAATATGCATACTATGTTTCAAGAAGACCCATCCCGCAGTTCTAAAATTATTAAGGTGTAACTACCTCAAATATTTTTTTATTCCTTCTAAGCTATATTTCATCCAGAGATTTGTGGACTTCCTCGGGCTTCTTTTTGAAAATTAGTTTGTTCAGTTTCTAATAGTCAGGAATTCAGATGGTATCAAGTCCATTATTTTATAAGACAAAATATACTTGTCTTCTAATTTCTGTACATAAGAAGCCAAGCAATTCTTTGGTTAATATTAACAAGATAAAATTGGCGTGCCCACTTTCGAACATACTCTAGGTAAAAAGCATATAAAACTTATATTATTATATATATTATATATATAATTATATTATTATATATATATATAAAAAAAAGATTGCATTCTTAATAAAAATTTAGTCATTCATTTTTATTTATTTTATTAATATTTTTTTTATCACTATCTCTAGTCCGAGTTTTAGTAAAATCAGTAGGGTCTTCCTTGTAAGAAACTAGACTGTCTATGAAAGTTTATATAAGACGTAGTTTTTGGCTTGTTCTGGTTTATAACCGACGGACGGACAATAAACACAGTTTTTGACCACTAGTTCCTTATCCAATGGGTGGATTTGTAAGCGAATCTATAGGAATATTCTTTGTAAAATCACAAGTAAACCTTATATTAAAAAATCATTGAGGCCATACACATAAATTAGTTTTAAAAAAAAGCATTTAACATATTTAAAGGTACGACAGGTTTCAACCAGGCAAGCTATTTGTTTACAAGACTTGTAAACAACCCGCTTTCCTGGCTGAAACCTGTCATACTTTTAATATGTTAAATGTTTTTTAAATTAATTTGTGTATAAGGCCTCAGTGATTTTTAATATTATATTTACACTTTAAATACAAGTTAAATTTTAGTAATATCATATCTACCTGTAAAATTTCAGTGTCGTAGGATGATTAGTTCTGAGTTATTACGATAAGCAGACAGATGGAAGAGCGCAAATGTGCATTTCGAAGAAGAACTGCATTTTTAAATATTTTTATTCTAATCCTTCTTTTCTTTCCGTATTTTAAGGAGTGTTACAAAATTTAAAACAAATGTACAATATCTTCCGGTAGGTAGCTCCCTGCCGGTTATAAACCTAATTGTCTTATTTGTTTGAATGGCGTTTAATGTTTCTGATTCGGTCTAAAAACAGTATTTAAGATATGTCTTCGATTTTATTAATACAGTTTGTGGTATTTTAGCTTCTTTCTAACAGGACAGAAAACCTCATCAATCAATCAGTGTATTGTACTGTGTGTGTGTCTCCCACTAATAACTTTTGTACTGCTGGAGGAATCTTCTTGAAACTTGGTATGCATATTCCAGGACTATGGACGATTTAATTTTTATATTTTAAATCTTTTCCAGAAGGTTCCTTGTGCAGATATTAGCGCGAGAAGGCGACAAAAAGTCCCATAGAAAAGCATTGGAATCTAAACAGTGGATTTCTATCCTATTTCTATTAATATCTCATTGTCTTAAATACACCAATTACGAAGGAAAGTATGCTTTAAGTTCTTCAAACTACTTGGTTTGTTTTATTTTTTTTTATTTTTTCTCGCCCTTCATTTTCTGAAACATACTCATCCCATTATCTGTTTCCCCTTCTGATGCGAGGATATTCCACAATTGGTTGTTTTCTCAAAGGCTATTCTCTCTATGTTGGCTCAATGCAAATTAATTAATTTTAGTGAACCTTTTACGAGCAGTAAAAAGGTCTTTTGGGAAAACAAACAGCCGTTCTTACGTTTCTCCCCCTGCCAAGGAGAAGTATTTTTATCGATGGTGATATTTATTTCTATCAATTATTCTGCTGTAAACCCCGGTCTCCAAGTAATTACTGCAAGGGAACGATAGGACAAAACCATTAATTTTCACGTTGACATTGGGTAAAGATAAGGAGGACAGCCACAGATGGGAGCAGCAGCGTCTTCGGTTGGCAGATCGTAGGTGGAAGGACAGGGCTAGGTTGTGGCTTTGGGGACAGTTTGATTTCAGTCGTGAAAGAAAGAAAGATTAAAAAAAAACATGAAGTCAAATTCTGACGTATGAACTTCGTGGTATTTCTGAAGCCTTTTTTCCTCATTGTATTTCATGAGTATTAAGATATTAGGTGATTTGATCTTTATACAAGAGGTTCACTAGAGATCTTAAACTTATTTTCCTTAAAATATTGTTGTTAATTTATTGCTAGGAAATCTGTGATCACGTGATATTGGACTCAGATAATTTTCTCACAACCCGCGATCGCGTCTCGGAGATCTCATGTTTGATCGTAAGTCACGGGACTTTCCGATTGACCCACGTAGATAAAAATGAAAATGTGAGAATCCTATCAATCCTACACCTAACATTTGCCACCTGATTTGTATTTCTGTGTCTTATGGTTTCTCAGAACCAGAAAACTATCAACTTTCCTTTTATTAATATAGATTATTTTTATAAGGCCGTGAAAACAACACAAACCAAAGCCAATTTTACTTAATGTCTGCTAAATACAAACAGAATAAATTTCCATTTTCTAAAAGAATTACTAAAATCTAAATTATTTTATCAAAAGCCGGTTAGTTTTAATAACATCAAACTGCGCGCAAATTAATGGTTGTGTAAAAAGATTAATACTCATTGTTTCAATTCCTAGGGTAAATTTTGTCGCCTGCTCGTGCTAATTTCCCGACAACAATTCACTTCGAAAATATTTCAGATACAGAAGTTAAATCTCCTCTAGTTCTGAAATATGCATACTAAGTTTCAAGAAGACCCATCCAGCAGCGGTTCAAACTGTATTTGTGTGTTGGGGGGAGAAACACACACACTGCTTATCACAGCAAATATTAACAAGATATTCATTCCCAATTTGTTAGTTTTCTCGAATCATTTACTTTAGATTATTCGAGTACATTTTGCAATATTTTTAGCTTATTTTGCTGGTTTTCATGCTCATTCGCATTTCCTACTTCGGAATTCTTAACACAGATAGTATTAGAATTTGGATTTGGAAAAATTTGCAACAATGCTACCTACATTTCATTTAGTTTTGCTTGTTCAAATGGGTTTTCTGCTGAATGCATTGATGTTGGTCTAGTACTTTTTATACGCATGCGCATCCACAATTCGTTTGGACACACACTTAGCTTCTAAATTATACGTCGATCCTCGTATTCTTTGCATTTACTCCTATCACCCTTATCCTTTCCTATCTTTCGTCCCGAACTTCTGTACGTTATACAATTTCTTATCCCGTTATTGGCAGAAAACAAGCTCAAAATTCTATCGTACAATTAAAATAAGAAAAATAGATTCGCATTCACAGATTGATAAAAAATCAAACGAATCATTGGCAATGTCTCCATAGACAACAGCTCTGTTATAAGCTCACATCGGTCTGAATGATCTGAGAATTTCAAAGGTTGAACTGAATAATCACTCTTAGATTCCGCTCCAAGAAGGAATTCTAATGTAACATTGACGACGCAACCTTTATTGTCGATATGAATTTTTAAACAAGATTAAATTTTGGGCCCAACGACGAATATTTTTGGCGAATAAAATTATTTATTCTTCTACAATCCTACTTCCGAAATGAGTTTCAGTATGTCAGATCAGTAGTTAGCAATTTGAAGTGGCTTTTGAGTGAACCAATCAGAAGCTCTCGACATCAGGTGCAATATGGCCAATGGTACCTCAAAAGCATCAAATACTGTTGTTTTTTTTTTTCATCTTAATGTTTCTTCTAAAATTCTCAAAATAAGAGAAAAAACCCTAATGTGGGCTTTCTTGAAGTCATCAAAATGCATATGGTAATTTTTATTTTTTATTTTTTGGGTCTTTTCGCAAAGAAAAACCACGATAAACAGCGGCTTGGCCGTAACTGTTCTCGATGCTTAAAACCCTAGCAACGGTCTCAGGTGACGACACCAGTTAAACGATCCATTTGAATTACGTTTTATTGGGTTAAGTTCTTTAATGATTTGTGTTTTTTATATTTAATCCAATAAAACGAATTTGGATTAAACGGGATTTTCAATTATCCTGTTTTAGAGTTCTCCAATTACCATAAAATTGACGGTATTTTGTTTGCGTCAAAACACAAGAGTAGTAGACTCCTTTGTAAATGAATTATAAATCTTATTTAATACGGGTATTTTAAAATTTAGGCTTTTAACTACTAATAAACACACACACACACATATATATATACACACACACACACACACACATATATATATACACACACACACACACATATATATATACACACACATATATATATATACACACACACACACACACACACACACACACACACATATATATATACACACACACACACACACACACACACACACACACATATATATATACACACACATATATATATATATATATATACATACACACACACACACACACATATATATATATACACACACACACACACACATATATATATATACACACA
>JAFIDM010008419.1:44553742-44576101 GCA_023159025.1 Thereuonema tuberculata | reverse complement strand
TTATGATTGTCTTATGATTTTTTTTTCCTACCCAAAAATTTTTTTGTGTTCTAAATTTGATTCGGGAATAATCCTTCCCCTTTCTCTCTCCCTCCCAAAAAGATACGCGAGACGGAATCTATTTGTGACACAGTTCACTTTAATTACCGGTTTTTCATGGCTGTCAAGAAACGGCCCCGTGACGTCACAAGGTCGGCGTGGGATGTTAGCAAAGGCCGAACTGCCAACCATTTCGTATTCAAGAGCACAACAACACTACACTTATTGGTGCGATAAGAACTTAAACAGACGATTTGTCATTATCCGGAGAAAAAGATCAACACAGGCGATGCGAAGAAGTGATGATAATAAGACGAAACGAATTCCAAATGACACGAGAACGGGGGCTGCTTTGCCGTTCCAGGAGGTCGTTCACAAAAGGCTGTTCATCTACCCATAATTCATTCGCCGTGGATTTTTTTTTTTTTTTTTTTTTTGAACGTTCGCCTACAGACTGGAATAGTTCGTTAAACTGAAACATTTGAAGTTGATTTCTTCAAAGTATTAAAAAAAAAAAAATGAATGTATTTGGGGGCCAACTTTCGATTACTCACATGCTAAGAGCTCATAAAGAACTGTTCATTTACTTATGTTGACAGTTTTTTACCTTGCCTACTGTTCTGATTTTTGCCAAAAGTCAATAGGAATCATCATCTAACTCTCAATCATATTCTAAAAACATAGCTTGAGTTGGATTTTTAGTTTAAAAAACAACATTATTCAAAAGGGCAACTTTTGATTTTCTAAAATCCTTTCGTATTCAACCCGACATCTACCAAAATTAATACTGATCTTCTTTGTTAGACATATATACTGATATGTTTAAAACAATGTTTTTCATGGAAATGTAGGTTCCACGGCATTTCTAATTAGACATCAGGGAGGAATATTTTGTCGTTCTTCCAAAAGGAAATCCAGTAACAGAAGGAAATGGTTTTCATCAGTCCATTAGAATTGATTAGTTTATGACTGAACAATTCTTTTCTTTCATCAAAGGAAATTGAAGTGGTTTTGGGTGAAACAGGTTCACCAGCAGACAAGGGGAAGTTGTTTGAAAGAGACCTCGATGAAAACCTACTCCCCACGCATTGTAAACAGAGAGCGTGTCTGAAGCGAACAGTTTAGAAATTTTAATTTTCAAGTATCTTCATAGTCTTATTTTCTTTATCTTAACAACATAAATAACATTCTAATGTCATCTATGTTAAGTCTACTTTTCCAGTACATAAGTCTATGCTTCCAGTATATACTCAGATTTTCTCTCCACAAATACGGCTTTGCATCCATATAGTGGGGGCATGGGCGAGGGGCGGCTTGGCGGCTAAATTTTCTATATATATTCTCTATTTCCAGTTTACAATCTACATTTCTAGTAAATGTAGATAATCTGCATTTTCGATGTATAATCTATATTTCCAGTACACAAACTACATTTCCAGCTAAATAATCTGAATTTCCAACAGCACCATCTATATTGTCAGTATAATATTATATTTCCAGTACATAATTTCTGCATATGTTTTGCGTAGCGTGTCACACATTCTATGGATATTTAAACATATGTTTTTTGTTTTTTAATCAGTCTAATTAAAAACTACAAAATAGTTTCAGTGGCAAAATTGGATTTTTGGAACAGTGCATTAACTGCAGTCTCTTATGCCATTCTTTCTGTTTTTAATCTGTTCTTTCTACCTGTTTACTGAACTGATTACTACAAACTTTTCATAAATCAAGGACATGTATGTGAGTCTCATTTTGAAAGCTATGAATTTTCATGCAGTAAAAATACATAGCTTTTATAACGTACTACACACATGTGTGTATGTAATAAAATGGTATGAAATCTAATAACAGCGGAATATGTACTAAGATTGTTGTGTATATATTTGATAACAAGCTTACTTTTTCAACTTTTCCCTGATTTGGGGTCTACTCCAAAATTTTGATTTGTCACTTAGGGAGTGTTGTGCTTGATTACATAATATTTAAAAATTATAAACTAATTATAAACTATTATTAATTATAAACTTACCTAATTATAAACTATAATTTATAAATACCCACGAACAAAAGAGAATAATTCAGTTCAAGTTTGCATTCTTTGAGCGATTCTAAAACAGACGCTTGCCATCAATACTTCCACTACAATGGATACGCCATTTTTAATTCATCTTTGAACGTTATTAATTCATGTCAGAAAAATCAGTGAATCACTACAAAATAAAGTTGCATAGTTAATGGACATTTCATAATTTGAATAGGCGAAAAGTCCTCAATGAATTCCAAGCAGTGGGTGTGATTCTAAACAACTATAAATATTTATAGTGTGGCCTTCAATTTGTTTGACTGCAATGAAATTAAATTCTCCTAATCGTTACTCATCAGAAAAATGTTGACTGAAATATTTCTTAAAATGTTTAACATATCAGTCTTTATAATCGCTTCCAATTTAGTTTATGTTCAGAATTAGGATGAAATGAAAGAGCTGTAAGACTTGTAATTATTTCTTTTCCAATTTTCTTCCAGTTTTTCCTTCCAATTCTGTAATAATTCAGTTTTTCGTCTTGATTTGCATTTTGAATTGCTTTGTTCTGCCAGTGAATATTGATTACCAATGGCGGCAAACATCGTGGGAATGGCTATTGTGTTATATTTTCACGAATATTGCCTTTTTTTTTTGCTTTGTAGAAAGCGGTGTTCGCAATATGTTTGAAATGTCAAGGTCTATTGGGACACGGAAACAGAAGCTGCAACGATGAAATGTGTTATGAGAGCAAATCATAGGTTGTTTCAACTCTATACTTACAGCCAAATATACTTTCACAATAATTTGAATATCTTTATTGATTCCGAAGCTTCTAGATTAAGATAATTTTAGGAATGCTGCCGCTGTGAAACGTTTTGAATTAAGTTTTAAGATTTCATTTTATTGTATGAAGAAATTTAGCAATTCAAAAAATTGCTATTTTTTTGTCACACACACACACACACACACACACAAAAAAAAAGAAATAACTGACACTTTTTTTAGAATATTTCAACTTTTTTTTTTAAATTTACATGCATAAAAAATGCCTTTAAAACCAAAAAACGTTAAGCTGAAATTTATTCAAATGAATTCATTTCAGTAAGTTAATAATTCAGAATTTTTTTTGTTTGGGAACCACTCTTAGTTCATGATTTATCAATGCGTTATTCTTCACACACACATTTTTATAATTTTCAGTTCTGTGTCCGATTAGGAATCTTTTATCATTTAAACAATAAGTTAAATGTAGAAATGCAAATATGTAATGCTTGTCTTTTGCTAATATCTTTTTACTAACCAATAGTTAGTAGATACAACAATTTCAACCAAAGCGGTCTATTAGAAAGTTTTTTTTTTTTTTACATTTTCTGATCGCTCTGAGTCCTTAATAAGGCAATGCACGCATGATTTCGTACGCCTGATGAAGGACTCTGCAACGGGGATTTAAACTAGTTACGTGGTAATTTTGAAACTTTTATCTTTTAACTACGTTTCTTTTTTAGATGTAATTTTATTAAATAATAAAAAAATAAATAATAAATAAATAAGTGTTAAATAATATGTTTTAAATTATTAAATGTTTAAATGCAGTCTTCAGTATAATCTTTACAATATAATTTAAACTGGCATTAATAAACTTTATCAATGTCCAGACAAACCATTCCAAAATTAAATTGTGAAGAGACGGACGCGATCCTTTCTGTCGTCATTTTATAAAATTTTGTAATAAAAAAAAAAAAAAATGAAAAAAAAAAAATGAATAAGAAAACAAAATATTTTCCTTGGTTGTTTTACAGAGAAATGTTAATCCTAACAAATAAATAATAAAAAAACTTGATTATGTAATAAAAATTTAATGTAATTGAACGTAATTTAAGCTAACTAAATTATGAATAAATTAATTATTTAGAATTAATTGATTAGAATATATTTGAAAATGATAATTAAAACCATTACTGAAAGTAATTCACTTAGCCTAACATAAAATTTTGTTTAATTTAGCTTAAATAAATTACAGTAAATGCAATAAACAAAAGTGCTATTTCTGGCGAAGTATAAGTTAATAACAGAACAGAATCGGATTAAATAATCGGCTATCGTTTTATTACAGGATGTTGTCTGTGTCTTCTCTTTTTTTGCAAAACAAAAGTAACGGATGTGATTGCAAAATTTCGAAAAGTCTTTATCTGTAACCAAAATGGCAGTGGAAGATGTCTTTATGACCAGGGGAAAAAAAGTTACAGTTGAATGGAATGTGGTTGGGGAAGTGAAATTAATTTGTTTTGTACTAAAACGGAATTGTAAAAAAAAGAATTCCCACAATGAAAGGAACATCAAATAGCAGTAATTCACTAAAGGCAACTCGTTCTTCAATTTTAAAAATACTTATTACTCCATTTTACTCATTATTAAAACAGAGTTTCTGTGATTGCCCTCAATATATAGTGTACATAGAATTGAAGATGATCTCCCATTGAAGGCAATGGCAAACTAAAACAAGTTGCTTTGAATTAGATGACCGCCATGTTGGATTCCAATTTTCAGTTTTTTAAAAATTACTATCAAACTTATAGTCTGAGATCTGTAAAACTTTCATATATCAATATGTGTAGGGACTCAAATTAAAAGTTCGACAAATTCGAGGCCGCCATTTTGAATTTCTCAAATTACCTCTGCCGGAATATGGAATCTGATTGTGATTGTTGTGCACCTGCTACTTACAATATTCCAATCTTCCCCCGTTCTATATGGTCCGGATTTAGCCAGAATCCCCTAGACAAGTACAGAGCATTAGCTTTTCATGTTCCGTTTCTCTGTTTTTTAAACCCTTACAGACAGAACTCATTTTTCTTTAATTGTGTTAATACTATAGGAATTGTGGAAATTTAGAACATTTAGGTTGTATGTTTGTATATATTTTTGTAATTTAAAATAAATGTAGAAAATGTCTTTAAAAGACTACGATCTTTAGTGGTCTATTGTTTGGGTCAAATTCCTTTTGTGGTAAGTATTTAGCTGCCCAAGGATTTGAATTCCACATTTCATTGTTGTTTTGATTTTATTTTCTTAAATTTGTGAGTGGTCACTTGATTTAATATTAATAATAATTAATATTTTTTTCTTAATTATTTAAAGTTACATTTCAGTCCCGCTAGAAATAAGAATCCCTATCAAACGGGTTCTGATTTAATAATAACAATAATAATAATATTTTACTTTTCCCCTCGTACGCCTTTTGGGTTTATGCTTGCTGGATGGCTCTGGCTGAAGAGAGCTCAGTAATCTCGAAACAGCTGTCCAAGAGTTATGTCTTTGGAAAAGCTTATTTCATTATGAATATTTATAATAATCTTTAATTCTTTATTATGGAATTATGTTAATCCAGTTCTAACGATTAATACGACACAAAAGATTAATAAAATACCCAAAATTTTTAATAAAATTTATAGAACTTTTTTTTAAAATAGGAATTTTCTTTTAATGATTTACTATTATTGATAATAATCTCGTGAAATGTACACAGGATTTATTAATAAGATACTGAGAGATCTATTTTATGATTTGGCGTTTTCAGTCACCTTCGAAAAAGATCTGGAAGCAGGAATTTAACAAGAACTTTTTCTTTTTATGGTTGATTTATTTTGGCGCGTCTTTGTTTGAGTAATTTAAGATCTCTCGAGGTGTTATTCATTAACGGTTTCAGTGACAGGTAAGTATTTGTAACGGTGTATGTAGGTTAAGTTGTAACATACTGAGCCCTTTTACCGGATGGATATACGACTATGCAGCACCTTCCTTGATAACGAAATTAAATTAGTTTTCACTGAAATAGAAATGCTTTAAGATTGATTGCTGAGGGGGAAAAAAAAAAAAGCCTATTTACAGAACAATAACAATTGGTTTTGAAATGATTAGAAAATGTCCTGTCAAACTGCAGAACTTCAACGTTTATTCCAAATTTAATGCTACCAATAATAATAATAATAAAGCCTTTAAAATGAAAATGTTACGTCTCTCGTTTCAAACGACAAAATTATATAAAGGATAGAATTGAGATTTATGCAAAAAAAAAAAAAAAAAAATTTGTTAGATAAAAAAATATTTTAAAATAACAATTTTACTTGCACTGTTCACATTATTAAAAAAGGATGAAGCTCATGCATCTGCTTAAACTGCTTACATACGATAAAAATAAAATTATATACAGTAAAACGACCGGTTTCCGTCCCGAGAGGGGCCTTTCTCAAGCAACGCTTTCACTCCGTCAGAGATCATGTCGTAAAATGTATAGATACATAGATACACAAACGATGCAAGTTAATAATCATTTATGTAATGGACGAGGAAGGGTTCTTGCTCACTATAAAAATATATCGATTCAGTAAAAGGCTCTGTAAATCGAAGAAAGTAGGTTTGTTCTAACCATAGTTTGAATTTTGCATGCTTTTTCAGTGCTCCTGATGCGTGATATTCTTGCATGTGCATGTTACGACACGTTTAACGCTACCTTTCGTGTATTCTCGTGGTCTCTGCATGTTCTCACTCCGGATTGGCTGTCTGGGCTATGCCAGGCAAGATGAATGCATCACCACCACCAGAAGAAAGAGGCTCTCTTTGGTACAACGGTAAGTACAGTTTTGATTTTGTACAGTACAGCTTTTTTTACTATGTCGCGATCCTGCCAGGTGTGAGAGAAGTCCTCAATAACTAAGAATTGGCAAAACATGAACACTGAAATATTGAATTTCACTAACTTTATAGTATAAAGAATTCTATTATTGTAAAAAGGAAAGTAATTATCCGCAGATATTCCTACACCGGAAATTGGATTTTCCCTCAAAACTTCTAGGCCAGAGGAAATTCAACTCGATATGACTCACGGGGTTCCGATTCCCGGTTTGAGTATGGCGGATATTTTCACCCATACACACGTTTTACACACTCACAGATGGACATGAGAACCTTAATCGCGCCTAGCTAAGGGATCGCTAAAAATGACATCAATTCCATCAAAATTATAAGGATATTCAATAGCAAAATTTAACCTGCGTGATTTATATAACGAGAAAAAAGAAGCATATAAACGCGCGCACAATTTAATACACTGAGCTATTTCTGGAATTTTCGTATCAGGCTGTTTCTAGCAACCTAGCTTTCATTAGTTGGAGTCGCCCAGTAGTCAATAGCTCAATGGAATCAAAAGAAACTTAAACAAAGGACAAATAAACAAAACAATGAACCTATAGTAAAAAAAAGCAACAAAATAAAAATTAATAAAAAGGCCAATAAATTAATCTCCGCTAGCAGAACGCTTGTCTTATAAAGGAATAATCTAATTAAAAAAACATACAAATAACGGCAAAATGTAACGTGCATAAAAAATGTTAGTAAGAAAAAAATAAAGATAAAAAACGCACACAACAAAAGATACACTGAGCCATTTTTGAAAGTTTCGTACTTTCAATCTAAGACGGACTGTTTCTGTTATCAGTTGGATTCGCCCAGTACTCAAGAGCTCAGTGGAATCAAAAGAAACAAACAAAGGACCCTTGAGTCAAAAAAAAAAAAAAAAAAAAATACAAATTAAGAATAAAAAGGGCAATAAATTAATCCCCGCTAGCAGAACACTTACCCTATAAAGGGTTAAATTGTAAAGCAAACATACAAATAATAGCAAAATGTAACGTGCATTAAAAGAGAAAATAAGCATAAAAATGCACACAATTAAAGATTCACTGAGCTATTTCTGGAATTTAAAGTACCGGGTAATTTTGTACGAAAGTCTCAAAAATAGCTCAATGAATCTTTTAATTTGTGTGTGTTTTATTACAAGGATTTCAGTTTTTCTTATTATAAGGATATTTATTCCTCTTATAGGTCTGTAGACACTTCTCTGTATTTATTGTAAAAATCACATATTACAATTCATTTTCGAATCAATAATGAAACCATTTAATTTCCAGAATCCTTTTCTCCAAATTCGTAGACATTTGTAAGTCATTCGCAGAATTCATTCATGGCGAAATATGCAAAACAAATCTTCCACATAAAGTTCTCCTTGTAGATTTAATACGGAATGTCTCCACAAGGAAGTGACTTCATGAAGCTCCTGTAAAGTTTATTTTTCCACTACGGTCTCCTTTAAAAAGAAGTTACCAAGGCATGACTCATCTGACCACAACTGCCGTGTTCTGGAACGTTCTTTTGTCGTTGCTAACATCCAGTTATGAAAATTTTCTTTAACTGAAAATAATTGTCCTTTAAAACAAGACAAAACTTTTGAATTGAGATGAATGTTTGAAATATATATTTTTTTTCGTTCTTATATTAATTTTTAATTTCTTATTTAATTACGGTAAAGGTAAAGTAATAATTAGCATGTTAAAAACACAAGGAGTCTGAAGATTTACCTACTTTTCTTAAAATGTGATTTTTTTTCCCTTCTTATTTAATTTTTTTAAGTCGTGTAGAATTGTTTATTTTTCATTTATAATATCTACTGAACACAAAAAGTAAAAACTTTCCATTTTCTCAAATAAAAAAAATTAGAATTCGCATTATTTTTAAAGTTATCAGAATTGGATCTTGTATATATTAACTTAATGAATTATCAATTGCGTGCATTATTTAATTTCGATTTATAAATCTGATTAAGTTTTAATCGTATTAAACCACGCGCTATTGATAATGCATTGTTTAAAATATTGTTTAAAATGCAAATTTAACGCAAGATCCTACTTCGATAACTATAATCCAGAAACTACATATCCTACGATGCTGAAATTTTAAAGACAGGTGTAGTTTGCGATTACGAAGAAACTTATTAAGAAACTAAGGGCAAAAATAAAGCTACCAATAAATTTAACGTGTGTTGTAATATCAGAAGAAATAATACTGTTTCCACACACGTAAAAAGATTAAAAAAAAATAAGTGTATTTACAATAAAAAATACCGTTACCGGTTTCATTGGTGAGGTCACCAGTTTCTTCAGGTGAATGACAAAAAATATCCGGGCCAACATATTTTTTTATACAAATCCAATCAGCAAAGTGATTTACATAAAGTACGAATTATAATTTGAAATCCTATCTAACGTAATGTGACATCGTAGAATGCGTTGGTTAGAATGTTCCAATAGTGATCTTATGGTCTGTGTGGAAGCAGCATTATTTCTTCTGATAAAGTTTTGTTGTTTAAGCGAGATATTCGCGAAAAACTCGAAAATTATTTATCGTAGGGGGCTGAAATTTTATTGGTACCAAATTTGGTTTTCGATAGAAAGGGACCTCTAGGGTTCAGAAGTCGGTTCAAAAACTTTTTGTTATGACAAATAAGCACAAATTACGTAAAAGTGTAACGACAAAAAGCAAGATCTTAGCAGGATGTTAAGCATGAACTTAATCGAAGGTTGGTACGCCAGCTACATCTTGTTTTATTAATTTTTTAAAAATTCTCTGCTTTTTTTTTGGACAACATAGCTTCGAGCTGTGTTTCTTTGAAGGGGTGTATTTAGCCCGCGAGTTTTCTTTTGTGATGTGCGGGAGTAAAGGATACTGACGCAATCGTTGCTTTTTTTGTTGTCATTTTGAGCGAACAATGTCCAGAATCGACACCGGTTGGTTACGCTTGTCAAAGATGCTCTTTTGTTAACCACCGAATCTGAACACTGGAAATTTTGCCACTTCACGCACGAACAATGGCGTCAATAATCTTGCATGGCCTATATCGAAAGAACAGCTTTTAGATTAACGTAGAAGAAAAAAAAAATATAACTTGATTCAATGTAAGGAAGGAAAAAAAAAGGAATTTATTCTAAAGATTTGACAGAGTTCAGGAATTTGACATTAGAATACATTTTATGTTTTGCTCTTTTTAATAATAATAATAATAATAATAAAAAAACAAAACAAATTCCATTTAAGCATGAACGCGTAATATTATTGAAAGAACTTAAAACCTACTTTCGTTAAATCATTAAAAAAAAAAAAAAAAAATATCCAATATTTTTCTGTGAAAAGTTTTTTCATCTTCACGCGCCTATTTCTCGACAAGAACCCCCACGGGTAAAATTTCAAATATAAAAATGAGATTGTCTCTTGTCCTTAAATGTGCAGGCCAAATTTCATGAAGATTCATCCAGCAGTTCAGAAGTTTCAGTATATAAACACAAACACACGCACACAGACTGACTGAATGATTTATAAGCCTCACCTTCCTATTGGAAAGTAGACTAAAAATAACAATAAGTAAAGAGAAAAAGCTTTGTCATTTACCCAAATTAATTTATTATTAAAGAAAGGAAAGGCTCCATGGCTTCTATGTAGAATATTCAGCTCGAACGCTTTCTAGTTTCTGAAGATTAGATCATTAGAAAAAATATTGTCTATCTGACGTTACATTGGAAAAATGTAGAAGTACATGTAAGATTTCTTACGCTATTTCTGCATTTCTAATATTGATATTGACATATACTTTTATATCTATTTGATCCCTTAACGATTAATGGTGATAATTAAATGTGATTATTACGGTGTCGTTACAGAAAGAAAACATGTATCACTATCAACAAAAGATTTAAAGTGCCAAGAATTAATAGAAAAGAATAAAGAAATGATACAGAAAATAAAAGATATCTGATAAGTGAGCTTTCAAGTTGGTGAGTGGGTCTGGCTAACAAGTCTAAAAAAAAGGACGAAACGACCGTCTCGGACTCTCATCGATGAACCTGAGCTTTCACCGATGAGAGTCCGAGACGGCCGTTTCGTACTTTTTTTGGACTCGTCAGCCAGACCCACTCACCAACTATTTTCTGTGTCATTTATTTATTCTTTTCTATGTATTACTATCGTTGTTAGATAAGATACTTTATAATCTCAATTGCTTTTGAGATTTTCTGAGCGAGGTCTATCCATGCACCAATTGCCGTGTCTCATAGTTCCTTATAGTATCTTATAAAATTGAGCCGAAGCTATTATCTAATATACGTATTGTAAGCTAATAAAATAGGCTCCTAGGCCTGTATTGACTCTGAATTTAATCCTTCACAGTAAAGACTGACTTTGTATCGTTAGAAGATATTTAAAAAGTAGGTTTTTTTTTATTAATATTTTTTTTATGAAAATTCACTTCAAACGACCTACTAACAAAACTACATTATTCTCTAAGTTTGGCTTAAATTTGGTAAAAATAAATGGCATCCTACTAACATAAACTCAATACAATGGTCGGTAACCAAAATTGCAACCACGTCACTTTTAAATGCATGGACTTATAAGGCAAAGGGTATAAAATCGTTTTTGCATCGTACATTAGACTTGCAGTTAATCCCTCCTACCTCCCCCAAGAAGCTGATAGAAATGAAGATGTTCGTGAGGGGACGTTGATGGGGCGGCTTGTACGGAAATCCTGCCTCTGTTCAGCCCCATTCAGCTGAGGAGAATTAGACTTGCTTCACATGAAACCCTTCGACACTGGATAAGTCTGTGGGTTTCGAGACGGCAGGTGTGGGAAAAGTAACTTAAATCCACTAACTTTGAGGTTCGTTCAGGCATTGCTTGAGTAAGGGATATACACCACAACACCACTTGAACATTTTTTTATTTTTTGTCTGCTCATCACGTTAAAACGGTTGGACGGATTTTAATAAAATTTCGTACATAGTTTATTTATGATCCAACTTAAAACTTCAATACGATTATTTTATTCTCCACTCACTTTCCAGTCCCTACTCCTCAAAATGGACCCTAAACTGAATCCTCACTTCTTCATGAACAACTGCGTGTTTACCTAGTTTAGAATTATTGAAGGAACGATTTATTAAGCCTAGAGCAAATAAGTTAATATCGCAGTTAAATTTAATGTCATTATTGCGTCTTTTCAGTGCAGGACTGACTGACACCCACGACTTATTTTTCAACAGCTCTTCAAATGTGTACATCATTGAGTCTCACGAGCACAGGTCTATGAAGATTAGAGAAGGAGTAAATGTAAAATAGACAAAAAAGAAAGAGGCGAGACACAGGACGTTTGTCACACTCATGGATATTTTATTTACAAATCGACTTTTTTTCTGGATTTATTTTTTCCACTGGTATTAGAAAATTATTTAGTATTAAAATTCCAATATAATCACTGATTGTATTACCTGTAATTTCAGAGTGAAATATTTGTACATTTTTTTTTTAATTTTTCAGCCTTTTTGAACAAAATATTTCTTCGGTATTTCGTCTGCAAGGAAACTTAAAATTACATTCCTAATCGGTTTCGACACAATACTCTAAAAAAAGTTGATCTGAAAATATCAAAGCCTTCAATTGTTCTTACATAACAAAAGATGAAGTTATATTCTGCGGTACTGGCATTGCATAAGAATAATAACTGTTCTTTGGTCAATATCAGCTGGGAATAGGTCAGGATTTTTTTTTTTTTTTTTTATGAGGGATGTTCTTGCTTGTATCCTTCTTAACACAACTTGTTTTTTAGGAAGTGTCCCCGTTTAAGTGTTTTGTGATAATTTAATATAATGAAAATGCCATCGTGTTGTTGTTACTATCAGCCGATGAGTCATGAACAAGCTTAGATGCATATGAAAGCCAGTTAACTACGAGATTTTTTTTTAAAAACTGTGTGTGGATGTAAAGGCATTATTAAAATACGTTGAAGCCCCAGGCGAAGTGTAGATTGGTAGGGATTAGCGCTTATTCTTTTTTTTTATTACGTTACTTCCAGTATAGTTTAATACTTTGGAACTGTAAAAAGAAAACTGTACGGTACACAGTCGTTATAAATAAAACGAACTATACTAAAACTGCCACTTTGTAACAAGAAGTTCCTAAAGAACTTGAGACCTACATTTCTTTGAATCGTGTGCTTTTTTCTTTTTTGAAGTCATGTCAATAATAAAAAAAGGAATGAATTTCGTTATTTATTTTTTAAAATTATATCATCTTCTGAATACAGAAAATTACTACTTCTAACTGAAGAGAGTTTAATAATTACGAAAAGGACTTGGCATCCATTTATTCAAGTAATTAACCTAATGGCTACTGAATCCAATGCATTTTTATTTGCTGGGTTGTCCATCTAACCCTTACATCATAAGATTCCGCGCAAACGCATTTGTATCGATGTCTTAAATAGTGGCTATTAATCCATTAATTTGCGCTCGGTCTGAGACGATTAAAATTGATCGAAATTGGAGAATTTTAAATAAAACTGATGACGATTTTTATCAACTTTTTTGTCAGAAAATAGAAAATTATCATGTTTGAATTCCACAGAATGTAAAAGAAACGTATAACTTATGTCATTTCGTTGATGCAATTATCACAACTTTAAAAACAAGAAAGAAGAAAAAAAATTAAGAATAATATTTTTAATCTAGACTTTTAACGCACGGAACTTTACACTTATTAAGGCGAAACATTAGCATTTAAAAAGGTTATCACACTTTTAAAATTTAAGTTCTAGTTATTTATGTGTCAAAAAAAAATAAAAGAATAAAAACATTTATATAAGAATGAGTTTCGACCCGCGGATGATGATGACCTAGAAGTAATTCGCAGGTTGAAACTATCCTTTTCTAAGGTAAATGTTTTTATTCTTTTTATTTTGTTTTAGATATAAATAACTAGAACACATACATTTTAAATATATATTTCGCCTCAATAAGAATAAAGTTTCGTAGACTAAAGTCTAGATTAAAAATCGAATTTATAAGAGCTGATGATGGCTAAGCAGTAATCCGCAGATCGAAACTGTCCTGTTCTTAAGTAAATGTTTTTATTGTTTATATATATTTTTTCTAACATATACAAAAAAAACGTAATAGATTTGCGTTAAACGTATTTAAATTAATCATTTTAAATATTAAGGTTTCACCTGGAACTACTTGTTTGTTATTTTCAACGTACGTTAATCCTTCATGATAACTTTAGATGACATTTCATGATGTTTAACCATGACATTGTCGAGTTAACTTCATTTCCTTCATTAACTATATTTAATAAAAAAAGATGACTTTCCTTTAAGATTCGCATTCCTGGTTTTTATGCATAAACGCATTTACATAACTCGGTGGTCACTCAGCCGAACCGTCCGAAATTTAAAACCAGTTATGGCTTTAATGGCGCCAAGTGACTTAAAGTGATAAAACAAATGAGCAGTACTTTAAAAAAAAAAGTAAGTCCTCGGTATTCTCCGAATTACTAAAAGGAATCTTAATGTATCGTTTACAATTCAAGCTAATAACACAAAATTACAGGAAATCGTTAAAATTTCTTCTTTTTTTATTTTATTCGTTGGGAATTTAAATTCGAATAACTTTTTTTTTGCTATTATTTAATAAGTGATTTTTCTTTTCTGATATTTAAGAATGTGTTAAGAAGCATTTTATCCGGTCCAAATCCGGATGTTAAGTTTCCGTTGAAACTTTCACTAGCACAGGGTGTGCGAGGATACGAGAAGAGAGAAATATGTACTGAAAGGAGGACAAGAAACAGGGCGTTGATCACACTCAAGAAACGCCGGAATTACCAATGGAGACGAATTATGGCGGTTTTCTGGATGCTATTAGTGGTTAATGGCTGCAAATATGTATGAATGTTGCTGACTGAGCAGGCGCCTTACTTATTCCACTTGGAATATTTTTCTTCTTTGTCTGTTTGTACGCGCATTAATACTCCATTCCTGCATGCGATGAAGAGCTGAGCATAGGACCTGGTAGAAATAATTGTCTGCGATTATGAAATATTACTAGTTTTCTTCTGTTTGTTCATTTGACTGTTTGTATGTGCATAATGTTACATGGCTAGACGATTTCCATAAAATCTACTTATTTGAGGTCCAATTTAAATATAGCCAGATTTATTTTGGTCTCCACCATGATAACGCTCAGTCCTGCAAATTTGACTACACCTAACTCCTGGCCTGACTATGTGATCGTGTATTGAAGCACATCTACACATCGTTATTATTAGTTATATCGTTGCAATTTCTCAAAGAAAGAAATATTTGTGTGTAATCTTTTCTTCAGATATTTTTCAGATAATGAGATCTATATAGAATGATACTAACCGATCACGCTGTCGCCAACAACTGATGTAACATTTAAGCTAATCGCGAAAATCCAATGAAAACAATGCCAAATATCTCGAAAACGGTGTAGAGTTGGCCCCCCGAAACTACATAAATTTTTGAAGTACTTTCATCTTACAAAATTTGTATACATTTCTATACTTTTATCTTACAAAAGGGCGTTAAAATTCATAATATACACACACTGTAACCTCTCCTTGTAAATGTACGTTGAGTAATCTTTCAAATATAGTGGGGATAATTTTAAGAACCTAGAGGGGATATGTTGAAAATCAAAATAAATATGCTATGTTTTAAGCTGAACCCTAAATAAGTAATATACGAAATTTCACAAAAATCCGTCCAACCGTTTTAGAGTGGACAAGCAAAGGAGAGAAAAGTTCAAGCGTAACTGTCAGACTACGCATGCTCAGTCAATGAAGTATGGCTTAAACAAAACAACCAGATCTTTTTTTCTTTTAGTTCCAACTAAAAATATTGACATTGACTTCTTCTACAACATGAGTTTGCTTTTTGAAGCCATCAGGAAGGCTTCGTCCTTTTTTATATTATTAAAGCTCCTGCTTTAAAGGGGAAGAAATGATAACAGAATATTTTCACTTGAACGACCTACTGTTGGAGTGGAACTAAAAAGAATTGTCGTTTTTTGTGTGTGTTTCGATTGGTCTTTTTCTTTCGTTAAGTATTACCCTATCACCCTTGATTTGCTACAGGTAGCTATTATTAAATGAAACGTTCTTAGGTAGGTTTTTTTTTTTTTTTTTTTAAAGATGGATTTTTGTTGGTCTTCTTCCCTTTAGTTTAACTCGAGGGTTCGCAGAAGACACGTTCGAAGCTATGCCAATTATCTTCGTCGTGGCTCAGAATATATATTTTGTTTTCCACTGAAAAGAGTTGCTATATATATATTTTTTTTTTTTCATCATAGCTTATTTCATTACGTAACGATGACGAACAAAGGTAATATTAAGAAAAGCATCAATAGACATTCTTTTTGATTCTTACGAAAACGATGCATTGACTTGTCATGTGTTCTGAATAGAGCTTTCGTTTTGATGACTTGAAAACCTCCCTTAAAAAAAAAAATTCCAAATAAAATAAAAACCTAGGTTCGTATCTCCGTTAATCTATATGTAAGTAAAGATACATGTAAAGATGACCCCATGTGTAATCGTGGATATTAAATATTAGAATAGCAGTTTGTTTATTTATGTACTTTTAAAGTTATACAGAAAAATTCTCTAGTGATATACTCCATCAAATCACGTAGATACTTACGAGTAGAGGTTCAATGTAAATATAAAAAACTTGATGTAAGATTGGTTTGTTTTCTTTTATTATTCAACTGCATAGTAGCATCAATATTTTAGTAGATTGCAGTAGAGTTTGGAAAGGAAGATACGTTTTATATCCGCTTATCGCAGGATATTGTAGTTTTGGTCTACCTTTTAAAAAGGTCTACCCAATACGTCGGAGATGATAAAGGGTTAATGCAAAAAAAAAAAAAAAAGATGGAATTGTAAGTTGTTCTTCCCATCTGTGATCACAATAAATAAATAAAAAAACCAAACCTGCATATATTAGAAAGCTGAAATTTTAAGGGTGTAGGATATTACAGGAAGCTCCTGTTGAATTTGGTAATTATCGGATCAGTAGATAAAAAACTATAGACCAATAAACACCTGCATAAAGGAATGAACAATTCTTTTTTGAATGAATATTATATCTTTTTTTCTGTAATAACGTTTTATGCACTTTTACTGGTGTTCCAAGTTGGCACGTTAACTAAATCTTGTTTACTATCTTTAATGTGCATGTCGAATTACAAGAATAGCATTGGAATAGCAGTTTGTAGGGAGTCATATTAATGTAGCGATACTGCTTACAAATAGGATAAATATAAATTATTTTGTAGGAAATTTTTTATTTTGTAGGAAAGATACAACACAGTTACAGTATCTCTAAAAAGAAAAAGATAAACTAAAATATATGGAAATAAACAATGTACTTAAAAATTTACAAATACAGGTAGAAAATATATAAAAAAAAATTAACCTAATATAACAGATATACTAAATGTGCGAAATACGCAAAAAGAAACACAAGAATAATGATACACAAGAAAACATAAATAAGAAAACATAAGTATTCACAAAAACACCATAAGAATAACATAAGACTATCATAAGAATACAAAATACTTATTGTGAATACTTATTCACAAGAATACACAAGTATACTTAAGAATGCAAAAAAAAAAAAAAAAAAATACATAAATAAGAATAAGTATAACACTTTCAAGGGATACGGGAAAAATAAGGAAATAGGACTGATGATGGAAAGAAGAAGGAGGAGGAGAGAGAGGAAGTTGAAGGAAAGACAAATGAAATAGAGAAAGAAAAGGAATTATTCGAATAACATTTCTCATACACAAACAGAAAAAAACGCATAGGTACGAAATCATTACAAACTAAGCCTAACGGTTAAAACATTATCGGAATTGGTGTAGGACGAGTTGACCTGAAGGAAGTGGGCCATTCCCTTCACTTGTAAGTAATTTCCAGACAGTGGAGATAAAACTTTCCTAAGGTTTCTGTTAGCGTTTATTTCTCGCGTTGTCGATTTCACTAAAATTAAGTGAAATTCATAATTGTAAGACTACTGTCAGGATCCATCATTTTTGAAATTAAAAATAAACAAAAAATAAACAGCGAAGATCATTTAACATCAATCCAACCCTTTTTTTTTCTTGTATTGGTACGTTAATTTTGAAGTTCCTAAAATTTCTGATACAGAAATCTTAGAGTTTACTATTGTATTTTTACATTGTTTTTACGATGCTAAGGCGATGTGTTTCTATGTCACGTGTAGCGTAATAGTTCACTTGTTTAAAGGTGATACAGAATACTTGAATTATTTTATTGTTATCGCGACCTATTAAAAGATAGAAATAGTTCAGTTGCCTCGAAAAAATAAATTTAGAAATTTTATCGGACAAGAAACATTTAGGGTCTACGATTGCAAGTTTATATTCTTGAAATATAAAGATTCTACAGAACTAGTGAAGGATTCCAAGAATATCACTCACTTATCTTATATAGTCACTTTCTTAATTTTGTTTAATTATTATATAATACAGTTTTTTTAATATTATGGTTATAAATTAAGTTTTACTTTGTTGTTGTACATTTCATGTTGTACATTTAAATTTATTTATTTTAATCTATTTTATTTTTATTTTGCTTTCTATTTTTATTTTATCGTTATCCTCTTATTCTTGATTTTCAACATTTTATTTCATCATTTGCTATTTTTTATTTACGTTATTTTTCATCACTTCTGTCTTTTTTTTTTGCTTTCTACTTTTATAAGCGAAAATTTATTGCCTATATTTCAGCACTTTTTTAATTTGGTATTTTTCTTTATTTATTCTTTTAATTACTTATCTATATGTGTAAAGTCAGATAAATCTATAATAAGCTATTTAGGTCACCACACAAATGTAATTAAAAAAACACAAGTTATAGCCTACATATTAAAAACGTTTTCAAAACGTCCAGGCTTTCGTTTTCGATAAAAACGAAAATAAACCAAAACGAAACGCAGGACGTTCTGAAAACTTTTGTAAATTTTTAATATTATATAAATTTTTTTTAATTAATTTTTTGTGGTGGCCTAAAATAGCTTCAAACATTTTACGCACGTTAAATATTATTTTAATCAGATAAATCTGTAAATTAAAATTACTTACAGTTGGGTTAAAGTTAAGATATCTTAATGGCCTTTGCGGTAATTGTCATCAAGAAACCATCACTATTTCTTTGTAATCTTCAGTCTTTCCTTAGATATCGGTCTAGGAGATCTCCTGTTCCGTCAATACTGTCTTTGTCTTTGAAATCAGGTTGAGGTGTTTTTGACTTTGTTATCAAGGATGCAATGAGGAGAGAAGGATTTCTGTAGAATCTATTTGTCTCTCCGTGAACAAAGTTGATGACAAATTTGTGTTATTTACTTGGAAAGCTATTTAAATTTGGGCAGGGATCCATTAAGAGATATATTGTGGGGATTAATTGTAGAATCACGCTCTGATGAAATATCGTTGTGGAGTTCTTGATTAAAAAAAAAAAATATATTTATAATTTCTGACACATGAAAAAATATTCACAGAATGTAGACTAGACAAAGAAGTATGCCTATGAGGAATTACAATAACACATTAAAATGTAATGTAGGATGAGAAGACTATACGGATACTTAACAAATACTCATTATAAGAAATGAAAAAGTACGGGTCACGTAGCTAGATGAAGTAGTATTGATAACAGAAATTTCCTAAAGGTTAAAAAAAAAAAAAAAACAATAAAAAAAAAGGTCGAGAAAGCATCTGTAGAGTTGATAATTGGAGGGAAGCAAAATTTGTTGAAAATTTGAAAATGAAAGCTTAGACCGAAAGATCTGGAAAAATCAAAAACAAAAAAACTTTAATTTTTTATGGATGAAACTGACGATGTACGTATATAGGTTTCATTATCTCGATATATTATTCACGTTTTAACCAATTAAAACTATTTAATGACAACTGATTAAAACTATCTTTAGTTTCTGTTTAAATAACTAGATCAAGCGTTGTTTTTCATGAAAACTAACTTTATGAGAATGTTATCGTAGCTTAGTTATTTATATACAACTTTCCATTTCCATTCAAATTTAATTGAAGGCATGTTATTTTGATGAATATAATGATACATATACCGAAAGGTAAAAGGTTAAAAAACATGTATTTAAAAATACTGTTTCGAACTGCTTATCGCCAGCTCATCAACAAGTCGGGTATTTGTTAATTATTTTTATTATGCGTTTCTTTTATTGGCATCAAGTTAATATCCAGCACGCAAGAAGTGAATAAACTTACCCAAGAAATATTAACGAATAAAACTGAATTGAAACCGTTTTGTATTCTTTTCCATTGAGAGCTTACATTAGTATATGAGAATATTCTCAATTGATGTCTGAGATGCTGTCGTGCTCAAAGTTGGGTCCATCTGGTTGGTCCGTCGTCCCAGCCATAAATTCTAAAATAAATCATCTTTGGATGGATGGAACCCCACCTTAGTTTGCCCACTCTGAGCCGTAAAAAGAGGAAAGAAGTGAGACACGCCCAGAATGGATGTTGGAACAGTGTCCTTCCTTGCCAGTCTACTTGTCTTACCCCATCATAAACAGGGAATTGAAACCTACTTTGCAAAAAATATGTAGGGTTTTTTTTTCCTCTTCTATTTTAAATTTAGTTATGCTTCACTAACACATCAATAGAGCATTTAATAGTACCTTGCTTCGATATGTTATCAAGAAAATGTAATCACTTAATAAAAACACTAGACGGCTGCCCGTCGCTTCGCTCCGGAAGCCTCGCATACATAAGGAAAAAAAAAAAAACATTTGTCAGTCTGCGCATTGGATTATTAAGAAACAACAATGGTGAGACCAAATTGTTTATCAAGTGACATCCTGGAACAGTTGTTTCACGCTCTTTGGCGATCATCAGCCAGGAGCAGTCACCAATAAACAACGAGGAAACAGCTGTTCGAGGATATCACTTGGTAAGCAATTTATTAATTAATAATTCAATGCGTAGATTGAATTTTTTTTATGCTTTAAAAAAATTCATTGAGACCGGCGCACTGCTGGCACATGAAGTTTCTCACTAATTTATCATTAGTGAGTGTTTTATTGTTCATTTTTCTTTTGAGGAAAAGAAAATCACTGCGCTTCCGTCCAAAAAAACATTTATTCAAAAAAAAAAAAAAAAAAAAATTCAAGTATAAAACTAAAACTTAAAAATTAAAAATAATCTGAAATTTGTAACAAAATATAAATACAATAGAATATTGAAATCTATTTGTAACAGTCGGAAATTTGTTGCCTGGCAACGTGCTTCCGAAATTCCTTTGTTATGGACAGCGTTGATCATGCAAAAATACTTCTGTTGCCACGCAACGCGCGTCGGAATTGTTGCGAAATTCAATTATTGGCGGACATAAGCGTACAAGACGCATGCGCACACAATTTTTTTTTAATAATACAGATGTTCTATCATCTGGTCTATTATATTATAATAAATAAAATATAAGTTATTTGACTGAAAGTATTGCAGTATTTCATTACTTTTAGACTAGTGTAAGTACAGTAAGGATTTTGTTAAATTTGTCATCTTTGCTATATTGACACCGGAAAAATCGTACTGGATGATTTAAATCCTGATAGACCAGGTGAGGAAATATAGACGCTGTTCTTTTGTTTTCCCGCTGAGACTTGACCTGAAGTCTTGTGTGTCTCGGTCTGATCTGTTATTAAGCCTAACGTTAATTGAAAATGGCAATTCTTCAGCAAACGAAGGAGTGTTCAAACAGGAAGACTGAACTAAAAAAAAATATGTAAGTGGCAAAACAAAGATGGAGAGAAACCCAGTTGAAGGAACTGACCGCCCACACATCGTCTGCTGGAAATAAAAAGCTGTTCCTGTCTGTTGAACTGTAAAATCTGTGAAAAGAATCAGGAATTGTTGAGGAGATAATGAATACGATGGTCTTCCTGGTTCATTGAAGAGGAAAATCAATGTCATTGAAAGCTTTGAGACTGATATTTGTCTTTTCATCAATGAAGAAGCTACAAATATTCACCTTCAATTTTTTTAATAAGTCTTCTTCTTTTTATTTTTTATTTACATCAAATCAATTGAGCCAATCAAATACTAGGCCTATAAAGCATTTCTTGAAAATTTTATCTTAAAAACGGGCCTAAGGAATTAGATGAAATGGAGTGAATCTGTCGTTTTTGGGTGCGAGAAAGCGATATAGCTAGGTCTCTACTTCGAGAAAACTCATTTAGGGGAATAAATGATTGACCTGGGTCCTAGGTTCCAGGTTATTGTCTACAGTGCTCTTATTGTTTTATTTTTTTCTTAATAAATTCGTGTTTTGTGCTGTTTTACATGTAATAATAATTTGACTTAATAATGATTTTTAAAACTTTTTTTCCTTTCAATATCACTTGTGTTCACTGCGGAGTTGTCCATTTTCCCTAAAGGTGGTTTAATAATCAGGTTATTGTCTACAGTGTTCCTACTTTATTTTCCGTTTATTTTATTCTTAATAAATTCGTGTTTTGTGCATTTTTACGTGTAATTATAATTTTA
>JAFIDM010008419.1:44515114-44538622 GCA_023159025.1 Thereuonema tuberculata | reverse complement strand
GAAATCCATTGTTTAGATTCCAATGCTTTTCTATGGGAATTTTTGTTGTCTTCTCGACAAGAACCCACTTTAAAAAAGATTTCAAATATAAAAATTACGTCGTCTCTAGTCCTTACACATCCGTATTTTGAAGAAAATTCATCTTCTGTAACTATTAGGGTAGACACAGACATGTGCACACAGACATGATCTGATGTGCTTCAGTTTTCTTGGAAAACAGGCTAAAAATTACACGTTTTACGGAAAGTAGGCTTTAAGTTCTTCAACGATTTCTTGTGCAGTCTCTTCGTATATTCAAAAACGTGTATTTTCTCTCTTGAACCTAACTGACGATAGGAAGGGTCTCTGAAAGCGAGAGAAAAAGAGTGAGACCATAGACTAGTTCTGACAGCAGCATTAGTGCTGATCTTTTCCTTCTGTGTAATTTTGGAGAGGATACATCAGAAATGACAGCTTTCGACTTGCCTAATAGGAATCACCTAATGGGAGGTGAGGGTGTTGTAGAGAGAGAGAGAGGGGATACAGAATAGGACTAGAGAATGTCAGAAATTATAATGTTGTTCTGAGAATTTAGAAAGTAGGAGTAATGGAAGGAAACAAAAAATACTTAGTGTGGGGGAACATTCCACTACGTCTAGGCATCACAGGGGGAAAAGTGTAATAAATATATTTTTTTATTGTTTGTTCTTTTCTCTCATTAAATAATATGTGCCTTGTAATTTTTATTTTTATTTTTTTAGCTTACTTTGGTAGGGAAGTGAAGACTCATCAAATTTCCCCTCCTCCTATTAATGACTTCTAAAGCCCTGGATTTGTAGGATATTTAGGAACAATATAAGTTTATAAAAGCATAAGATGACCAGAATAAGCAAGTTTTTATATAAAAAATAAAACAAAATAAATAATCAAAACAGTTTTGGAAATCCATTTTGTTCCATTTCCTTCATCGGGTGACTGTTGTCACTGTTTAGTTACTTTTTTGTGGTTATTGTTTATAAAAACTGTGCATATTTTCTTCATCTTAACATTTATGTATCTACTACAAGTTAAACCAGATGAATATAAGTTTATATTTAAAAATGCTCTTAGAAAAGCTTCAGAAGCGATATAGTGATTTCTCTAACCAACCTTTTTAGTAAACCAATAACTCCACGTGCTTTGGTGTGATTAAAAATAATCAGATTTGAACAACTTGCAACTGACAAAATTTATTATAGAGTTTTGACTGAAGGTGCGAAACGTTCCTGATCCATTTTTCTGTTTGCATTTGTCTGTTTGACTCACGCTTCGACGTCTGGATGGATTTTCATGAAATTTAGTATGTAGCTTGCTTGTGGTTCAGCTTAAAACATAGAGTCCTTTAGTTTGGTCTCCACTCCTCCATACCTCAAAAATGACCCCCCCCCCCCCCAAATCACCCGATGAAATGGCTGGATTGATTTCTGTAAAACTTATATGATAATTATTTATAGTCCAACTTAATATATGAATACAATTAATTTTACCTCACAGAACCTCAAAATTGACCCCCTTCCTCAAATGTGCATACTCATTATCTATATTATTAAATGAAAAGTTGATTTTTTTCTGGCCCTATCTCCTCCGAAACCATAAGAGACAGAAATATTAATAAGATGGTAAATGTTAGATATAGTATTGAGGATGCTCATTTTTATCTACGTGGGTCAACCGGCCGTCCCGGGATATCCTGGATCTCCGTGATGGTCTCCGAGATGCTCACATTTTTATTATGTACGTGGGTCAACCGGAAGCCACGTGACTTACGATCAAACATGAGATCTCCGAGAAGCGCTCGCGGATTGTGAGAAAGCGGTCGCATTCACGGGTGATGAGAAAATTATTCAGAATCCAAGATCACGTGATCACAGTTTGCTAGTAATTTTAATAAACAAATAAAATAGGTTCATTTTTGCGATTTAAAATGAACATATACTATTTATTTATTTTCCGAAAATGAAAACTTTTTACTACTTCAGAAAGTATATCGTAATTATATATTATTGTAATATAATATAACTGTAACATTATAATATATAGGTAAGATTGAAAAGGGACCTCTGCCTAAAGGGTCCGAAAGCTCTGCAACCGACAATGTAATGTATACATCAATTTTTAAATATTTTTAAATACAAATTTTTAGATGTATATAGTGTGTTTTTATTATTGCATTTTAAAATTATATATATTACAATATATTTTATTCAGTATATATTAAATGTTGACTTTTCGTTTTTTATCATTTTAATGATTTAAAAAGTAAATAAAAACAATTAAGGAAAAAAAACAATTTACAGACAGTAGGCTTTGAGTTCTTGTAGGGATTGCTTGTCTTTTATTTATTTATTTTTTTTTTTTACTTGGTGAGATGAAATATGTCTTGTAGTAGCTTTGTTTGATGACACTTCTCACTCATGAAACCAAGTGGGGATTTAATGTCCCCGTGAATTGTTGTATCTTTTAACCTATTGTGGGGGAATCGGGCGATAATCCAGGCGATAAAAACTGCGGCGATGCTCAAAGGTCAGTAAAGGTCAACCATCTGTTCCTTTTATTATCTGTTAACTTAACCTGGATTTCCCCCAGTTATCGTCTTCATAACATTGATAACCTGTGGAAAACGCGATTAATTTTCGAATTTGAAAGTTACCTTCCACTCAGAGCTTAAGGGCAGGTCTGTCCCGAGAAGTAAACAGTATTTAACTTTCTTTTTTTTTTTACTATAAAAACTAATATTAGTTAAAAAAAAAGAAAAAAAAAGAAAGTTATATGTAAATGCTTTACGATGTTTTTGAAATCTATTTGACTGAACACTCGAAGTTTTGCTATTCAAATTAATCATCTTCCCTCTACATTTGTCTGTTTCTATGCGCATCACGCCAAAACGGCTGCACGGGTTTTCTTAAAAGTTGATACGTCGCTATTTATGCGCCAGCTTGAATTAGGAGCACGTTTATTTGGGTCTCCACACACACTGTGTGGAATCCCTCAGTCAGTGATTCCAGTACTCCCTCGCTAAAACAGATTTTCGTAAAATTTATTGCGTTGCTTTTTTTTATGCAACTATATATATAAGCACGAATATTTTAATCTCCATCCCCTCCCCAAATTTCTTCAAATTTGACCCTATTTCTGCAAGTTAAGTCTCCGTTATGCGATGTATAATGGACTGTATCCCAAATAAGTGAAACACCTGGAAGACCGTACTTTGCTCGGTAAAATAAAACGAAAATAAAGTAAGAACACTATAGTGGAGCAAATCAGAGAACGACCGTGGGCACCAGATGGCGCGATGGTAGAATTTGAATCGATTGTTATGTCAGTGTTTATGGCGGGAAAGTTTATGGCTTCTGATTGGCGACTCTCAAGCGAGGCAAACCTTTGTCAATAATTCTCTTAAGTCCTGGAATGATTAAGAGATCATTGTCCTCTATGAAGGTCAAAGTCATTCTCTGGTTGGTCCCCATATAAGAGATTATCATCTGGTTACTCTTCGGGGAAATGGACAGCTCCGCAGTGAATACAACTACGCTAAGTTGAAAGGAAAAAATTTAAAAAATTATTATTAAGTAATTATTATTTTAATACAGGATAAAACGCCCAGAATACAATTTATTAAGAATTAAAATAAAATAAAATTAAGAACACTGTAGACAATAACCTAGTACCCAGGTCAATCATTTATCCCCTAATGTTTTCCCGAAGTCGAGACCTAGCTAAATCGCTTTCTCGCAACCGAAAACGGTAGATCCACCCCAATTCATCAAAATCCTTACTCCGGTTTTCAAGTTAGAATTAATAAGAATTGCTCGCTTTAATAGTATTTGATTTGATTTAATTTGATAAATAAACCAAAAATGTATAGTTTGTATCAGCTTTCGAATAACTTGGAAATATTCTTCTAAATAGTAACTCGAGTTTTGTAACACATTTCATATTTATATTCTAAATTTACCCAAAAGAATCAGCTTTCTAGAATCGAGTGTTTTTAAGCTATTACAATTACACTACTATAATGTATAAAACATTGACTTTTGAACTTAAGGTTCTTAATTCGTAATTGTTGATAATTTCAATTCACATCGATAGTCCAAGACAATCATTCAGATTTCATCTTCCTAGGATATGTATTTTGTAGTGTTGTTGTTATTATTAATATCAAAAGATGACGGAAAAACATTTCTATGTCAACGCAAATTGCGTAGAGCATAAGTATGATCTTAAGAAAAGATTGACAAAAATGGACAAAGTGTCACTTTTTATGTAAATTAATATTTCAACTGTGACAGCCTCAAAATTTTGTTTCAAATAATTTGATTGTAATAAATTACTTCCTTTACGCAGCCTTTCAATGGAGAATAATTTAAATTTGAAAATATTCGTAATATTTTTAAATAAAAAGAAAGTAAATATACTAAAAGAAGGCAAGGCTTTGATTATTTCCATAAAAAATTCGAAATGGTTGTATGTGTTATATGTCATTAATATATAAAATGTACCTGTTATAAAACTATATTTTACGTAGACATCCAGTCGATAATGCTCCATTTAATATGAAATCTTTTTTAATACAATATTTCTTTTCCTTATATAAGAAACTTCTTCAGGTTCCTTTTCCTCGTCCTCTGTAGAATTCGTAAATAATCTACACAGTCAAATTTATATTTAATAATATACTATAATAGCTTACTTCACATTACATCTTTCTTAGAAAAAATAAATAAATATGTAAATATAAATTTGCGAATTCTACAGAGGAACAGAAAAAAGTGTCTTTCCTGTCCTCATTAAACCTGAAGAAGTTTCCTGTCTAAGGAAAAGAAATATCGTATTAAAGAAGATATTAAATGGAGTAGTGTCGACTGGATGTCTATGTAAGAAATATTATAGGAGTATGAAGTGTGTTATAAA
Source organism: Thereuonema tuberculata (assembly GCA_023159025.1). Taxonomy (NCBI): domain Eukaryota; kingdom Metazoa; phylum Arthropoda; class Chilopoda; order Scutigeromorpha; family Scutigeridae; genus Thereuonema; species Thereuonema tuberculata. The sequence goes on along the minus strand of JAFIDM010008419.1, from coordinate 44,533,693 downwards.
ACTTAAATATTTTTTGGAACTACTTAAATAAATAATTTCATTATTTTTATAATGAATCTAGGATTTAATGCTAATTCGGAGGAGAGGGCTAAGTTAAGAAAACGATCTGCGGCAACCCCCCAAAAAAATGTGTTTTCAAAATGTTTTGGGAGGGCTATGATCCCTTTAAATTGTTATCGAACCCTCCCCCCCAAAAAAAGAGATAGGACTAATCTATATTGAGGTTTCGAGGCCCCTTGCTCCCCCTACACCCTTAAACACGCCCATGATTTTTTATGATAATCGATTTTTATCATTATCAGTGCCACAAATATAGTTGGGAAAAGAAATAGGGCATTACAGACTAACCAGTCCTCATTCAACAAAGAATCGGTAGTGAACAGCATGAGATAATTTTTTTGTTTTTTATTTTAATATAAAAATATTAAGCTTTTAAAATAAAAGGAAAAACATTCGCGAATTATTCAGAGAGAAGCATTTAGAGTTAGTTATTTCGTTTTTTTTTTTTTTCACTGAATACGTTTTGAATCCGAAGGCCGGATATCCGTTCAAATCGACATAAAATCAAAACAAAAAAGCAAAAAATTGTTAGATGCTGTAAATGAATTGAGATTGTAATCATAGGTGGTTTCCTCGTGGTATTCTGTTAGTTTTTTACGACTGCCTGCACTTGTGTCTCAGCTCTGGTTATTAGAGATCCATACAGGCACCATTTTTAGTAGTGTGTCGTTGAATTCCTGCTTCAGTAAATACTTCTGCCCATCTGAGCAACATGCGTCTGTCAAGAGCTGTAAATGGTAAATACAAAATCTCTACTAATTTTGGTTCAGGCTTGTATAGTGTTGTCTGTAATAGAGTTTTAGAAATTTTGGGCTTTTAGGGTTTTTCAATTACGGTATCTGTTACTCCAGGTTATTAATTTATGTTTTTGCTATTCCTATGTGAATAAATGAAGGGATCTAGAGAAATCAAGATTGAATGAGAACAGGGCTCAGCAAAATAGTTGTACTGTTCGTTTTCGAAAGCCAGACCCGCCACTCGAGGACGATTCTACTCCGCAGAGGGGTGATACGCTGAGATGAGCACTTTCCTAAGATCCTTGTTTTGTTTTGTTTTTAGTAGCACGCACATGTATTTTCGGATACTTACTGATTAGAATCTTTCTATCAGTTCTTTGCTTTCTATTTCGTTTGCATTCGATTGAAAATTTCTGTATTTATTCTTCACTGAACAATTACATAAAAAGTAACACTGATAAGAGGTAAACATCCCCTCTTTATTTCTCCTCACCCCTACTTTGATGAAGTTGAAGGAGATCTGACGCATGCGCAAAAGCGCTGAAGGAAACAAAAACAGACAGCAGTTGCTTTTATTTTGTGTTTGTCTCTATGTGTGTGTGTTTGAGATGAAAAAGAAAGATTGCTTGAAAATTCTTACAGTTTCTTTAACTATTCCTTTGCGATTTGTGATTTTTGTTATCCAAGGTGTGTGGAGGCTTATCAGATCAACGAGTCTGTGTGTGAGTTTGCGCCCCCCCCCCCCCCCCAAACAACTTTTGAACTATTGGATGGAAGTTTCTTGAAACTTTCTTATGGATATGTCAGGACTAGGGACAGTCTAACTCATATTTGAAGTATTTTTCAAATGGTCCTTTGCTGAAAAATTGGCGTGAGAAGGCGATAAAATTCGCCTAACTATTAAATCTAAACCATGAAATTTTAAGAAATTATCTTAAGTATTTAGTAATTATTGATTAAAAAAAGTATGTGCAGTTAAAATATTCAAAAGAGCTAACCATAAAAAATCTTTAAAAAATATTTAAAAAAAAAATTAAAAACTCACAACGTTTCAGGTCTCCATATGTCCTATTCTCACTTGAAGAGACCTGAAACGTTGTATAAGTTTTTTAAATGTTTTTTTTTTTATTAATATTTTTAAATTATAAAGTGCTTTTATGATTAGCACCTCTTTAATATTTTGATTTTTATTAAAATTAATTTAAATTTACTTACTTATTTGCTGATTTAATTATTTTTTTTGGACCAAATCGAAAATTTGAAGACAGTCTGTTTGGATGTGACAGATGTTATAGGTTAAAAAATATAGAGAATTTTTTTTTTGCCGTTTGAGGACATTTTTTTAAAAAAATAAAAAAATAGATTAAGAAAATGCTGCATTTTGAAGAAATAAGCGCTTAGATCTTTTCAGGAACTCTTATCTAAAGTCAGAAAGTAGTAATAGCTTCATTAATAAAAGAAACTGTTAGAAATTGCAAAAAAAATACTCAAAATTACTTTGATTTAGATGACAGAAATTCTTCATTTTTTTTTAAGAATTTCGTTAGCCCCTTAGAGCTTCTTCATTTCTAAGTTGATCATTGCTCCGTAATTTGGGAAAATTCTTTTCTTGGAGAGAAACGAGGATTTTATGGTATTTCAGATCGTAAATCCCGCAGAAAAGGAAAAAAAAAAAATATGTCGCGGCAAAAATCACGAGAATTCATTATTTCGGAAGCGACAAAGTTCCGTTGCTCTGCCCCTCCTGGACGCAGGAAATTGCTCTTCCCTCCTCCCTCCTCCCCGTACAGGTCGTGGGAATGGCCCTGCGGTGTATCAACCCTTGGGGCCATTGCTGCGGATAATCTTAAATCTTTCAACTTGATGAATTCTGACTCCTTTGATTTCCTCTGTCTTCTGTTGTTTTTTTTTCTTCATATTCTTCCTGTTCTTCTTCAGACTGGATTTGCTTCGACCAAAAGTACACAAGGCCATGAGGTCATACATCACCTCCAATTAATACCAAAACTTAGGCTTACAATTACTGCTGTTTACTTTTTCCAGTTCTGCGTCTGAACTCCTGTCGTCTTGATCGGGATTACTCTTTTTTTCTTCAACTTCTTTTCCTTGACATAACTTAGTTGCAAAGGGTATGTGGTTAAAAGAAGCTATTCTCCAACTTCAAGTAAGTAGATAAGAAGCGTTCAAGTAATAGTGTTAATTTTTCTTTCTCTGTTCTATAGTAATAATGAGAAAGCACGAAAAGTATTTACAATTATTTTGAGATACCTGAAGAATCTCTCATCCTAAAAAGCTCTGGAATGGAAATTTTTTACAAAATTTTTCTCTGTGAGTAGAGAATCAACAAAATTTGACGGGATTCTTTGATGGATATTATTGTCCTGTAAGATTTTAATAATATGAGAATGTTTTGAGCTCAACTTTGTCACTCACTCTAAGCTACCATCAAGGGTAGATCTGGCTGATGAAGTCTAATAAGGCTGAAACAGCTGTCACTGATTCCCGAGATGTTGGGTCAGGATGCGAGAACCTTTGCTTATTTATGAGTATTTTTAATTGTTTTCACAGGTGTTTAAATATCAGTAAAAGCTATTTTAATTGTATTAAACTGTGTAATGGATTAATGGATTAATATTCATTGTATAAAACAACGAGAGATTAATAGAAATAGGATATAAATTAAATATTAAAATTCAATTCTTTTTCACGTGTCTACGACTGCCGTAGTTTACGATTTGCTTGTCACTAATTACCAAAGTTCAACCAGTTTCTGACAGTAAGAGATGGATTGATTGATGAATGTTTCTAGCTCCTAATTTACCATCTTCAACATGAAATTAAATGGCGAAGAAGATCAGCAAGTTTGTTTCCCTGATCGTAACTCTTCCATTCAGTTTCCTGAACCAGTGAATGTAGCTCTAGGCTTCTCGTAGAACTCCTATTTAAAGCCGCCTAAATACATAGGTAGTACACGTTCATCCATCACACAGTGATTCCTAATTGACTCAGTCTTGTTATACTTAAAGCCAATATTTCAACTCTTCTACCTATTACACGGAATGAATTTGTACAAAGGGTATCATTAACATGGGAGCCATTTATGTTATATCCTGTGCAATGTTTTCTTCTTTTACTGTTAACAGAATGAAAGTTATTAGCTTATTATATGTTACTTGTTTCCGCTAAAGAGTTTAACTTTGGATATATAAATTAGATTATTTTAATTTGTATATATACAGTATATATATATATTCTACACAATCATCATCAATCCACTGCAGAATGAAGAGTCTGTCCAAGTTGTTTCCAGTTCTTTCAGTCGAAAGCTTTTCTCTTCCAATCCAAACCAACAAAAACTTTTAATTTCATCCATCCATCTACTTTGTGGACGCTTTCTTGGCCTCCTTTCATTCCTCTGAATCCTGTAGAATTTCTGTTGACTACATATTATCATTACGCCTTGCTACATGGTCAGTCCAATTCCTTTTGAACTTCTTTATAGTGATAATAATATCAGATACCCTGGTTTGCTCTCTTACCCTTTAATTTCTTTTAGATCACGTCGCATGATCCCTAACACACATCTTGTCATCTTGTCCATGTTTCTTTGAGTTGCCTGCACTCTCTCTCTCTCTCTCTCTCTCTCTGTATATATATATACATACTTTTTATTTTGATAATATCGTAAGAATTTTACAGTATTTCTTCGTTAGTTATTACATTTTTTTTTACTGTTATATATTAGTGATTTGACTAAACAATCTTGTATTATAAATTAAAATAACACACATCTATTGAGTAATATAATTGTTGGAACAATGGTTTGTTCATTTAACATTCTCATATTATTAAAATCATATAAGACAATAATATCCATCAATGCAATAAAATGACAATGTCAGTAATCTAATTCATTAATTGTTACTCCTTTATGAGCATCAGTCTGAATTAATTTATGATACTTCTGTTTCTGTTATTGATATGTTAATTCCAAATTTGCTTGAAGAAGGAAATAACGTTAATATTTGTTCCCGAAAATTCGGTGCTATAGTATTTAAATAATCTTGTATTATTATAACATATTAATTTGTTAATTGTATGATAATCGTCAAGAGTTTCTAATTAATTTATAATGAAGAATAACTTTGTTGTAATTATATTAATTCAATAACAATGAAATAATTAATCATTCTATTTTATAAAAAAGTAGATTTTCAAATTTTATCTATTGTGAAAATATACTTAGCATGAATATTTTGCGATTTTCATTATCATATTTCTTTAGTATAGAAACTATTATAATTCATTTTGAATATTATGTATGACTTATATTTTTCTTTTTCTTTTTTTGTAGGTAAGTGCCGGAAACTTTCTTTTCCATAGAACTTCATTAAGGTAAAAATATAAAATTTTATTATTTTTTTTGTATGTTCACGTCAGCAGATAACAGAATAATGCTTGACTGTACCTTTAGGCTTATATTTTTTGTAAGGCCTAAATTATTTTTATTTATAAAATGATAGGATGTAAAAGAATTTGTAAACTAAAAAATAAAATAAAAATATACTGCATTTAGAATTCAGTATATGAAAATATTTTTTTATCATAATTAAGAGTTGTAATGAGGCCAACACATATATTTTGAGATTAAAATTTTTTCAACACATTAAAAGGATAACAATAACAGTTTCAGCTCGCCTGCGAGCCGTTGGCAAATAGTTACAAGCCGTTAACTTTCAATAAAATGAAGAAAGAAAATTTCGCTTTTTTCCTTTACCTGTAGCAGCATTCCCTACATAATAAAGATCTCTAAATTATCGCAGGTATATTTTTTTATCGATATAGAGCGATTTTGCCTGGAACTTTACATAAATATAATTAAGTCCTATAATGAACTTGGGGCAATCGTGAATGGCTGAAATTGCTGAGCCTGCAATTCGGATATTTAACCTATTTGAGCAAAATTTCATTTAAGAACAAAAATTGATATTGCTTAATTATATTCGGTAGATGGCATAACTAACATCAGAGTTTCCGAAATACGAAAGTTTTACGAAAAAGAATGTTTGAATAATCATCGGAATCGCAATGGTCCTAAAAGCAAAAATAAAACAACAAAAACTTACTAATAAAATACCAGTAGGAAAATTCATGTGCGAGCAATCCACCGGCCCCAATGAATTTTTTTAAAGCATAAAAATTCAATCTGCGCATTGAATTATTAATAAACAATAATGGGTGAGACCAAATTGTTTACCAAGTGACATCCTTTAACAGCTGTTTCACGCTCTTTGCTATCATCAGCCAGGAGCAGTCACCAATAAACAATTTGGTCTCACCCATTGTTGTTTATTAATAATTCAATGCGCAGATTGAATTTTTTATGCTTTAAAAAAATTCATTGGGGCCGGTGGACTGCTGGCACATGAGTTTTTCCAGTGGTATTTTATTGATGAGTTTTTTATTGTGTATTTTTGTTTAGAGGCCCCACTGCGACGATTATTCCTATTAGCCTCAATACTGAGACCTCGTTGTTTACTGATGACTGCTCCTGGCTGATGATCGCCAAAGAGCGTGAAACAGCTGTTCCCAGAATGTCATTCGGTAAACAATTTGGTCTCGCCCATTGTCGAAAGTTTGAATGGTTATTAGTATTATTAAAAGGTTTAACAATTAACAGAGTTTACAAAATAGAGTTTGGTGATAGTAATGTTTGATTAGTGTTTACTAGTATTCGTTGGAAGTGCTAGTTTTCTTAACAAACAATCAAATGAGTCGTGTATTTTTTATTGTTGAGATTGATGGAATGATTGGAGACGAAATAGAGATATCGGAATGGGCTCCTTCCAATGTAATTTATGAGAAAAGGTTCAGCTGTAAATCTTTTAGTAATGGTAGAAGTAAGGTTTCTTTTTTTTTTTTTTTATGATAGTGAGGGGAAGGTTCCATCAGGGGCTTCAGGTGGGCGTCTATTACAGACCCGTCTTGATTTATGATGTCAAGACGCTTTTGTCTTGCAGCAAATTTATTCTTAAGTGAAGTGGACAAGATGGCATCGGGAAATGCTTTTCATTTTCAGATAAAAGACAAACCAACGAAATGTAGAAATTGTTCAGAAAGATGAAAAAAATTTTGCGCTTTAAAAAAATGATAATATTAAAATAAAATAAAAATGATAAATTCGAAAAGGCCAAGCACACTTAATTATATTGAAAAGATTTTACATATTAAAAATACAAGATATTTTGTGTCACTAGTTACTATCTCGTCATAGTGTCGAAACCGGTCGTATTCTTGTATTTTAATGTGTTTAAAATCTTTTTAATATAATTGTGTGGGGGGTTGCTTTTTCGATTTTATCAGTTAGAATGTGCACAAGTTTAATTTTATCTTCAAATAAATAAATAAATAAATTACAATACATTTAGTAATATAATAAAGCAGCATTTAGTTTTCATGTGGTTCTATAATTTTCTGGAAAAGTTGTCTATTAATTTCATAGCAAATGTTTCAGATTCTTATCTACTTAGTACATTATTTAATAATGTTCTATGAATTTGAGGAGCTTGGAAGTTAAAATGTAAATTTAAAAGAGTTGTAAAAAGTTTATAAAGTTAAAAGATGTCGAAAATTTTATGCCGAAAGATGGGAAAAGATGATGAATTACAAGAAACGAATTACAGTACATGTATTGTATCTCTATTTTAATGAGGAATTTCGCTTAAAATGTTGTTTAAAGGCACAGAAAAAGGCATTTTAAAGATGCCGGAAAGTTTATGCCGAATGATGATGATTTACAAAAAACCAATTACATATATTGTATCTCTATTTTAATGAGGAATTTCGCTTAAAATGTTGTTGTAGCACAGAAAAAGACTTTCTACCAACCGACTACTTTAAAATTTTCATCTTTATTCTTAATACTGAATTTCTAACAGTCTAAAAGGGATCTTTTGAGTAGAGAAATGAAGGAAAGAAACGATAATTTGTGATTTGCTTCAATTGTTATTGATCTCATTTACCAATTTCAATTAAACAGAGAGAAAATCTTTTATTACTGTTAACAACTCTTTTTTCGCTTTTTTTAAAAAGAAATGTGTAGTTAGAATTAATAAAAGCAAACGATCAAACAGATCCACATTTGAGGAAAATGTTAATAAATTTGCTAAAAAAATTTATAGGGGTTTTGTTGTTTACTTGGATTCCAAACATAAAAAGTAAGAAAAAAAATATAAATAAAAATTAAAAATAAATCGTAATGCTGTTAATATGTTATGAAAGTATGCGGTTTCTTAGAAACTACATTATACTTACAACACAGTAGCACTTTCGGCTACTCATAATTAGTAGTCTGTGTTGTTTTTTGTAAACATCTTTATTATTGGCCTTTTAATTATAAATTTTCCGTTATACATTCTATAGAATTTTTTTTAACACTTTTTTTCTGAAGAGGAAGTAATTTTGTTTTAATGTTTGTTTACTTCAGCGCGTGATGAAGAAAATCAAATTGGAAAAATAAAATCTTATTAAAAAATTGTAATAAGAAAAAAAGTCCTTTGGTCCCTTAGGATAATTAGGTTTTTTAGTGAAGTAAACACTTACATTATTTTAATTCTTCCTGGAAAGACAAGAAGTTCTTTAAGCAGATAAGAAATCTTAAAAAATCTTGTCTCTAAATAAGTAGTGATGTAAGGTAGGGATTTTAATTTCAATAAAATACATCAGCTAATATTCTCTGTGACTCTTAAATACCTATTTTCTATAGTATGTTTATAATATCTTCCTTCAGACAATGTCTGGACTAGTCTAATAAGATTTTTTTCTTTTAAGAGCATCATTAAATTATTATAACTTTCAATAGAAGCTAATTTGAATTCATTTAATATATAAATATTAAAAGAGCAAGAGTAGTATTCAGTTAATAGAATCCCAAAAATTATACTTGTACCTGTCATTACAGCTGCACAGGGTGTTTCAAAATTCTCTGTCACTTTAAAGATAGGTCAGGATTACAAAAACATAACCGTATTCGTAGTGGAACGTATGTCCGCAAATGTGCTAGAAGGTACCCTAAGATTCAGGAATAAAAGACAACAAGTAAGATAGACCAATCGGTGATACCAAGTGTTTACTAAATGACATCCTAGAACAGCTGTTTCACGCTCTTTGCCGATCATCAGCTAGGAACAGTCACCAGTAAAACACCGAGGTCTCGATACTTAGGAACAATCGTCGGAAAAAAAAAACAACAATAAAAATCTCTCTGATAAAAATAGTGAGAAAATTTTCATTGAGGACTGCTAGCAACTGAATTTTCATGAATATTTTATTAGTGAGTTTTTTTTGTTTTGTTTTTTGCTTTTGAGGCAATTCTATAGATTCTAAGTTCTTCGAATATTTCTGTTGTGAATGGGAAAAATCACTAGTGTAGAATAGGAATAAAGAATAAAAACCAAAAAAAAAAAAAAAATCTCACTTCACAGTAAACATTTCCATTTGTCTGTTTCGAATGATTCTTCTATGAGGGAAAAATCAATTACAGCTGTTTTTTGTTGATCTTTTTTCCTACGGCGCTTTCATTTCACCTTGAAACTTGTTTTAACTTCGACGATTACTTAAAAATTTATCTGCTGTGAAGTACGTTTGAGTGAAAATATATTTACAAACTGATGCACGAAGATTCAAATACTTGGTAATCTAAATAAATACAGCAATTTATTGGTTTGGTTATTTACCAAGGTTTAAAAACAACTAAAAAGTACTTAAATCTCGAAAATGTGTTTTCGAGGGATATTAATTCTCATGTCAGGTTCCAGATAGATGAGATTAAGTTAATGAGATCCTATTAGATAGATTCGAAGACAGATATCAGGTTTATTTCTTTTCCTTATTGATTTATATTCCTTTAAACGTTTAATTTTTTTATTATTATTCACAAGCTTCTTCATTTTGAATAAGTATTTCATTATTAGCATGTGACCCGTCCAAAGATAGAAAATTTTAGATTGCCAATTACTAAGATGTTTTGCACTGAAATAACAAAAGAATAGTGTAAATTTAATTTCGTAAAATTAAGGTCGATTTCTGTGTTGTTTTCATTAGATACAGAAGTTTGTAGACAATGTTTGTAGTTCTTACAGAGATGTGTAATTTCGGTTCTAGTGCAGTTCGAACACTGACAAATATGTTTTTAACAGAAAAATAAGGATAAAAACGCACACAAACAAAAGATTCACTGTACTATTTTTGGAAATTTCGTACCGGGAACCCAAGACAGACTGTTTCGAGGTGCCTACCTCTCATCAGTTGGATTCGCCCAGTACTCACAGCTCAGTGGAATCCAAAGAAACATAAACAATAGACAAGATTAAACAAAACAATGACCCTGCAGTTAAAAAAATTAAGAATAAAAAGGGCACTAAATTAATCTCCGCTGTAGCAGAACGCTTAGCCTATGAAAGATTAATTTGTAAGGCAGACATATATGTAATAGTAAAATTTTACGTGCATAATACATAACAAGAAAATAAGAATAAAAGCGCACACATTTTAAAAGGCTTCACTGAACTAGCTTTGGGTTCCTGGTACGAAATTTCCAAAATAGCTCAGTGAATCCTTTTAAATGTGTGCATTTTTATTCTTATTTTTCTGTTACATATGCGTTACGCACGTAAAATTTTGTAATTAAGTACCGGTATGTTTTTACTTGAGTAAAAGTGCTTCACTACTTTTTTTTTTTAATCTTTAAAAATATAGAAATAGTATTATAATATCTTAGTGTGAGTCTATACAAACAGAGAACTATCTGAAATGACTGATATCGAAGTAAATAGCATGTGACATTCAAGTAAATAACATTTCGTATTTAATAATCCATCCTTGGTACTCGTTACCCAATTAGATACGAGATTCTCATCTTTTAAGATCGCGCACTTAGCAACCGCAGCCCTTATTATTTAATTGATTATTCAATGCTTACTCAGTGACATTCGAGAAAAGGAACAACTCGTTGTTAATTCTAAGTTTCCATTAATGCATCCCTTGACCAAAATACCTAATTTATTAACGGAAGTATTTAATTACACAACATCAAATCCCAATGAATATCAATAACGGAAATAGTTTATTACCATTTCGTGAATGACGTGAAATGTGAAATAAATCTGAGATATGTGAAATCGTAATTCCACATCATTATATATATAAAATCCGGACAGTGGTCTGGAATTAGAAAAATGCGAATACAATCTCTGTTTCTGTGAAGATATGGCCAATTTATCCTCACGTCATCAGTGGCAAAAGCGGAAATTAAAATAATTAAAATTTACAAACAAAAACGATATATATGTACATAAACCTCATTGTAAACGATGAATATGCATACACTACAATGACAGTGTGTTCTGTATTATCATTGGTAAAACGTATGAAGATACATGATGCACTCTTTTCTCCATTATTAATTACGAACTGCTTCGTCCATCCCTTCGCAGTAATGTGTACCTAGAAAATATCGTAAATTACAATGGGTGAGACCAAGTGTATACAAAGTGACATCCTAGAACAGCTGTTTCACGCTAATATGACGATCGTCAGCTAGGAGCAGTCACCGGTGAACAGCGTGATCTCACAGGCCAATTGAAATATCGTCGGAATCAATGTGAGACCTGCAAAGCTTAAATCAACAATAAAAAAACTCACCCAAAAACAAATTGGTGAGAAAATTCAGCGTTTCGCGGACTCTGTGATTTCTTGTTAGCGCATATGTTTCTATGCAAAAAAAAGCACCCATTATTATTTATTAATATTTACATGAGCTTTTTTAGTCTTTTTATGCGCTACAAAAAAAATTATTGAGGCCGCGAAATGCTGGCACATGAATGTTTTCACCATTTCTTTTTTTGGTGATTTTTTTTATTGTTTATTTAAGATTTTCAGACTCCTCATTGATTTCGACTAAAAATATCGTGGTTACGAAAAATCTTAAAAAAAAAATCAAATATCATTAAATTTTCCGATTCAATAAAGAATATTAAATTTTTAATATCTCTAAAAATAACTTCATCTATAAGTTTTTCTAAACATCGTGTTGTTTATCGCAACAATTCATCTCTATTATCAAGTAGACAGGCGCCAAGTGAACAACAGTCCTTGTGCAACTGCAGATATATTCCCCTGACTTTCAACATACTTTCACCATTCGAAGTTAGCAAAGGTTTTTACATTCGTTAAAACCCTCCATCTTGTTGTAGCCATATTTACTTTACGAAACTTTTTAACTCAGAATCGTGCGCTTCTAAAATACAAAAACAGTTATTCGTTGCCATTTCTTGTAAAACTCGGAAGTTTATAAAATCTGAAACGAAAATAATATTTCTTTGACTTTTCTTAATACAGTGTATTAGCAATTACTGTATTGTATTAGACACCCATCTTTTATTGAAAATTTTCTTACATTTCCTAAATATACGCTAAGTGTAATGGGTCGTGTAGTTGCTGAGATTTCCCGTCTCATGCATACTTTTCGAGTTGTACGTGTAGGTGTAATTTATTTATTTACCTACTTTCTTTTGTAGTGATAATTCTTCATGAAAATGATCTATTTCCGATTTAAAAAAAAAACAAACCAAATATCCATAATTTGTGTGCTAAATACTACGGACATCGGTCTTGTAGTTACTCAATCGGGATTTTGCTAATTTTTCTTTTTAATTACCTACATTTTTTTTTTTAAAAATAAAATTCTGATAAATATTATTATAACTAAAATTTATGTTTTATATACTATTTATTAATGCTGTAAAAAAACTTAAGTAATAAAGCCTCTCCCAGTATCTATTAATACATTTTATTTTCTTCCTAAGATTTCTTGGTATTTGAGATAAGATTTCGCTTGTTATTTAAGAATGAATTTTCTCAAATCAAATGATGTGATAAATTGATTATTCCATGAATTGCATTTTGTAGAGATAATCAAGAAACTTTATTTACTCTTATTGAGAGATAATATCTTTATTATATAACCTTTCAAATACAAAACAAAAAATTGCATTTTTAAAACCAATTAACGCGATTTAGAGTACTGCGAAATAACAGCATTTATTTCAGTTACTGTTATTAATAAATGTTATTTTTGCCGTAGTTAAATAAAAAAATATCGTTTTGTTAATACGATAACATGAAAATGAAATAGTTGTTAAATCTCTTTAGTATTGTTAATATAAGTACTAATTATGAAACGCTGAGTCTAAACATAATTAACTAGTTTCTTGGTTATCATTTTGAATTCAGTAAAGCGCAGCGGTCAGGCCATATCGCATCAACATGGAAAAAAAATTATTTTGAACCTTTCTTTGTCTCAGATTGTCAGGATTTTTTGTATGCAGGCTGTACCTAGACCTACATAAAATATGAAAAATCCCAATTTTTGAAATTTTTTGGACAATTTTTTATTTTTTTAAGTGAATTTTCAAAATGACTTAAATGCAAGATGTATTTGATATATTTGTAGATAAATATTACCCCATTCCTATCCATCTTGAAACTTTGGGAAATTACTAAGAAAATAATAATGTTCTAAATATCTTTCTCCGGAAAAACTAAAACTTTCTTTCTGAGATTTTTGAAAAGCGAAAATTTTAGAAAATATACAAAAATATACATTCTAAATAGAAAATGTACAAAATAACTAATTGGACACATCAAATTAAAGCCCATTTTTACAGACTTTTAAAATGTCACCAAATTGAGCTCTCGAGGACAAAGGATTGCTTAGTAAAAACAGCTTGTGTAAATAGTTTCTCTCCAAATTTGTATTTGTTGCCATTTTGAAAATTTAATTTCAAAAAAAAAAAAAAAAAAAAAAAAAAAGAAGCTAGTGTGGGGGGTTATTCAAAAATGTGGATTTTTCGTACTTTCCATAGGTAGAGCCTATGTACAAAAAAATCTTTAGCAATCTTAATTCACCAAGAGTCAGACCCGCTTGTTGATTTGATGCGGAATGACCTTAAAAAAAAAATCACCTCTTATCTGTAGTCGCAGTCGGCGTAAAACAGCTCCGACTTCAGTAAACACAGACTATAAATAGAGAAAGTGTGAAATACGATACTGCATACTTTGATAATGCCCTCCCCCCTCGCCGTTTCGTTCACGTTTCTAATAATCTGCACTAATAAAACAAGAGTCACATTTGTTTACAAGGTATCTGAAATTTAAACAAGATATAGTTAGCGTGCCAAGAGTCCAGCGCGGGATTAGAGCGCACAAAAAGACTTAAAATAATAAATTGTGCATTCACTGATGTTGACGATTTATGTTCCGTAGCACCTTTCTTATTGGCAGCTTCCTTGTACCATTCTAAATCTACCTCTAAAATTTCAGCTTTCTCAGATATGTAGTTTTTTGGATTTACCGTGATCACGTTTGGACTGACATGCATATGTCGTCTTATATTTATTGTGCATTATAAATTTGTTTGTTCCTCGATGCATATTAAAGATTTTACACCATGTAGCATTGTTCTGAAGGAGGAGAGGAACATGATACTGCATAGATTCTTATTTGAGGGATTTCCCTACTCCGGGATGAGGTTTACTCAATATTTCGGCTCGGTTCCTTGAGCCTTCTTTAGCGGAAGTAGCAAAATCTACGTAATTCTCATCATCCCCTGAAGAAGGCCCAAGGAACCGAGCCGAGATATTGAGTAAACCTCACCCCAGAGGTGGGAAAAATCCCTCAAACAAGAATCTATCCAGGTATTATCATATTAGGCCACATATCTATACTACCTTACGCTAGCTACCATTATGAAATGAAAAAGAGAAAACACCTATATACTAACATTCTAACCAATACATACGCTACAAGTTATTGTCTATTGCATCACTCTATGTAATTATACATTTCTTTATTAAGAAAGACTGGTTGTAAATTGTGGTGTCGTAAAATTACCGAATACTTGATGCCTGTCTGACTTAAGATGAGAAACGATTTCAAAGTGAGGTTTTTTTCTTATACGTAACTAATGCATTTCTCGTTTGAGTGAAATGATTCTACTTTTATTGCATTCCTCCTAACACGTACTGAAATTGAAATACTCAAAATTACTATAATTCCGAAAGTGTAAAACTGTGCTAACGCGCAGAACAAGCAAAAAAAAAAAGTGTTCTGTACGTACAAGATTTTTTTTGTTACTTCTGGGACTATTAGTTTTTTTCCTTCACTTGTTCTTCTCATCATCGGGAAAATGGTGCTAACGAGTTTCTTTATTTCCGGGTTTATTGTCTCGTTTTAAAATGAAAGAATTTTTAATGCAACACGCTAAGAAAAAAGAAGAAGAAAATTATGATTGTCTAAATAAATATAATTGCCACTTTTGTAGTGTTTATGGACGAAGGGTTGTCTTGTTGTTTCTTATTTATTTGCCACTAGTTGAACCACAAAGAAAGAACGGTTCTGCTCCACCGAGACTCTTCCAAGATGTAGAAAATTACTTTAAGAAACATTCCAATCGCCCCCGAAATTAGAAATTTAGTTTACATTAAATAGCGTATCTTTTTCTCGAGTTTTTCGAGGTTTTAGACGTCCATGAGTCTGTAAAAAAAAAATAAAAAAAAAAAAAAAAAAATATTGGGTCTGCTTATTTTATATAGTTTTGTTTTGCATTCGTACTTTTTATTTGAATATGGTAGAACTGAAGTTAAATTTCCGTGTGCTAATATTCCATTATAGGATAAGTAATGAGAAACATGCAATTAAAAATATTAAAGATTTCTTAAAATGGAAATTTCGGCAGCTGAAATCGTGCACATACCATCATTAGTAGATGTTTTAATTTAAGGTGTGCTATATATATGATAAAAATTATCATCACTATCATTTGTTGCTCTACAGCCTCCATTTGAGCCTATCTGGATAATTGTCTTTCAATTGCTGACCTCCAGTTTCCTAACATCCTGCATAACAATCACCCCTTATTTCCTATTGCTGTACAAACGTGAATCTAATATGTCTTGCTGCATCTAATTTATAAAGCCTTGCCAAGTGTCCTGCCCAGTAAATACGTCCCATTTTAACACGCGAAACCAAATCTTGATCGCCCTACAGATCGTCATTATGCCTTCTTCTCCAGAGATCTCCTTCCTTGACAGCACTGAAGAGTCTTCTCAAAATCTTTCTTTCAAAACTATAAATTTTTTAAATATCAATGGTGTTACGACGATATTTCCTATAGGTCTGTGTATCGAGACCTGGTTGTTTGCTGATGACTGTTCCCAGCTGATGATCGCCATATTAGCGTGAAACAGCTGTACTAGGATGTCATTTAGTAAACTAGGTCTCACCATTGATATTTATTAATATTACTTGCGCAAACTGATTTATTTTTAGGCGCTTAAAAAAATTCATAGCGGCCGCATGCAGCGTGCACATGAATTTTCTCGCCAGTTATCCTTTTGGCGAGTTTTTTTATTGTTTATTTTAGCTTTCCAGGCTCCACATTGATTCCGATTATAAATTTTATTTTCATCGGCCTTGCTCATAAGTCATGTTTTTGAGCGATATAATAAAACCAATCTTAATGTTTTGTAGATTCTTACATCTGAGATTGTGAATGTACGCATCTCAAACAAAGTCATGATTGATGTATTGTGACTTGTCAAAAATAATGAATCAAGTATATAATGTATCAAAGCCAAGATATTGATAAACAAATGGACCACTTGAGGTTTACGCCCCTATCGACGTATGACGTGTATCCCACATGCGGCGAGAGCTAATGGGATAAACAAACATATAACTTTGTTTGAATTACTTAAAAAATTGTCGATATTTGATATTTCAAGACGATGGTTCAGTACTGTGCAGATCCTTATTGTAATAATTCTGTAAAAACGCTTGGAATATCCTTCTTTAATATAATATTTCTTCTGTATCTAAATCGGTTAAAACAAAGCACGTGGCTTTGTTTATCCCACATGCGAAGCAGTAGCGTGGTGGGATATTTTGTAACTACGAAGCTCCGCCGATCCTCAAGTGGTCCATTAAATTATATCCTTCTTTGAAAATATATTGCTGTCGTCTTCTTCAATAGGCGATAATCAACTCTATATCCAACCTGAAGATTTTGGAAGGCTTACAATCGTTGCATCCAAATCAAATCTTTTAGTTCAGCCTCCATATCTATTAGGGTTAAAATGAAGCACATGGCTTTGTTTATCCCACAAGCCAAAAAGTAGACTGGTGGGATATTTTGGAACTACGAAGCCCCGCCTATCCTCAAGTGGTCCATTGAGACAACATAATTACAATTTTTATTACAAAGTTTAACATTAAAATCAGAGGGAAACATTGTAAATTCAGCTTATTGAGCTAAAAGCCATCCTGGACAATAAACTCGAAACGTCCGTCTGCAAAGTATTTTAATACGTATTTAATATATCTTTAATGATATTCTGTGCTAACTACTTAATTTAATGAAAGAGAGTTTTTACTTGTGCTCAGTAATTCATAGTGAAGAAATAAGTTTCAGCCGACACAAAAATAAATTAAAAATATAAGTATAATCTATATTACTAAAATCTTTTATTTCTCTGTGTGTCTGTCTGTCCGGCGCAATTTTCTGTGCGAATGGAAAATAGAAATAATTTGTACGATGAAACATCCGCGACAGGAATCGAACCTGCAACCTTCTGATCTGAAGTCAGACGCCTTATCCATTAGGCCATGGGAACTACAACTGTCTTCAAATTGTTTTTTTTACTTATCTGTCAAACTTAACTGACTTTGACTGAAAAGTAACAATTGTAATAAAAAAGAAAGTCAAAAAAGAAAGAAGCAGTACTTCATTAGGTAGAATACTGAAAAATCACTATTTGTAATTTAAAAACCACTGAAAAGTATCAATTGGAATGAAAAAAAGAGTCAAGAAAGAAAGAAGCACTATTTCTATTAGATAGATTACTGAAAAATCACTATTTGTAACTCAAAAAGCTAGGATCACATCAAAGTCAAAAAACTAACGATAAATTTGCGGCTCTTTAACCAAGATGAACGAGAGTGTCGTTAACATCAATCGAATGATAAGTCTAAGAATACAAGGAGAGACTACAGAGCATACAAGTGCGAATAAAATTGATACTTCTGATAATCCAGCACACGAACATCTCTATCTGTTCGAATTTCTGAATGAATTGAATCTCAGCGGTATTCCTCAACATCGTTTGTCATTGAAGAGTGGATCTCCAATAATATTGTTGCGAAACATCAATCCCAAGTTTGCATACTGCAATGGAACTCAACTTTTAAATGCCGTTCATTCGATAATGATCTCTGAGAAACCGAAATTATAACAGGAACTCACAAAGGAGATTCTGTTTTCATCCATAGGATGTCTATGCAACCATGCGATAATCTACTTCCATTCACTTTCACAAGAAAACAATTTCCGATCAGACCTTCTTATGCGATGTTTATCAATAAAGCTCAAGGGCAAACTCTAAATAAAGTTGCCATATATTTGGAAAACGTTATCTTCACTCACGTACACCTTTATGTCTTTGAGTCACAATTCAACAGAATATGGTTATCTTCACACTAAAGAATAGTCACAATGAATTTGTCGCGAAGAATTTCGTATACAAGCTATGATCTTCATTTATCATCTATATCAATCAACGTCCATTTGAAAATCTCTTCTTCAAATATCTATATCGAACAATCTGATGGCCTAGATTAGAAGATAATTTTCACTATTTGTAACTCAAAAACCACTAAAAAGTATCAA
>JAFIDM010008419.1:44463793-44509716 GCA_023159025.1 Thereuonema tuberculata | reverse complement strand
TTCCTCAAACTTAGTATGCATATTTAAGGACTGGGGACGATTTACCTTTTATCCTTGAAATCTTTTCCAAAGGGGTTCTTGTTGAGGAAATTAGCACGAGAAAGCGACAAAAAATTCCCATAGAAAAGCATTGGAATGTAAGCAGTGGGTTTCTACCCTATTTCTCATTTGTCTTAAACAATGAATATTAAATCCATAATCCAATGCGCGTGATTAAAATTAATCTGATTTAAACAGTTCAAGTATATTATACTGATTTAATTGTTTGTTTTTTCCTTTTCTTCAGTAAATAAAATTTTCTAATATCTGTATTCAGTAGATAATAGAATTTGAATATAAATGTAGACTTTTTATTTTCACTACTTAAAAAAAAAAATTATAAATATGGACATAATAAATATAGAAATTACATTTTAAGCGAAGTAGATTACTTCTTTCGAACTTTTAATTTATTTATTTATTGTTTGTTTGTTTGTTTGTTTTGAAATCACCGAATGATAAGAATTAAAAAAGAAATGCTCCAATTCTGAATATTTTCTAACTTTATCAGCCGTTTCTTATCACAGCATACTCTCGATATCTCGAAAACCTTGATAAGTCGAAAAATTCTTTTTCCCCTTGATGTTACATATTCATCTAATGTTAATTTTAATTCTTATGTCGAAGAGTTTTCACTCAAAACCTTGTTATGTCGAATATTTTTCGAAGTAAAAAATGAATTTTTCCGGAAAAATTGCCGTTCAGTTGTGCCGAAGCAAATAGAGGTGTTTTTCAAAGAATCTCTCACACCCTTCATTATCTCTCTGAGGGGTCCACTTTTAAAAATTAAAATTATCATTGCTGTAATGAGACTATTGTTAACTCTCATTACATATTTATACTTATTCTCATCTATCAAGACTAATTTTTAGAATATCATTCCGTATCTTGTGTTTTTACGTGAATTTTTATGTTTTGGTTATGACTTTGTTATCTCGAAAACTCGCTATCTCGAATTTTTTTTAGCGTCCCTTCGACTTCGAGATATCGAGAGTATACTGTATACGACGGGTACATTACTGTATGTAAGAAGCGTACGTTAGTCAGAATGTTGTAAACCTTTACGTGTAGCGCATTGAAAAAGAGGTAGTAGTTCAGTCCCACTTGCACGAGTCCAACGGAAGTAGACTCCCATTCTGTCAGTTCCATTCCCCGATACCATCTGTTTCTATTAAATCCTTTTAAGTATTGCTTTAAATCCCTGCAAAGATTAGCCACCGTCTAAATCATCATTAACGCCGTTCCGAGAGATAATCCAACAGACGAATGCTTTCAGACGTCCGCAGCAAGGTCAATTTTTGGGCCAAAGGAACAGGTGTTTGGACGCGCTAACGGTACCTTTCGTCAGAGGTAGAGAGAGACAGGGAGCAAAAGCGCTACCGGCATTTTTAATTTGAGAGGGAGATTCTGTTCAGTTTGCCTCAAATTAAAAGCACGGGTGAGTGGCTTTTTATGAATGGCTTGGAAAAAAAAGCAGTCATCCGGGCATTGCCGGCACTCTCACGTGATAGTCTGAAGCCACAAAAACAGTGGCTGTGATGTTGGCTCCTATGAGTCATCGCTGCAGGAAGACATGTCCCTTTTGTTTGTATTTTTGTAACCCAATAAAGCCTGGACTTGAACCGAGACATTGCCTTGGGGACACGAAAATCTTTTTTTTGGATATTTTTTCAGAGATTTATGAGGTGTTATATATCGGAAAATAAGCATAAAACCCCAATTAGGTGTAAAATGTTAATAGTTTTACGTTTTTTGTAGTAAAATAATTTTAAAGTCTGATTCAATGTTTATTTTAAAATCTTTTTAATTACCCAAAATATATAGGGTATAGATGAACTTTAACATAGCCTAACTAGAGGTCGTCATAAGTCAAAAAGTCCATATCCTCTTTTTAAAAAAAAAAACAAAAAACAAAAAACAACCAAGTTGTTCGAAGAAGTTAAAACCTACTTTCTCAGGTGATTTCTAAACTTTTTATTTTTATTTTTTTCCCCTTAAAATCATGAAAACAAAAAAAATAAAAAAAACAACAAGAACGATAACTCTCCGTTTCTTTTCAAATTATATATCTGTTTACTACAAATAGTACAGATTTTCCAATTTCTGGGGGAAAAAAATAAAAACAATTCAAAAATCCGCATTACTTTTACATAAGTTGTCGAAAAAAAATAATAGGATTAACTTTAGTCATATTCAATCGCGCTCTAATTAATGGATTAGCTAAATGGGGATTAAAATTCATTTATTAAATAATGAATTATAAATAGAAACAGGATAGAAATCCAGTGTTTAGATTCCAATGCTTTTCTATGGGAATTTCCTGTCATTTTCACAGGTTAATTTCTCAATGGACATTTCCCTAAACTAGCAGCACCCTCTAATCAGTGCCGCTACGAATTGTGTTGAAAAGTATGTTGACAGTTGTTTCGAACAATAGCACAATCTCCACCATGAGTTTTGTTGCCAAATCAGATTCACGTAATATGTTAAACGACAAAAAAAAACACACGCGGAAAGGTTTTCAAATACTAACTGTCCATAAATATGTACGTCAATTTTCAAGAAGACCTAAACCCTAATTCAAAAGTTATTATATAGACACATACGGACATGTTGATTTCATGAGCTTGGAAATAGGCTTAAAATACACAAACATTCTGTGGGCTCAAAAAAAAAAAATTAAAATCACATTTGTTGAAAATGTTTATGTTGAAAAACATATTTTAAATAAGATCCTAAATAAAAAAAAAAAAAAACCACTAAATTTTTATTTTTAAAGTAGTACAGAATTCGCGGACATTTTTTTAGATCCACGTGGAATTACTTTCCTCAATTAATCTTTTTTATATCAACTGTATCTCGAATTCAAGAAACAACGTCGCTCGTTGATTGCTAACCTTGATTTCGGAGTATAAGAAAAAAAAAAAAACGAAGTGAACGAGGAACGAAACGCTATCGATGCTCTTTTATTGGCTGTGACGTCAGCGATGTAGGAAGCGGGCTGAGCTGAGTTGCTCTTGTATACAGATTAGGTTGCGATGTCTGCCTGGAAGTGTTTATATTCTGCTCCCGTTTGACGTAATGACATGTCAAGGTCAAAGGGCAAAGAATGCTCCTTTCGTTAGTAAACTATTGGGAACGATAGACTTCCAGCCAAGTACGCTGGCCTCGAAAAGTAAGTAGTGTACTGTAGTTCTGACTATGTGGTCTTATGTGTGCTGTATTTATTTACGTTGATTTAAGGTATTTTTTTTTTTTTGAAGCACTAAAAACTTTTTCTCAAATAATTCATTGTGAGCTGCGGACTGGCACAATAAAATTTTCTCACTAATATTTTATTAGTGAATTTTTTATCGTTGTTTTTTGCTTTTGAGGCGCCACTGCGATTCCGATGTGTTATTAAAGTAGCTCAAATTTTTGGTAGAATACAGCACTTGTGAAATCACAATCACAATTTACGGATCAACTGTAAACTTAATAATCTAAAACTGTATTTGTTTGTTTTGAAACAATCGTATTATTCTAAACTTTTGCTTTTTAGTTAATGACCCGATTTGTTAAAGATCTTGCTTATCTACTAATCTGTATCTACCTATTTAAAGAATCGAAAGCATACTTTCCTTAAATTGTTTATTTATTTATTTATTAAGTCATGAAAGCTACAAAAATGAAACGAATATACAGTATTTATATTTAAAATTTTCTAATATCTGCTGAAAACAAACAGTGTAAACTTTACATTTAGGCTCCTGAAAACAAAAATGAATTAAATACTCATTGTTTACTTAAATTGTTTAATTCGGAAGAATTTTAATCTTATCAAACCACGCGGAATGGATTAAGGATTTAATATATATTGTTTAAGACAATGAGATATTAACAGAAATCCATTGTTTAGATTCCAACGCTTTTCTATGGGAATTTGTGTTGATTTCTATCCAATAAACCTTTTGGAAAACATTTCAAATATAAAGTTAAATCGTCTCTAATCCTCGAATGTGCAAACCAAGATTCAAGAAGAATCATTCAGCAGTTAAAAAGGTGTTACGGGTGATAAATAAAAATAAAAATCAAATATATGTGCCTGTGTGTATCTCTCCTTTATCTGTGTATTCTCCTGTTTTTTTGTTCTTGTTTTTTTAATTTTCTTAAATATACTTTTATGTTTTCAAAATTTACATATTTTTTTATTCATAAAGCCCATTGCACATGGATCCGAAAATCGGTCGATCGGATCCATGCGCGATGGGCTTAAGGGAAGCTTTTGAGACCAAAATTATCATTTTGAAATGAAAAAAGGTAAGGTGAATGAGGGTGTTTTGGAACACAATTTACGTATAGCGTGATGCAGTCCAAAATTTACGTATTCAAACATTTCACATGGATCCGACCGACCGATTTTCGGATCCATGTGCAATGGGTTTTATTTGTAGAAAATGCAACTTTGTACGGAGTTACTATGTTTTCATTTATACTGTAAGAAACCAGTTTTTTTTTTTTTTTTGCAGAAGTCTAACCGAATTTTTCGATGTCCGGTGTACGCGCAAACCCATTTACCAAAGCTACAAACTTTTACTAATTTCAGTGGAACATCCCTTAGTAAACACGTGATCTCACCCATTGTTGTTTTTTTAATTATTCAATGCGGAGATTGAATTTTCTATGCATCAAAAAAATAATTCCAGGAGGGCTGCGGACTGGCAAATAAATTTTCTCACTAAAATTTTATTAGTGAATTTTTTCTTGTTGTTTTTTGCTTTTGAGTCGCCACTGCGATTCCGATGAACATTTTCGATATGTTAATAAGTAGCTCAAAGTTTTTGAGAGAATACAGTACCCGTACGTAAAACGTAAAGTTGAATAGGCCAGTGAAAAAGAAAGCCTCTGACCTGTATTTTTAGTTGATACTTTATCACTTTTTTCAAATAACTGAAAAAATAGTCATTTCATTCTCATGGCGATTTAATTTCAATTTTATCAAGACCATTAACCATCTAAACTGAGTTTCAGCTGAAGTCAGATCCTGCGTAGGTGGATGGTAAAACATTTCGACCGACATTCGTGGTTTTTCTGATAATTATCCCATTAACCAAGTGAGAAAGTAGGTTTTCTTGTTCCCCCTTTTTTTCCTGTAACTCGACATTTTTAATATATTCTATCTTTAATTTAATGTATTTAAAAAAAATGCTAATTGAAGTTTCGTTCCAATTTTATCTAATCATTATCCTTTTTTATTTTTTTTAGTATTTTTTTTTTACTATCTTAACAACATCAACAGCATAAAGTAATTACAAACTAGTTTTAGATGTTGTCTAAATAATGATTTCACCCCTTTTCGTTTTCGCGGTCTGGCCTTTGTATCTGAAAACAGATTGATAAGAAAATAATATAAATGCATATTATAAACTGTGTAATAAATTCTTTAAATCATCATCCTATCAATTTTTAAAGTGTAGTTAAAAATAAAGTATTTGTTAAATTTAATATTGTGTATAATTTTCTCAAAAGAAAAAAAAAATAAATGAAAATTATGTAAGTAAAACTTATAATTTAAAAGGAAATTAGTATATTGACTTTTTCTCTACAGTATACTGAATTAAAACAACAGTAGTATTGTTTTGTTTATAGAAAGATACGTTATATACGTACTCTAACCAAATCATTTGACAATAAATACACTGATATATAAATATACGTTGAAATTTCTAACTTCATTTAAATTTAAAGTTATTTTGAAAAAGTTTTTCTTCAGATTTTTTTTTTTATTTTACAAAATTAATTACACAGAAATTTACGCAATTGCGAAAGGAAATTATGTAAATTTTATAATGACATGTAATTGACTGAGCAAGTCTTGCTATTAAATTTTTCTATTTTTTTTCTTTGTTTGTCTCGTTCACAATTTGTAGGCACGCCAGTGTAAAACTGCTGGACGTTTTCCTTAAATTTGATTGCTTATTGATATAGTCCAACTTAAAATTTAAGTTGCACGGTTATTTAGGTCTCCACCTCCTCCCATCTCTCTAATTTGAACCCTTTATCTTCCACAGTCTCTGCATATCAGTTCCCAATATGCAATGGATTCCCTAACGTATTTCCAACGGAGAGATAAGAGGATACAAAAATTAACTCAAAAATGCACAAATCGAAATAAAAATAGGTTCTCGCACCCTGATTCATCATCTCGAGAATGTCGGATAGCTTAGCCTTTCATCAAGGGTTAGTCTGGGTGATGATACTTAATAAGGCTGAAACAGCTGTCCCAGTGTCCTGACACGATGGTTCAGGGTGCGAGAACCTATTTTTATTCGATTCGTGCATTTTTGAGTTTATTTTTCCCCATTAAGCTTATTTTTTTTTTTTTTTTTTTTTGAGGTAATATGATAGATAATAAACTATTCATATATTTCAACATATAAATGAATGAAATTACAATCTACGTAAATTTAAATAATAACAACGAAAGTTGTTAGATTTGCGCCCATCTTGATGTAATTGATGTATATACAGTGAAGTCTCACTTATACGAAATATTCAGTTATACGAAGAATTTCTCATTCCCCGGCGAATCCCCATAGTCCTACATGTAATTCATTTACACCAAATATTCACTTATGCGAATAATTTTTGGTTCCCCCTCATATTCAAATAAGTGAAAATTCACTGTATATCTCCCGAAGAAGGCTCGAGGCACCGGGCCGAAATATCGAGATAATCTCATCCCGGAGTGGGGAAATCCCTCAAAAAAAGAAAGAATCTATATAGTATTATTTAAACAATTTATATATTAAGAGGTAAATAAAATAACACACACACAACCATTAAAACTGAATGTATTTACGCTTAAAAATTTTTAAATTTCACAACTAGTTTCGCCGGCGAATCCGTCTGATCTCCTTTGACCTATTCTTTAACTTATACGTAACTACGTGTAACTATTTAAATACAACTTATTTACATATTAATTGCTCATGAAATTAATTAATTTCATTTATACAGATCTTACTAATAGTCATACACTATCCCTTTAAATTCTAGTTAGATTAAAATGTACTTGGCAGTTGTTTATTATATTTTATTATTCGTCGATTTATCAATGAATTCCAGGTAGATATTACCTCAGTATTTGATCACGTGTAATGGAGACAGATAAATAACCGTATTTGTTGTTTGGGTTGCCTTTATCTGTCGTCCGTCTGACTGGAGACTTTGCTCTATTCGAGTTGCTGATTCCAAGGCTTTTTCCCGTTCATCACCATTTGTTCTTTTGTTATGGAAAATGGCGTAATAATACGACGCTACTGTATTTTAAAAGTAATATTATGAATATTCTATATTCGTTGGCAGAAAACTGCGTAAGTATAAAGTAAGCGTTTTGTTAAGGCTGTTTCATTAAATAAAAATATATTCAAATACTAAGGTAATTTGTAAGCAATCACTTACTGGAAATATTTCTAATAATATAATATTCATTATAAATAGATATACGATTAGACCTGTAGTTCCTTAATCTTTCGGTTCATTCATCTGAAGCCATCATCACGAATGAATAGTCACAACTTAATTCAGATTTGAATTATCGTAATACCATATTATTATCATAAAATTTTGTAATTTAATTTTTCTTTCAATATTATAAAAAGATTCGTTATTTTTTTAATATCAGTCTTTTTTTTTTTTGTAAATTGTTTTATTCTTTTTGAAGAATGGGAAGTGCAGTGTAAACATTCGCTTATTACTTTATTTATACAAAGCAAACTGTATTTAACGTGTGTAAATGGATCTACAGTCAAACCTCGCCATAATGAACTTCAAGGGACCGAAATTTCGGTTCTCTATAACCGGGAGTTCACTATATCCATTCCGTTATACGTGCATTGCACGGCACAGGACCAAGCATTTCGTTCATTATATCCGGGGGTTCATTATAAGCCGTGTTCACTATAGCGGGGTTTGACTGTATTCGAATTAATATCGTAAAACACACAGGTCTAATACACAATTTTAAAACTAAAATTAAACACAGACTAGTTTCGGTATGCTCCTAATACAACTCTTTTTCAATGTGAGAAGTCATATAACATGCAAGTCTCTTTATAACACCAGGTAACCAATAATCGAGCCATCTTCACACTGACTGCGTCCCCATAGCACCAAATTTTAATTTGTATATTAGTCCTGTGTGTGTTTAAGATTTTAATTAAAAAAAATACTTTTATTTATTATCGTATTATTATTACGTAGGCCTATATGGACATCTCATTGTGTTATTCTCAATGTGAGTAGTTTAGGTCTAACTTTTATGATAGTGTTTCCTAGGCTAGAAATTAAGTTTAATAATAACGTAGTTCATAAAATTAAGGCTATTATGTAAATTGAAAAAAATACATTGCCTCGACTTACGGACACACTTCGGACACCTAATCTGCCGTAAGTGCGGAGCATAACTGTATTTATACTGATTGCTTTTCAGTGTTGAATATCGTATTCTGCCGCTTCGCGGTTTTTCTCGAGCTTTACGAGATCAAACACGGCTTCTCAGACTGTTGTTTTCGCATAATGATCGTAATGACCACAGTTTTTTTGAGCAGTTATTTCTATAGAAGAGTTATAAATAAGAGCACAGAAATTTTAACCGTTCCTGTCAACTGGCAAGCGTTCGGCCGTGTTTTGTGATTCAGTTAACTTTTCTCGCCACCAGGAGCGCTGGTATCAAATTGATATAATGTCAAAAACCCGGAAGTTGAAGTATTCTGTTTTATCGAAAATTATTAAGTGTTATTATACTGTAAGGAGAAATGTTAAGATCCATAAATGCAGTTACGTTCTAAATCAAAAATTAAAAGAAAGCATTTGACCAAGTAAGGCATAGAACGATTTGCTTATTGCTATCTTCTGCCATTGGTAGTGTGGTGAGTGTCAGTACAGCAACCGATTGCTTCAGGGATTATCGTAGTAAATCTTGTTCTTGATGGAAGTTGTTTAACTCTGAGACGATGGAGGCGGGAAGCAAGTCGTTTTGCGGGGGGAGAAATCTGTCAAATTCCCCCTGGTGACACCTCTATCTGTACCCGAACTAGACAAGCAATTAAACCAGTCGAAGATGAGGTTTCATGGGACGCCCGAAATGGTGGGACAGGAATCACCGTGTTAATCTGTCATAAGGGATTACAGTAGGATTATTATAACGGGTACCCATTTTATAGGGTTTAATTATGAATTTATAATATAATAAAATGAAAATAACTGAAATATGAAACTCAAATCTCACATTTTTAGCCTACTTTGCTAGGAAAGCGAGGCTCACCAAATCACTCAGTCTGTATGTGTGTGAGATCTCTAATAACTTTTGAACTACTGGATGGATCTTCTTGAAACTTGGTATGCATTTTCTGGGATTAGGGACGATAATAAATTTTAATATTTGAATGTTTTCCGTTTGGGTCCTTGTGGAGAAATCAGCGCGTGAAGACGACAAAAATACGCAAAGCAAAACATTGGAAAAGGTGATGAGTATGAATCCGTTTATTTAACAAACGGATTTGCGAGCGACTTGAAATGATTAAAACGAAGCCGCTTTTAAGGAATTGAAGTAAATAACGAGGATTTTAAATACTTTTTTCAAAAAATCAAATTTAAAGCAGATATAGAATTTTATAGTAAACATAGAGGTATTTCTATGTTTCGTTTTCAGAATTTGTAAAAACAGAAGAAAAAGAAAATTTAAGAACAACATCAGCACCTTTTTGTTTAAAGAAAAAAATCTTTTTACTTGAGAAATAAAAGGAAAATGCACCAGTCTAAGAGTTCACTGATCTGTTTTTGAAATTGTGATAACGGGAATCCAAGATGGACCATTTTTGGTTTTAATCAGAATTCCCGGTATCACAATTTCAAAAAACAAATCAGTGAACTCTTAGTCTGGTGCGTTTTCCTTTTATTTCTCATGTAATTGTTTGTACGCACGTTAAACTTACGCATTGCAAAAAATCTTTTTATCTCATATATATGGGTTAAGAGTTTATTAGCTGTAATGTCTTGAAACCTACATAAAACTAATTAAAAAGTAAGAAAGTCCTGACCTGGCATTGCACCTTCAAAGAAATAAAGTTCAAAATATAACATTAAGCAAGATATAATTGTCGTGCCAATTTTCCATTACGTCACGCAAAGATAGATAATGTCTAACAGAAGGATGTTGACGATCACGTTTGCGCGAGAATTACGATAAACACGAGATCTCGCCATTAGCCTCTTCAGTAGGTCTCAAGGAATTTAGTATTTTTAATGCCTGTCACTAGGAAAATGCTACATAATGAATTTATTGTTTGTTTATTGACTATTTTTAATTTATTAAAACTATATTAAAATGTAGTAAAAGTCTCATGCATTTCCCAGTATTGTAATTCATTTAAATATTTCAAAATTTTGTGAGAAGACATGGATAGAGACTATTCTCGCGTAAATTACGTGAAATCACGAAAATACGGGATCGTCAACATCCATCTGTTAGACATTATAAAATAAAATTAAAAAAGAAGAAATAAATTGGAAATGTCAAATATCTCTGGGAACGTTTGAGATAAAGAAGGATTTGAACGTAATTTTACCATCTTGAGAGGGTTAAAGAGAGTGGAAGAATGTAAATAATTATACAAAAACAAAACAGCGAACTCTAGCGAAAACGATACATAGTGCAGTTACTGCGTTTGAGCAAACACTTTTAGCGGTTGTTTCTGCCTCTTGCTCTTGACCTTTTAGCTCGGTATGTACCAAAGATAATAAGAATCTTTTACAGCATAGTACGGAAGTTTCAGCTTTCTAAAGCAAATAATTTTTGAGCTATGTTGAACATAGACGAGCAAGCATGTTTCGCTTACGATCTCTCCAATATATCGTAAGGGGAATTAAACGCGTTAGACCTAAAATACAATATCCTTTTATAGCAGGTATCGTAAAGGATTGTGTCTTTCGATAACTGGAAGTTGGGTTTTTCTGAGTGTAAATCGAATTTTTCAATTGCTGTAAATAGTCCATTCTCTTTCCAATGTTGATTTTCTTTCCTTATCTCTTCCGTCAATGTATAGGAATGAAATGGATACGAAAGAGAGATGGACGATTATAATTCATCCATGTAACTACGAGGTCACTTAACGCCTACGCTTTCTCTTTGCTTTTTTTTTTTTTATACTGTAGATCCGTTGTCGATGGCATCAGATCGAGAAATAAGTGTTCGTTCGTGGGCGAATCCAGTTGCAATTTGACTCAAGGGTAGAGGAATGTGTTCGTCATAAAACAATAGACCCATGACGTCAGCGTTGGTTTCGGTGCCTTTTGTTGTCTTTTAATTTAAAAATAATCATTATCTTATTCGACATTGAATGGACTATGTTTGGAGTCTAATAAAATATCAGATTCCAAATAAAGTTGTTATTTCAACGTTTTAAATATCATATTTTTTTTTCTGTTTTATGAGTGCCTTTGTAGCATATTAAATCTGTTTGATCTCGTCCGTCCTAAAAAAATAACTTGAATTACATTGAGCCGAATTTTATAAAACCTGGTAGGTAGCAAGATCATTAAAATAAATCGACCAATCCTCAATTTCATGGAGGTGTGGGTTTGTTTATTTGGCATTGTCATTGTACCCTCCTCCGCCTAAAATTTCCCGAACGAAAGGTCGGATCGACCAACGGACTTCACCATCGTATTCAAAAGCCCAAACAACATAGGAATAGGGTATTTCAGGGTCCAACGGCTCCCCCCCCCCCCATGTTCGAGATATTTGGCAGTGTTTGCATTTGATTCCCCGTATTAGTTTTAATGTTAGAAATGCAACCATATCATTTCAGTAGTCAGCCTACAGGTTGATGGGGAAGGTTTCGGGCTCATGTACTGAAAGTTGTCGGTTCGAATCCGTAGAAATCCATATACAGTGGTATCTCGGTTCACGAACATAATCCGTTCCTTGACCCTGTTCGTGAACCGAATCAGTTTTTCCCATTGCAATTAATGTAAATCCAAATAATACGTTTTTTTGTCCTAGAAAATTTTTTTTTAACATGTTACGGCTTTATTTTGGAAAATAATACCGAATGGAAATAAAGATAACAGTAATATTAGAAGAAAGCAGTTTAATTATCAAAATAAAACTAATTTTACAGTACATATACAATTTACCTTTGTGTTGATAATTGCTGGCACACGGGGATGGAGGAGGTGGAGAGGGGGAGGAGGAAGATTCCTCCTTCGAAGGAGAGGCGTAAGATAACGATCCAGAGAAATTTACCTTTTTCTTTGCTTGAGAATTTTGCAAAAATAGAAAATCACATTATCATTAAAATTTCCACTGATTTTTTGAGAGCCATAATAATGGATAAATTTAATTAAATAAAGAAAAAACTAAAATATCAACAGGTGTTGTTGGGACTCTACTGCAACCACGCGAGCTAGGCGAACTGAGTTGCTGCTTGGGGGGGGGGGGGAGCTGTGCGCTGCAAATCACGTGAGCTCCGTGCGTGCTTGTTCGTGAACCGAAGCATCGTTCGTGAGGCAAAGCAAAATTTGTTCGCAAAGGGTGTTCGTAAGCAGATTTGTTCGTAGACCGAGACGTTCGTGATCCGAGGTATCACTATCTTTTTTTTTTTTTTTTCCTCTTAATATTTTTTCTCTCAATGTCCGCGTGGGTTTTTTTTCCCTAACTTTTTTCTTATTTTCCTTACGTTATTGTACTTCCTTCTTTTATTATGATTTTTTTTTTTTTATTACGATTATTATGGGTCGTCCTTAAATTTATGATTTGGTACAAAATTATATTCATTTATTTTTATACAAATTTTCCATTTTCTGGAAAAAAAATTGCTTTCTTTGCTTAAATCATCTAAAAATGATTTATATATTAAAATTTATATTAATCCATGCACTAATGGATTAGTTAAAACCATTAATACTCATTGCATGAGACATGGATACATTTTTCGACGGAAACTTTTGTCGCCTTCTCGCATTAAATTCCCCACAAGGACCGACCGGAAAAAAATTTCAAATGTAGAAGTTAAATGTTTGTTCTTAAATAGGCAAGCCAAGTTATCCAGTGGTTCAACAGTTGTTGCTAGGGATCGACAACATAAACTCTCATTCACAAACACTGATTTGATCAATTCACTTTGCTAGGAAGATTCGCTTAAAAAACAAGTGCAGTATCAAAATTATCAAAAAAGAGACAAAACAAGATAACATGAACGTGGTAAAGCTAAAAAGTTAGTATTCTATATCCCCTGCTCACTGTGTGAACGGGGATGTTATGGAATGACTATGCAAAACCTTTACTAGGGAAGAAATCTGCATGAGCAAAGTTTTGAAAGCAAACACACAGAAAAATATGTTCTAATTTAAACACTATTTGCACATTGGACTCAAAAACCATTTAAAAGAAAGGAAACCCGAATAATTTGAAACTTGTTTATTTCTATTACTTTTTTTTTCTCTCATAATTTTGTTTTTTCGTTATTAACTTCACTACATAGTTATGTCTAAAATTTAATTTTGGACATCTTTTTATATAATACACTTTTATTTACATTTATCATTAGCCATTTTTTTAATTGCTGTCTCCGAGCATGAAGTAATATAAAAAAAAATGACTATAATGTTTTTAACTTTTTCAGTTCAAATGAAGTAATTTGAGAATAAATTATAGCCCTATAGTAAACTTCGTCTATGCTGCGCCAGGAAGGGTAAAACAATAAAAGATAATAATACCGAATACTGTGTTTTTTACTGTGCTTTACGGTATTTAAATTTGTAATCCATATTATATTACGTTAAGTAAAACACTTAAAAAAAAAAAAAAAAAGACCAACATAGTAAATTGAAATAATTTATTTTATTATTTTGTAATGAGATGCAAGTCTCATTCGTTATTCGTATTAAACACTTCCGTTCGGTATAAATTACAATTGTACATCATCTGCATCATGCTCAACTCATTTTTCAGATCAATCTCATTTAAGTAATACTTGGCTGACGAAGGATAATACTCCCGAGGCAGCTACCTCAAAATTCCAACAATGATATAAAATCTTGAGATTTGTAAACATTACTGCTTAATAAACATTATTTTACTTAATAAACGATTATTTTATTTTTAAACGAACAGCAGTTTTCGTGTAAAATTCTAAGGTAACAAATTGTAGCCTCCACTCCTATCTTTGTTGGCAATTTTTTCTTTGAATATCTTAAAGTTTTCCATTTTTCTATCATTTTTCTTCGGAACTAATTAGATGATCTCCCTCTCCTTGAACGAAGCCCTCTTGTGATAATATTCGTCTAAAAATAAGTCACTTCTCTGAAGACCGTCTGCTGATGGGCCTCAGGCAGCCTCACAAGACGCCACTTTTTCTTTGGGGAGTTTTCTCACTCGGGAGAAAGTTCCCTGACCCTCTTAAAGAGGTTCTTCTTCCTTCTTTTCGTTTTAAGTACTTTCTCCCATCTTTTGCTGTTTCCCCATTAAGACATCTACACGATCGTCAACACGAACTCACTTCCGACTCGAATGCTACTTGGGGAGTCGAGTTTTGACTTTGTCTTTCAATTCTATGAGATAAGAAACACATCAAGGTGTAAGTAAGTAACAAACAATAATAAAAACAATGAAAATTTCATTTGAAGATATGTTTTGTGCCAAATTTATCTAAAATAAGTTTTTGGAGAAAATGTCAAGATGTGCACCTTGGGCTTAATGTTTATTATTTTTATCACATTTTTCTAAGAAAAGCTTTATCAAATCACTCAGTTTGTATGTATGTCTATGTCCACTTTCTTCCAATAACTTTTGAAACCGCTCAATGGTTTTCTTGAACCTTGGTATGCATAGGGACGTTCTAACTTCTACATTTCAAATCTTTTCCAAATGGGATCTTGTCAAAAACTTAGCGCGAAAAAGCGAAAATATTCTCATAGAAAAGCATTAAAACGTCAACAATGAATAGTAATCCTGTTTATAATAGTAACCCAATGAATAGTAATTCTGCAATTTAGACAATGTAATGCAGATTTCACATTCGATTTTACTGAGATTCAACTTTAACTGTGAAACAGTTAGGAAGATTGAAAAATAGAAGAGATTGTGTAATTTTTCAATATATTAAATCTGAGATAAATAATTTACAACATTGATAATAATAATAATATTAAAAAAATCTGTTTTTGTCTTGATATCCATAGTAAGAAGCGTAGCTACGTTTACAAAGACTCAACATTGCCTTTCCTACGCTTTTTAATATGTCTGGATCGTTCTGGAACACGCAAATCAGTTTCCACACACACATAGAGATGTAATTGTTTTCTGAAGTTGACTTGTTGCGGAATACGAACATAATATACAAATTTAACGTGCGTGGAAAACAATTTGATAAGAAACGATGGCATAAAAACGCACACAAATTAAAGGTTCACTGAGCTATTTTTGGATATTTTTGTACCAGGAACCCAAGACGGATCGTTTCGAGATTCCTATCTCTCATCGGTTGGGTTCGCCCAGTACTCAATAGCTCAGTGGAACCAAAAGAAACATATACCGAGGACAAATCAACAAAACAATGACCCCTTAAGTTAAAAAAGACATCGAAATATAAATTAATGATAAAAAGGGTCACAAAAATATCTTAGGTTCCCGGTACAGATGCCTTCTTTTCACATAGAAAGCTAATGATTTTTATGCATAATGATAATTAATATATTTTAAAAGAAATTTAAATTAAAATTCCTATAAGTATTCTTGGAATACTGGTCTGTTTTTTGCATTGCCGTCCCCCAAAAGAATTTAAACACGTTACCAACTAATGTTGGTGATGAACTGTTGGCAGACCACAGAAATGTCTGCTGGTATTTCGTAGAAGCAACTGCAAGAAGTCTTCACTGCTGTTATCTGACGACCACAGATCAAGTTACTAAAAGCTACTCAGAAAGAACGCTTTTAAGGTGTTTTTGAAACTGACAGCAAATGTGGAGACGAATCGAGAAGGAGGGGAAAAAGAAAAAAAATATCTGCAACGACAGAGAAAGAAAAGAAAAGAAAATAGTAGTTTGGTAAATGTTATTTAAATACATTTACCGTGCTTTTAAATTTGAAGTCTCAAAAGTGATATGCTTTTATAATAAATGGGATATCTTATATTTATCATTTAAAAAAAAAAATATTTGTTTTTTTGTATTTTAATTCTTTCGCCTCTTTTGTTAATTATTCTACAGAAAAGTGCCATCAAGAAATCGGGACCATCAGAAAATTAGGTACAAATTGTCAGCAGTTGTTGATGTTTATTTAACCTATGCATAAAAGAGGTTAAAATAAAAGAAAAAAAAAACAAAACAAAAAACATTAACACTAGCACAATTTATTTTTATTATTTGGTGAGGATCAAAAATTTGCATTGTAGAAATTTTGTTAAAGTGCCGTTATAACGACAAATCAACAACTAATTAAGCTTACAGTATGTAATTGAAGATTTAGACTTTCCATTCTGTACATGTACTTTTTTGATCTTTCGCGCGAGTAGGTGAAAGTTTGTGTGACAACGTTACTCTCTAATTTATATATATAAAGTTATTTCATAGTCTTGTAATAAAACAAAATCAATGGACTCCCTACAATTTGTAGTCTATCAAACGCTAAAAGTGACACTTATTGATTAGCACTCAAAACTCATTTATTCAAGGCTCTGTACTTCAAGGGTCAAGTACAATTTCAAACGACAACAGCAATTGAGTTCATTTACAATGTGTAGAACCCCATTTTGACATCATTTTAAGCGATTTACAGCAGATGGCGAGTGGAAGTTTTGAACCATATTGGGTTGAGGATATCACATTCTTTCCCAGTATAGTGCAGTCAGTTTGAGTAGACCTCATTGTCGTCCATTTACGACTGTTTTCCCGATCCTGTTAATGAGCACTTAAAACCGGAAGTTGTGTGGGCCCGAAGTTGGATTTTGCTCCAAACAAGCAGACCATAGGCCATAGGGAGTCCCAATGAGATACGACTCCTGAGATTCCCGGTTTGGACTGTGGAGCTTGTTACGAACCCACACACACACACACTGTCATAGGAATCCTACCATCTGCATTAATGAAAAGCTCCTCCTAGGGGATCACTATAAAAAGAATCTACAGTTACTCCACAGTAAATACAGCTTGTAATAGCAGTCATTCTCTGCATTCCGAAAACCTACAACACTTAAAAATGTAAATAAATGCAAAAAGCTGTAACAATAAAAAATAAAAAATCCCTGTTAAGTTTCCAAATGAAAAAAAATTATTAAAAAAAAGGTACAAGGAAATTATTTTAATGAAATTTCTAGAAGCTTATCATTTGCAGATATCAATTCAGTACAAATAAGATTATGCAATTGAATGATAATCATCTCTATCTAAAAAGATATAAATTGCTATCGTTATCAGATTGGCGCCAACACCTTTAGTTTTTCTTAAGTATTTCGGAAAAGCTTATCTTCCTAAAATTTAATTGTATTTATGTTAAATGTAATAAATTTAATATTTAAGTACTATTCATTGATGAGTCGAAATTAATTTTTTATGCATGTACTCTACACGTGGAATTTGTACATGTATCGTTTGTTTGACATGTGTTGTTTATCAAGGAAAAAATAAAAAACTTCCACGGTAAATAAAATAAATAAATTTTGAATGTTTTTGTTGTTGCCTAAAGGATATACATTGTAATGTTACAATATGTAATTTATGTGAAAAGATACAATAGTCCTATAAAAATAGGAAATATTAGTTAACAAAAATTTTTTATATTATGGAACAGCATAATGTCATATTTTACAATGAAGATCTTATGAATTATTGTGGGTTTATATTAAATTTGTGAACAGTTAAAACAATTTCAAATAATCTTTTAAGGTCACATTTAAATTCTAAATTGGGATTGACATTTATCCATTGCTTTATCCGTTTAATTTAAATTCTATCAATAACTAACATTGAAACTGCATATTTGAATTATTATTAAATAACAATGGGTGAGACCAAATTATTTACTAAGTGACGTCCTAGACCAGCTGTTTCACGCTCTTTGGCGATCATCAGCCAGGAGTAGTCACTAGTAAACAACAAGGTCTCCGTACTGAGGCTAATATGAATGATCTGTCTGATGATCGCCAAAGAGCGTGAAACAGCTGGTCTAGGACGTCACTTGTAAATAATTTGGTCTCATTCATTGTTATTATTAATTCAATTCGCAGTATGAATTTTTATGCTTTAAAAAAAAATTCATTGAGACCTCCACACTGCTGGCACATGAATTTTCTCACTAATTTCTCATTAGTGAGTTTTAAATTGTGTATTTTTTCCTTTGAGGCACCACTGCGCTTTCCGACGATCTATCAATAAATGTCACATGATTACTGATCACTTAATCACGGCATGTACTAATTAAAAAAAATTTTTTTGAAAATTTTTAAATTTTTTGAAATATTATTTAGCTTATTTCTCAAAAATGTATTTTAGTAACAGGCTATGTTTTTAAATTTATGTATTCATGTCGTATTTAGGCCTAAAACTTTCGTATTAAGGTCTATTGTATTTAGACAAATTTTGTATCTTTGAATTATTTATCTGCTGATATAGGCAATTTTTATTTATCTATTTACTTGTTTTATTTTATTTTTATTTTATTTAATTTATTTATTTATTTATTTATTTTAATTTTATTTATTTATTTAATTTTATTTTAATTTTTATTTTATTTATTTATTTATTTTTCTGAAATCATTCCCATATACACTTCGTAATGAAAGCATTTAATTTTTTCTCTTACATTTATTATGTATGTCTAAGAAAAGAGTAATGAGAATTCACCAAATATTACTGTTTGAGTGAATGTTAGAACCTGATTATAAATTATAATTCCTTTTTTGAGAACAATTCCCATTTGATTTCATACCTTGTCGTCTGAAATATAAAACTAATGAGGACATATGCTTTAGTGTCAGCAGAGGTCAGCTGTTTTGGTCCTACCAACATCCTGCTCATCCCATACATATTTCATGACAGTAAATACGGCCACGCGCTCAGGGATCGGCATCTTATGGTACAATAACTCTTTATTTGACGATCACCAAATAAGTTAAGGACATTGAGAAAATGTCTCAGTAGATCGGCTAAGTGTAAAATCCCAACTGCGCGGCTCTTTTCTCTGTGTTTTGGCTGGTTTGGCGTTGTTTCATGGGTCAACCTGAAAGTGTTCGCTTCATAATTGACGTCTGGAGGTGATTTGTCGGCACGTGGCTCCCCAGCGCCATCTGGTCTCATCAATGGAATTCCGCAAAAGGAAGAAGATATTGATAACTTACTCTGGCTGGAATGTACTCAAGCTGATGATTTGGCCAATAATTGAACCGAATACCCCCCCCCCCCCCATATGGTTTAACCCTTTCATTACGGTCAAAACAAAAACAACGATTAATTAATTAAAAAAACAAAGGTACAAGTGGTTACTGTTAATCAGTCATTTAACAATAACATTGATTGCTAAATTACGAAATTCTAAAATTCTTTTTATTGATTATAGTATTGGATGTTCAAGCATGTTAATCTATGAATACTAATTTACAGTCACTCGTTTTTATATTTTCAACAGTTCTGAAGAAGTTAAAAAGGAAAATAATTATAATAGTTTACAATTATAAGCCACCGCAAGTAACATAAAAATAAAACTATTTATAATAAATTTTACAACTGGTTTCGAGGAGTTCAAATTACTCCTCTTCATCAGGCGGTTAAGAACACAATAAAGAACCTCCTGACGAAGAGGAGCAATTTGAACTTCTCGAAACAGGTATTGTAAAATTTGTTTATAAATAGTTTTTGTACATAATTATGTGCGGTGGCTTATTTAAACTATTGAATTTCAAGACGCACGTTAAAACTTCTTCAGCGAAAATAATCATAGTTGGGGCAAACCTAAGCTTTTACCAAGAAATAGTCACGAAGGACACTTTACCAAAGAATTTTTATAGTATTATCGTGTTTACCCAGCCTTAATGTGTAATACCCATGTCTTTCAGTCATTTCAAAAACCATAGGTGTAAGGGGGATAACCTCTCCTTTCAGTCCGCAGATGACAAATTGTTTCAGGTCCGCTTATGGTTGAGGCATTCGCGGAGAGCTTAGCAAAATTTAAGAAAAAATCGCGGATCAGTCATTTTTTTTATTTTTTTTTTAAATTTATTAACTGAGCACATAAAGTTTGACTATTTCACTTGAACATTTTATTTCTCTGTTTTTCGTGCATAACGTTAAAACGGCTGGACTGATTTTAACAAAATTTGGTACGTAAATTATTTGGAGTCCACCTTAGGCACATAGGCCCGTCTATTTACGTTTCTTCTACTCCTATCGCCAAAAAAAAAAAAAAATGACCTTCGAGATTCTTCGCTAAAATGGCAGGACAGATTTCTTTAATATATGGCATTTTGCTTATTTATGGTACAAATCAGAATATAACACTACATTTTGGTCTCCAACCCTCCGCTTTTCCACCTAGGGTAAATTTGTAGATAAATATGTAGTTTTTGATATGTCTACGTTTTTCTTTAGTTTTAAAAAAAAAAATCAAAACTTTCTCTACATCATGTTGCCTTTAAGTACGTCTGTGAAATTGATTACGAGAGTAATTTAGGATAATTGCTTTCAAAGCTGATTGTAAACAAGTACCATGATTAATTAACATCCTCCTATTATCTGCTTTCCAGAACAGTCTCTTTAATTTGCAAAGTGGCCGAGGGAATCCAAGCACGAAAACGCCGGAGCTGAATGGTTTGAAAACTTTTTCTCACACGAGACTCTTCTCTCCTTTCTTTGCTCGTAGCTCCCGGAGCTTCTCTCAATGACGTCGGCTGAGGAGTGGAACAGTAGCCGCAAACAAACAGTCAAGGGTCCGATTCTATCGCGTGGCGGACTCTTTTCCTGTGTTCCGAGATAAAAGAGGCCAAAAGGGCTTTATTCCAGTCTCTTGCTCAAGGGAAGGGAGGAAAAAAAAATAAAGGAGAAAAATTAGGCTTAAGTTTTACTGCAGATATTAAAAGATAACGTCCTCTATAGAAACAAGAATTATTTTTCATTTATTTGTTTAGAAAGTTATTATAGAATTGTAGTGGGCGTGCCAATTTTCTCATTGCAGAAGATTTTTTTTTTTACTCCAGACTCACATTCTTAGGGCCAAAATGAAAAGGAAGTTAAGTCTTTAAGCTAAGTCTAATACTGAAATTTCAGCTTTCCGGGCTAAATAGTTTGCGAGATCATTGGATTAAATTGTTTTAATAATAATGTAATTTAATAGTAAGGCTGCTGTTGGCCCAGAATTCCTTAGTAAGGGCCTCAATTACACTATCGTTAACAGGAAGCGCGTTTTGATGGTGGTAAAGTTTCAGCTTGCTAGAAAAACTAGTTATCGTATGAAAGATGGATGAGTGACATGTATTGTCAATGTAAATTGCATTTCTGAGGTAAAAACACAATTATTTCGCACATTTGGAAGGGGATCTGAGATCAAAAAATGCCGTTAGAACAAAGCCAGTAAAGAACAAATCTTAAGTCTTGTTTGATCGTCGGAAGCTCAGTGGTGTCTCAAAAGTTAAAATGAATATAAAAAACTCACTAATGAAAAATTAGAGAGAATATACATGTGCCAGTAGTCCTCCGGCCACAATGAATTTTTTTTTTAAAGCAAAAGGATGTCACTTCGTTAATATTGGTCTCATCCTTTGTTTTCTGTTCCTTATTCTTGTATGTTACGGTAGAAGGAATGAAGAGACATGAAACCATAGATGTATTTTTATTCCAATATACAGATAATAAGAAATAAACAAGACATTGGAAAGAACTTAAAGCCTACTTAAAATTTTTCTTTTTTTTTTTTTTAAATCGTGAAAATAATAAAAATGAAAAATCTATATTTATTT
Source organism: Thereuonema tuberculata (assembly GCA_023159025.1). Lineage (NCBI taxonomy): Eukaryota > Metazoa > Arthropoda > Chilopoda > Scutigeromorpha > Scutigeridae > Thereuonema > Thereuonema tuberculata. The sequence continues at coordinate 44,487,691 of JAFIDM010008419.1, read as the reverse complement.
TAAAATTAGAATACTGTATCTACTGAATACAAAAGTGCATATTTTTCATTTTCTGCAAAAAAAAAAAAAAAAAAAAAAAAAGATGAATTAAATATTTATTATTTTACTTAAGTTGTTTAAATTAGTTTAAATTTAATTGTATGAAACCACGTGCAGTGGTTAAGGATTTAATATTAATTATAAATATAGGCCTAATAATTCTGTTAATATACCTTTATTACAAATTAGTACATTAACAGAAATAGGTCGAAATCCATTGCTTAAATTTCTATGGTTTTCTATGGCAATTTTTGTCGCCTTCTCGCACTAATTTCTCAAAGACCCATTTGGAAACGATTTAAAAAAAAAACAGGGTGTCTACAGAATCAGGGAAATCAGGGAAACCGGGAATTATCAGGAAATTTTGCAATTATTACTTAAAATCAGGAATTTTTTTGGTTGAACAGATCGTTTTTTTTTTTTTTTTTGGTTGAACAGATCAGGGAATTTTAAAAGAAATTGTTCAAGAAATCAGGGAATTTTTTTATTCAGATTTTGTAGACACCCTGAAAAATCATTTGCTAAAGATTAACAAACTGTAACATCGTGCTTTATTACGTAAAATATTATAAGACATTTACAACCATAATAACGACAATAACATGATAATAAATTCTCCTACCAACAAGATTGCCACAAATATTAGCACATTCGAATTTCAGTTTTTAATATCAAAATTGGTAGTTCCTAAATACATGTGTTACGTAAGAATTGAGCTTAATAATGCTTAATTAGTTTATGTTCATTAAAACAAAAGAGATTGTAATATAAAACATTTATTTAAATTAAAACTGAAGGGGATGTAGGCTACGGTTATGCATGTGTCGCTATTATGTTAGGGTAAACAAGTTATTATTATGTAAAACTCCCTAGATCGTAAACTTTCCCTATTTCAGTCTTGGTAGTTGACGAGATGATAGTTTTATTGCAACTTTGTTTGTTTGGTGTCCAACAGGTTTGTTTTTCTTTTTTTTTGTGCTGTGAATACCACACTTCTGACATGTCGTGCAGATGAGGTCACCGGTCCACATTTACATTGGATGTTTATGGGAAATAGCTACCTTATTAAATCATACTTTCTGGCCCCCTTATAAGGAATAATTACAAGAAATGCAGTAGTTAAACTAGATGAGGTCTTTTTAAATAACATTACTTCGTCCAAAAGGTTATCTAATCTAGCATCTACATTGTAAGTCTAAGACATTGTCATATCTATATTTACAATTTGAATGTGTTAATCTTAACGTGTTTGGTATGCTATTTTTTTATATATTTTAACAGGGATTTGAAAATAATAAAGTTTGAAAAATACGAATTTACTACAATTTAGCTGGTATTAAACATTTTGTACAGTCTCAGATATTTTGCTATCTGATAACGATCTCATATTATTTGACAATATCTTTTTATTTACAAACTTAGTCATAATCACAAATTCACTTGCAAGATAGTTTACATTTTGTTTTAAACTACGTTCCTACGAAAGTGTGAGGCTCATCAAATAAAATTTGTGTCTGTATGTATGTGTGTTCCTTTCTAATAACTTTTGAACCGTTGATTGGATCTTCTTGGTACTTGATTTGCATATTTAAGGAGAAGACTTATCTTTTTATTTGAAATATATATTTTTTTGCGTATGGATCTTTATCGAGAAATTATCCCGAAATATTCCTCCACAAAACAAAAAAAAACCGCTAGAAACGATAGAACGCTATCGAATAATGGATTAATCCGCTAAGTTATCCATTAATATGCGTTCGCTTTTATATTATTAAACTTTGATCGGATTTAAGCAAATTAAATAAGGAAGCGAATTTCATTATTAGCGAATTTATTATTTCAGAAAATAGAACAGAATTTATTTTATTTTTACTGTTTATTTTTTTTTAGAACACAAACGTTATCGGTTCCTGTCGTTTTCAAGACTTAAAAATAAATCGGGAATTTTTTTTTTTTTAATGAATAGTAGGCTTTGGGCTCTTTGAAACTTACAGTAAAATATGTTCTCTAATTATGTTCAGTCTAAGTGGTTTTTTAATAAGTAATTGTTCATAGAGCAAAACATACATTTAAAACACACTCATTCAAAATAAAAAAAAATTACATTAAAATGCGTTACATGTTTCAACCACTGTTGCAGTGGTCATCCTCAGTCGATTACTGGAAGTGCGTCCGAGGATGACCATTGGAATAGTGGTTGAAACATGTAACGCATTTTATAGTATTTTTTAATTTTTTATTTTAATTGAGTGAGTGTGTTTTATATTAGCAAATAACACTAGTTAAGTACTTTGTTTAACAAGCATTTTGTTATTTTAAATTTGATTATTTTTTCTCGTAATGCTTACATTCGAAATAAGGTACGGGAAGAAGTGCAGTAGAAAAGTTAGTGTTACTGAGTAAATTTTGTAGCATTGTTTATTAGAATAAACCATTACAATCACGTTCCAAAGATTAATTAAAGAAAAGGTTAGAGATGTTTGAAATAAATTGTACTAAAAAAGTACTGAACTCTGGACGAAAGTAGTCACGACGAAATTTTCATCAAACTTCATTCTTCATTTCGTGTATGCATTTTCAGAAGTAACTTAATATTAACTAATTAATATAAAATTATAAAACAATACTAATATTAATTAATTAAATTAATAAGACATTAGATTTTTTTTGTTTAAAGAAAAATATCACTTTATGAATTTATTATTTAAATACGAATTACTGTTGATTGATTTCAAATGTTCAACAATTAATTACTCTTCGAATATATGAAAGTTAATAATAATATTACATTATTGGCTTAAAAATATAAGTTTTCCAAATGTTATTTATCTTTTGAAGTATCTTTATGGTTGATGTATCTTGCTCCTTACATCTTAAGTGTATCTCTTACGTATATCTATATCTATTTAGGGTTAAATTACTGTAATATTAATTGTGCCTCAAAGGCTTCTTTAGTAATGATGGGGCAATGTGGTTATGCAATACTATATAACATCGACTCTCTTTCTTCTATTCTTCATTTTTCTCTTTTTTCCTTCCCCGTTTCCTTTCGATTCATGCTACTCCTCCCCTCCGTCCCTTTTTTCCATCTGATGTCGTTGTCCCAACCCCTCGCCCGCCCTCCCCCCCTTCTTCTTCTCGTCGACCGGAAGTTGCCACTACCATAGCAACAACACATATGTTTTGTCCTCCAAACCCAGATGTGCCTCGCGGAGGTCGGACGCTGCCAGTGGGGATGCCGTCCCATGACGCGGCCAGCACTTCCTCGACCCGCGGTGGAGGCACTGGACAGCGGCGGACGCCTCTGCCGGAGCAGCCAATTCTTGCAGGCAGTGAACCAGAGCTCCACACTTGACTGCTCGGGAATTAATGTTTACTCAGCTAAATCTCTCCTTTTGTTTACTAAAACGAAGACGTTCAAGACCTTTCTCGTGCAACACTTTGGATAAGAGTTAAGTGTTTAGTAACAGACCACCGAGCTCTTAGAAGACAATCGTAATTCTGGATGTACAGTCTCTAACATATTAAAATAACTGTGTGCCTCAGTGAAAAGTGGATTTATAAATGGATATCCTACAAGAAAACAGCGAATAAATCAGTATATGCACATATACAGTCTCTGAAAGAAATTGGAAAGTGTAAAACACTTCGAGACGAACGTGTAAAGATTTTAAGTGTTATCATCTCGTTGTGCTGAGGCGATTTCTCCTTGTGCCCCGGAGATACCCTCTTCCGATTTTCTCCGCCAATTTAGATACCCTCCCACAGTCTGAGGGAGACTTCCAAATCGCAATGATCCTTGACTTAGGTCCTTCTAATTGAGACCGCCCGTTCTTCGGGGCTTCTTGACCCCCTTGACGCCAAACTCGCCAAATGTGCAGCCGGGTAATTTCACGCCGGAGAGAGGATGAGAGGCCTGGTGCACGACCGTCCCCTCACAGGCCACTCTCAGCAGGTAAGATACATAAGCGACAGCTTAATAAGGATGGCAGAGAAGCCAGGTTTTTTTTATAGGTTATGGATATGAGTGTCTTCTTTCTCTTATTACAGGGTTCGGTCATCCTAGTGACAGGGTCCATTTTAATATGGTCGACCAAAGCAATAAATCTTTCGTTCTAAACTTACACGACTACCCATCAACGTGATATGAAATGATAAAATTTGCCAGCCAGCTTAAGTGACATGCTGATTTGATGAATTCATTTTGTTTTTATGAAGTGTTGTCGTAACTAAGAAAATCATATACCATAAAATAACAGGTTTTCTTTTTAGAATAGAAGCACAGAGATTTATTTATTTATTTCTTAAACCTTAATGTTTTTAGACTGAAACTTACATGACACTGCACATTAAGCATATATAGATAATGATTAAGAGAAGAACACTTATTAATCAAAATTTTCTCTTAAGGTCCTGACGCACGCAACTGCAGGCGACTGTAAACCTTTTAATTCTTTTTTATATATTTCTTTTTCCAATGCACCTAAAATTCTGAAAATTTAAATAAGAACTTGTGAAGCATCTGGGATTTCTATTTTCTTGTTTTTAATTTTCAAAATATTCTGTAATTCATTAAATTAAAATTCAAAAACAGTCAATTTTTTGGGTGTTTTCGAGGTGTTACTCGGTATTTTCAACTAAAATAAAATTGCCAGAAATGATAAAAATATTTAAAATAATTATAAAAATATTGCAAAATAATTTAATCTCACTCAATTAATAAAAACCATATATACAATTTTTATTTCTTAAAAAATTAACTTTTGCACTAATAATAAATATTTTAAATACTAAACATTATTTTACAAATTTTTTATGATTTCAGGTTTTTGTCAAGTTTTTTTAAGATGAAAATACCGAGTAATACTTCAAAAAAAAAACCAACCCAAAATTGACTGTTTTTGAATTTTAATTCTATTAATTGTAGAATATTTTGAAAATTAAAAACAAGAGAATAGAAATCCCAGATGCTTCACAAGCTCATATTTAAATTTTCAGAATTTTAGTTGCATTGGAAAAAGAAATAAAAGGTTTACAGTCGCCTGCAGTTGCTTGAGTCAGGACTTTAATATCTATGTTTCCATTGCCATTTTCTTTTCATCAAAGACATTCAAATGTTCTATCTTTCAGCTTAATTTAATTCAGGCTTAAGTTGCATTAAAGATTTATCTAAACGTTCTCTTAAATTAAGTCTCAAGTTCAGTTCATTGTTGTCTGTTTTCTTATTAGGTCCCAAATTGGTTTGAGGGTTTTTTTTCTTTATTTCGTTTCCTTCAGCAAACATATTCCAAGGAGTTCCTCAAGATAAACATCTTAACACTGATGAAAACTCCCTATGTCCTTCACGTCCGCTGTGGCGCCTTCCTAAAAACCAAATTTTCCTCTGTTTTAAAACTTTGACAAAATATATTCGATTCATTTCCATACGCCCTTGAGGTTTCCTAAATAAGCCTAAAGCTGAGCATATTTCCACAGCAGCGGAAAGTGGTAATTAGGGTGTTAGAATACTTGTCTGTGAACGAAGCGTAAAAGGTAATGAAGACAGTTGTTTTTCGATTGAAGCAACTTAGCATTCAGTTCACACGTGTTTTCCCAATAGCTGAGATCTTTTCGATGTAAAATTGAAGTAATTAAGTCGCTAGCAAATTATGGAATGTGTTGAAAGTGGTCACAAATTAAGAAGAAACATCGTTCTGGTAAATAGTTGGCATTGGTTTGCTAGAAATGAAGTAGTTAACATACTTTGTTTTGCAGTTCTCAACAGTTGAAAGAGTGTAATAGTGTTGTTTATGATGTTTAGGATTTGTTATTATAATGGAAAAAAAAAAAGATCAATCAAGAAGTGTATATTTCAAATACTTGTGTCGTAAGTATTGCAAATAATACTACTAACAAGGGATGTGCGTGATCTCGAACAAGTGCATAGAATATAATTAGTTCATCTCCAAAACAGTGGTATGAGTCATTCCCATGCAAAACTCAGCTGTTGTGTGCTAGCGCACTTTGAAGACCTGAACTTTGAAGACTGAATAGCTTTGCAACACTGTCAGGTCAGTAGGAAAAGTTTGTTGTTCAGATAGCGTAATTATTTTAAGCAATATTAGCAATATAGCAATATAGTCACGACATTGCAATAGGTGTGTTTTTGGTCCTATTATATCGATATTTTGTTTCTTCTTGTTACCAAAGTTCCTCTCTTGGACCTTCAATAGGTGATCATTCAATTGTCTCTCGTGGTAAGCCGTGCAGTTATGTATGATAATGACTAAAACACTGTTTTTGGCATGAGCGATTTATATTTTAAACATATTTTCGTGCTTTTCTCAGCGTTCGAGGTCACGCACTTCCCTTGTAAGTATACAGCAAAATCTGGGGGAAGCACAACGAGCTCATACTTCCTGGCGCAGCATGACCATCGTTGATATTGCTCATTAAATTCCAATTAACTAACTAACATTGCCTAGCCTGAAATTTTGCTTCTAAAATAACTGACTATTAATTATCGGCTACAGCGCTTTAATGACAACATATGATAAGCTCCTTCTGTAGAGCTCGAAATTGTATGAAATTTCATGTCGAGGCTCATAGTCGATGGCCTAACCTACCATTAAAGCTTCTTTCTCATTGAGAGAATACATTTTTGAGTTATTACACAAAATCCTTGTCTTTTAAATATCATTATTTTTATTTTTCTGTTATATTGTCATTATTTTCGTTTTTCGGGAATCATTTTTGTGGAAAATTCAAGTAATATTTTGATTTAGGAAAACAAACATTGAAAAATGATAAAACTAGTAAGTCAAAATATATTTCAAATATAAAAGTTAAAATTACCTCTTGATTTTAAAGTAGCATACCAATTTTCAAGAAGATTCATCCAGTGGTTCAAAAGTTATTGGTTAGGGGGACACAGCTACAGATTTAATGATGGCTTTTTCAGTACGCTGAAATTGTTAAGTTTATTTAAAGGAAGAATTTTTCTGATTTTTGGTACATTACAGTACATTTTTTTAGTACATTACAACCTCATTTATCCGGCCCTCGTTGATCGGATCTCCGGATAATCCGGATCAGATTTGTAGACATTTTTTTTATTTAATGTTCACATAGATAACAATTTTAACTATGATAACAAGAACGTAACCATAAGTACGCCAAACATTCTGTTTTTATTTTGATTAAATGTACAGTTCCTGCATAGATTGTACAATAAATTATGGTAATAAAATGCTTTTTGTCGAGTTTAAGAAAGCTTTACTAGAGTGTCACAGGGCGTTGAAGCTATAAAACATAGTTTTTTATCGTAATAAACGGTAAGTCTGTTTATTTAAGGATTTCTTTTGCTTATGACCCATATTACCCGGATTTTCGATTTTCCGGATTGCCTTTGGTCCCAGTTAGTCCGGATAAACGAGGTTGTAGTGTATGTAATTTTAGTACAATTTTGGTATACATCCATTAATGAGTATGTAAAGAATGAGGACTGTTAGGGAGGGCAAAAGTTGGTACGCCAATTATTTTTTTAACACCATTACATGTATTACAAGTATTACATAAATAGATAACAGGGCAAATATATAAAATCTTCATTTCTTTAAATATTTTTTGTAAGGACATCATTTTTTTTTTCTGAATACTCGTTGGGGGGGGGGGGGGGAAAAAAAAAGTGACACCCACTACGTTTAATGGAAACATTGTCCAGTGGCCAATGCAGAGGGAGTTATCCTAAGAGCGGAGCCATATTTTTAAACTCAATCGTCACCCGAATTCCTTCATCAATTTCGGGATGAACAGGAGCCGATTCGGACCGTATTCCAGTGTGGGGGCGAAGTATTGGAGGAGGAAAAAAAAAATGCCCGACCCTCTGACATTTCTCACGGGAAAGCCCTCGGACGTTGATCGGTGGATTGTTGGTCCGCGAGCGAGAAAAAAAGGGTGAAGGAGAGACGTAAGAAGGAACAGAGGACGTACTGTGGCGAACTCAAGACAGTAGCATTACGAGCATCCATTAACATGTTGTTACTTAGTAAGTTACAAGACCTTCGCAAGCTACAAAAAAACATTGGGAAAACATAAAATTTTTTATCGCTCCGTTAATGCAAGACATTGTGTTGATGTTTCAGGCTCCAATTAAAATATAAATATAAGATGAAGTTATCTATTTTTGTATCAAAAAAAGTAAATATATTCTATAAAATTTGTGCTTTTTTTATAATAAATGTTTGTAATACATATTTAACTTTGAAGAATAACGACTGGTAGAAAAGAATAATTTCACTTTACATAATTTATTGCTAAAAAATATTTAAAAATTCAGTTATTATTAATAAAATAAAATAAAAACATATAATTTAAAAATTTGATATCACTTTACAAGTGAAGTGCTGGAAAAAAAAAGATTCAAAAGTTTGTAAAATGATGTAAATGTGTAATTATTTTTATATTAATTATTAAACAGTAAATTATTTGGATTTCTAAATACTTTTGAATGTTAGTACGCCAATTTACGTTGGCGAAAAGTGTTCATTCTACCAATAATTTTATTTTTAAACACAATCTCGTCATCTGCGAAGTCAAGATGTAGCAAAATCAATAAAAAAAAAAAAAACTAAAATTTTAGCTTCCTAGGATATATAATTTTTGAGATACTGAGTCCTACAGACTGATTTGCCTTTTTTTTTTCGACTTAATATCCATTGCTTAAGATATCGATAGAAATTTAATGTTTGGGTTCTGAGGGAGTTTTTGTGACTTTAACGCGCTTATATCTCGCTAAGAACCGACACGCGGAAATAAGAGTTAGATTGCCTATTGTCCTTAAAGAAGCATGCTAAGTTTGAAGAAGATCCATCCAGTGGTTAAAAAGTTATTGGGAGAGGAACACCCATACATACAGTCTATTAGAAAATAAGCTAAAAAATAAATCTTCAAAAAACTTATTATTTTGGCAGAAAGAATATAAGGACCTTTTCTTTTTAAATGAAGTCGATCTTTGTTTTTTATTACTTTCTTTTGTCGTGAAACTTCGATATCTTTGAAATGTTGCTGTAACGTAAGAAAAAAAACAAAAACATATTTGTTTCGAGAATTATCCACAGACACTCGGGTCTATGTATCTCTGCATGGGAGCTTTTTTTCTTCCAGTCATTGTTGTCTGTGCCTACTTCCTGTTCTTCAATGGACCATCTGCATTCGGTATTAATATTCTAGATTCCGTTTCTCTTGTCTCCTTGTACGGGGATCAGATTCTCGCTTTGCCTTTGAATGGGACCAAATGAGCAGCTTCCATTAGGAGATGGTTCTACGTCGCGGAGATCGGATTTCTCAATGAATAGGCAGACACAACACACTGAGATAAAATCTTAAACAAGTGCAACAGCTAGAGAATGGGTTTCAGTTCATTTAAAGCCACAATATGGTTAAATGTTGGAAAAGCTATTATTTTGTATTCGATAGTGTTTCTGTGTTGGTCTTTGAAATAATGCTCAGTAAAGGACTAGGTGAGATGAAATCGTGATGTTTCCGTGTTTGTTTTTCATGCTGATTAAAAAAAAAATAAAAACAACTTTTGAGGAACTGAATGGCTCTTTTTGACGAATGTATTTGTGGATCACAGATTATCTCTCTCATTTAAACAACATTGCAAACAGTATGCTTCAGATTCTTTCGGTAAATTTGTTTTTATTTCACTACAAAAAAAAAAAAAAAGAAAAAAAAATTGCTAATGCAAACTTCACAATTAGCGATCTATTATCGACAATTACAATGTTAAATTAATTAATAAAAACATAATATTGAGAGATTAAGATTGACAAATTTTAAGAATTTTGTAGAAATACACTATACTCTCGATATCTCGAAGTCGAAGGGACGCTAAAAAAAATTCGAGATAGCGAGTTTTCGAGATAACAAGGTCGAAATTACAAGAATATGTAATATCAAGGGGAAAAATAATTTTTCGAGATATCGAAGTTCGAGATATCGAGAATACACTGTATTTTACATATCACATTTATATTTTATTGATTATTTTGTTTGACTCCAAATAATTTTGTTTTTATTTGTAGCCATTAGATATTTCTTATATGCTTTACGTTACAATCACAAATTACAATTATGATTTCTCAAGATTGTAATGACTTGATAGTAATGACTTACATAACGTTTGCAATCAAACTTGCAATTTGATAAAAGTGGTACGATATTGTTTCTTTCACCGAGGTGCTTGATTATCAGTGTGTTCATTTTGGGTGAACATTTCTTCAAAGAAAAGTTATTACTATTATGATATGAAAATGAGTTTTATACATACCGCAAAGCGTTAAGCATTATTGTGGTTCTCCATTTGTAAAATTTTTAATTTATTAATTCAGTAAAACTTATTCGTTTGAAATAATTCTTTCGGGAATATTTTATTGAAGACAGTTTTCAGTTGCTCTAGAATTAAAAAACACGCAAATGAAATAAAAATAATTAAAAAAAACAGTTGTTCACGTTTCTTACATGTGACAAAGAAATACACGTGTAGAGATTCAGAGTTATCTTGCCTCTCCACTTGCTCAAATTTTATATTTATGTTTTGGCCTTCTATCCAATAGAAAACTGAAGCAAATCAATTGTGTATTCCTTTTAATAACGTTTGAACTGCTGGATGTGTCTTCTTGAAAATTGGTATGCAAATTCGAGGACTAGGGACAATCTAACTTTTATATTTGAAATCTTTTCCAAAGGGGTCCTTTGTCGAGAAATCAGCGTTCAAAGGCGACAGAAATTCTCATAGAAAAGCATTGGATTCTAAACAATGGATTTCTGTCTATTTAAAAGATTTCTATTGTCCTCCAAATGAAAGTTGGCCGGCGGAAGTTTGAACTGCGCAGCCCTTCCGGTAGCTGATCAATTATGTTTTCCTGTCACAATGGACGATGGCGTCTGTTTTCACTGAGAAAGACATGTTGATAACGGCAAATTAAAACTTCTCTCGACTATTTAGCGTTATTTCAATATCAGTTGCTAACAATAAGTATTTATATAAATAAATAAATATATATTATTTATAAATACAATGCTCTTTTGCAAAGTAACAAGCGATTACCGTAATGACGGCGTCCTGTCATAAAATCAGACGGAAGTGCCTGACCAGACTAATCGATCATACATGCGAAGATCTCACAAAAACAGGGCGGCCATCTCTCATTTGGAGGAGAATAGTAATACTTCATTGTTTTAAACAGTGAATTTTAATTCCCTTCAGATAATCATGGTTAATCCCATTTACAAATTACTCCGAATAGACAATTTAAGTAAATAATGCTGATTTAATTTTAAAAAATTTTCAAAAAAAAAAAATATAATTTTGTATTTATTAGAATTGGAATATAAATGTAGAGTTTTGTTTTTGTTGTGTTTATGGCTTTAATTGGAAAAATAAATACAAAGGAAATAAAAAATAAAGAAATAATATTTAGGAAAGTAGGCTTAAGTTCTTTCGTTTTATTTGTTTTTATTTAATTTTTTTATTTATTTATTTTTTTATCGCTTGCCGTCTAGATAGAGTACTAATAAACTTTCTTTCCCATTCCCCTCTCCTTGAATTTAGCTTCGAATTCATTGCCCATTATCTCTAAGATAAGGGAAGAGATAAAAAAATGTAGCTTCTTTGGTCGCTTTTTCCGATGCTGCTCGACTGACACTTTACCCCTAGAATTCTTCGAATGCCAAGGGTATTTGAGATCCCAGTCTCAGAACCGACGATGGGAACACACACACACGGCTGCAGATGAAGATTGGAAGTAGTTCACTGGTGAATTCGCAGCGATTGGCATCTGCCGTTTACAGTTACTCTCATCCCAAATAAAAGCAGAGCCGGAATTAGGTATTTGGTGTAAGAATCAGAAACAGTTATAACACATATCGTACCTAAGCAAATATGAAAATTGAAACTTTCAATTGATGAGAGTAATTCACTGTTTGTAGTAAGTTAGTAGCGATCATCTTCAAAAAGATGTTGAAATAATGTGATGTTGTTGTATCCGTTTTATGAGGTTTTTGTGGGTCGTGCCTATAAAAGAATTATATAAACTAAATTTTCTATTCCTCCAATGTGATTAGAAGAGTAATTTAGGATTTGCAATATGGATTTTTTTTTTAAAAAAAGACAATGAAATGTTACTATCTCAAATATTTGTAGGAATGCTGTTTTATTCGTTTTAATACATTCTGTGGCGTCACACCTAAAATGAATTATTTCTTTTCGTTCCAGTTTTGCCTTTTATTTGTTTTAAATTTGCTTTGCTTTGCTTTATTGCAATTAAAGGCGACATAAAGCTTTTAAAAAAATGACTTAGTTCTAGAAAGTTCTGTAATCCTAAAGAGTAGTGTTATACTTAGTGCTTTGTTTGCTTTTATATTATTATCTCCAAATATTTGGCGATTTTTGTACAGTTCTGTTAGTTAGACCTTTCATTTGTTAAGGGATATTTTAATTTTAAGTGGCCCTTAGGGTTTGCGGAAGGTAAGGCTCCCAGCGTTTTGTGACCAACGAAACTAAATTGAGATAATGTGGTCAGCCCGACAACCGACCGCCTTTAACTCCTATGGAAGAAACCCACTATACATTATGCAGAAGGCTGGATGGATTCTAGGACCCGTCTACGAAGAAAATCCCTAACGTCTAGCCCGAAATCAAGTGCCTTGCCACTTGATTACAGGACCCACCCATAGCTCTAGATACATTAAAAAAAATAAGTTTATGCATTATGAAAGTTGATACAGAAAATTTAATCCAAACATTCCTCGAAAAAACTCGAAAAATTAAAAATCAAGATAAAGCTTATGAACAAAGAAATATTTGTTCATATGTCAAAGTTTTTATTACAATGTAAGAAAGTGAAGGTTATGCGTACATTTTAATGCAACCGTCATTACTCGCTTAACGAACGAAATTTCGCTAAAACGAAGATTTTTTATTTTATACTATTTTCCACTGCTGTGGACTCAGTAGTTTTTTTGTTTTTTTTTGGCTTAGTTGGAGTCACATTTTCTAGAGTAGAGGAGTAGGAGTTGGAAAAAAACTCCGGCTACACAGACCTCCTATTTTTGATTATAAAGCAGAACACGTCCTCATAACAAAATGTTTGGATTTCGCGCGCGCGACGAAGTCTCCTTGCACTTATTTTGACAACAGACAGCTAACAATTGTTAAAATTTCAAATTTATCACAATTCACTGTGCCACTACATCCAGCTCTAACCGTAGCATATATAGGCCGACAGATGGTTCTTGATGATCATGTTTGCACGAGAATTACGAAAAACGCGAGATCTGGCCATTAGCGTCTTCAGCAGGTCTCAAGGAATATAGTATTTTGAATGTCTGTCACTAGAAAAATGCTAGAGAAAAAATGATAAAGTTGGATTTTTACCTTCAGCGCAGAGACGATGGATTCAGCGGCGAATAAGGCATCGGTCAAAATCATCTACATCAGTAACGGGGCTTGCTCGTGGCCGCTTCTTTCCCGGAGTCGATAAGCCTTCTTTCTCGCCATTTTGTGAGAAGACATGGATAGAGGCTAATCTCGCGTCAATCACGTGAAATCGCGAAAATTCGGGATCATCAAGAACCGTCTGTCGGCCTGTAGTACAGATTTTCTTATTTATTTTTTGTTATTATTTTTCAACTACAGTACAATAACATCAACAATATTATAAAAAAATAGTGACGAATTTCAGTTATTCTATTATTATTAGATTTTCTGAATACAGAAGCTTATAATATTCTATACATGTAGCGATGTATATTTTTATATTTTTTTCTTTATTGGAAATGTTTCTGCTAGCTTTGGAATTTGACAGAGGTAACGCCTACAAGTCTCTGAGTGAGTTACAGGAAAATCCTCCAGGTTCTGACAAGGAAATCCGTAACATGAATATTTGTTGTAATAGGAATCAGATCTCTGTTTTCAACTTTTGGAATTAGGCTTATTTCCTTTTGTGGAATTGCTGGCAATTAGTCGATGTGTAATGGTTAGTTTGTTTTTAACTATTGTCTACTGTGTGTGGGTGTTAGAGAGTGGGAAGGCTTTTCAAATCTATTTAAAGATACCGGTTTTGTGTAGAGATAGTGTTGTTTGAACAACGGCTACTTGTGCAGCTACTGTCCCACTTTATCATCCTCTGTGGCTTAAAATTGGAACAGTTAAAGTTTCGCCTTTGGATCTACAGAATTTAGTGTTTATTTCTTACTTACCTGAGCCTGGCTAATGTAAAGAAAATTAATAATCGAATAAATTTTAATCCATAAATTTGTCTGGGAATAAGTAGCAATCCAAAAAGTTTAAATTTAAACAACGCTAATTCCGCGGTTAGCGATCGAAATTCGTAGCAAGAACGTTTCCCGTATTGCGAAAATTTATTAAACATTAATTTAAATGGTGAAAACTATTCTGAATTGCTTAGGAAATAAAAAGTCGTTAAAACGCATAAATCAAATGGTAGATAAATCTTGACAGTATTATCTCTTGATTATCATCGAAATCAGACGCATAGTTTCAATATAGTCTCCGAATCGTGCCATTATCACAATAAATAAACACAAATTGCACAATATTGGCATTTACTATTATCTTATTTGGTTCTTGCACATTCGGTACGCCAACTACATTTTTCAATTTTCCCGACTTATAATTTCGAAGAATTTTACAATAATTTCATTTAATGATCCATGACAAGTAAAATAAACACTGTACTTTCACAAAATATTTCTTAATAAAACATCAATATTTCAAAACTATTTTGAAATCAGTTTAACTATAACTCATTTATTAGTTATTTTAAAACCCCACCATTAGCTGCCAAATAAGGCGAGGCCTAAATTCTAGACTTGTTTAAATGATTATTACTTTCTCTCACTTCATTATTTTTTTGGGGAGGGGAATTGATTTCTCCCCTTCCCTTGAGGTGTTAGTTTATTATCCCCTTCCCTCTTCTTTTTTTAATCAGTCGGCAAAAGAGTTTCAATATCATTTTGATGTTTTATGAGTTTCTTTGTTGTCACGGTTATTTCTTTTCCCTGAAGCTCCACTTCCAAGAAAGATTTCTTCTTTATCTCTTTTCTGTCTTTTTTTTTTTTAATGTTACATCCATTCGCACTTTTGTTTGTTTATTTTTTTTAATTACTTACTTTCTCTCTTTGTATTATTTTTGTTTTGTTTATATATCTTATTGTATACGTATAAGAACTTGGTGAAATTGAATATGCCATTGAAACTTAGGTAAAAAAAAAAAACCAAGGTAGGGATAGCGATTAGTAAACCAATCACAATGCTTCGCAACGGCTTCTGATATTATTGCTTTAATTTCCTTACTATTATAAATGTGATTGTTGCGAATGCAAAAGGCGCAATTGTTGCGATTATTGTGATTGTTGTAGAGCTGTATTATACATGTGATTGTTGCGAAAAGACGCAATTGTTGCGATTATTATGATTATTGTGATTGTTGTAGAGCTGAACTATGAATGTGATTGTTGCGATTATTGTGATTGTTGTAGAGCTGTATTATAAATGTGATTGTTGCGAAAAGACGCAATTGTTGCGATTATTATGATTATTGTAGAGCTGTATTATAAATGTGATTGTTGCGATTAGACGCAATTGTTGCGATTGTGATTGTTGCTAATGATTCCTATCCACAGACGGACAGACAACACAGGAATATTAGTCTTCTGATTAGTAATCAGAAGACTAAAAATCCACTTTTTGCAAAAAAAAAAAAAAAAAAAAATTCATATCGAGTTTACAATCGAGTATAACGAAATTATATTTTTACAGAACTTTCTGGAATGTTCTTAGCCGATCCTTAAACGAAAACTGTGAGGCGGGGCAGCCCTTACGTTTATTCTGTTCGTTCATAAACTATTATGATTTATTAACGTTTTTTCGTTAATAGAATTTCAATTGCAATGGGAAGACAAATCGAAATTTGTCCTCCACAAAGCTAAACTAAAAACAATAATACACATTGAAAATAAAGAAAAAGAAAATTCATTGCTGGGCTCTGCTAGCCCGAATGAATTTGCGATGCGCATTTAAATAAATAAAAAGCGCCTAAAATTGCTTAAATACTTTAAAATTTGAGACCAATGTTCATTAGTGACATCTCAAGACAGCCTGTTTCACGCTAACTTGGCGATCATCAGTTGAGAGTAATCAGAATAAAAGCAGGTCTCATAACGGAGGTGAATCCATATTTATATTTTACAATTTACACATTTACCATGAGCCTCTTCGATGTAGGCTTTTTGTAGACAAGCTAATAGATTGAAAGTGTAC
This sequence comes from Thereuonema tuberculata, assembly GCA_023159025.1. Lineage (NCBI taxonomy): Eukaryota > Metazoa > Arthropoda > Chilopoda > Scutigeromorpha > Scutigeridae > Thereuonema > Thereuonema tuberculata. The sequence goes on along the minus strand of JAFIDM010008419.1, from coordinate 44,471,325 downwards.
TTTTAATAGTTACTTCAATATTGATAGAAAGATTAAAACTGTACCACTACACATTTACACATCTATCAGCCCGGGAGGTTTAGGCTCTCAGCGATTCTCGAACAACGCCTGCCCTCTTTTAACCCCGTTATCCATTTGACAGAAGGCTGGGTGAATCCTACGGCCTGCCTGGAGGAGAAATAACCGTAGAAAATATATCTCTGAACACAGTCGGGAATCGAACTCTGGCTTCTCCAGTCCACAATCCAGCGCCTAAAACTACTGGACTATCGGACTCACGTATTTTATTAATAGTCTTCACCTATTTTTTTCGATTAAATGAAAATCATCAACACACAGAATTTCGTTTAAAAATATCTATTAAAATCTAAAAATACATATAAAAGCTTTCGGAGACCTTGTGCGGCTCCCTTGTCAATTGAACCTCCACAAGGTCTCCGAAAGCTCTATAATGTATTTTTAGATTTTATTGCATATTTTTAACGAAATTTCATCTGTTGTGGTTTTCATTTAATCGAAGCATGTTATTTAAAACTTATTGTACATCTATTTTTTACTGAAGATAGATGGTAGAAAAAATGTTAAGAAATTTCTTTATAGAATTATTTTCATTAGATATTTTAATTCTTAATTTTTTTCTTCTGCATGATAATGGATTTGCAGTCATCAGCAGTTTGAGGCCACTGGTCTAATCTCATTTGGATGGGATTTTGCATTAAGGTCATTTCTCCTACTTTAAGACCGCCCCAAATTGAGGAGCGTATTACTTTTTTTTTCCCGTTAAAGTTTGTTAACGATGTATTAAGAATTTAGTTCAACTATCAAGAATTACTTTTTCTAGAATAAAAATTTGTTTTACAAGTAAATTTTCTGTGCTAACGACATCGTTGTGTGTGTGTGTGTGTGTGTGTGTGTGTGTGTGTGTTTTCCATTTCTGAGTTAAAAAATGTGGCTTGAAAAAAATAAAAGTGAAAAAGCCTGAGTTACAATAAAATCAACGCAATAGAACCTGGTTTTCTTTTAGCGAAAACTTGTTAAAAACTTTGACCAGGAGCATGTATAGGATTTTATTTCGTCGAGCGGGTCAATTTAGGAATCGGACTTCAATCAAACCAAAACACTTACAAAAAAAAACAAACGTATTCTTCAAAATTCCGTATGTGTGGGTGGGGGACTAACATCCCTTCAACCAACCAACTAAACAAAAAAAAAAAAGAAAATAAGGCCACATTTAACTAGGAGAACAGCAAACATAATCTATTATTATCAAAAGTCGATAGATCGTGATTTGTCATTGACAAATTATACAAAAAGCCCTGGTGTTGTGACAAATCTGTAACAAATGTTTCCTAACGATAACAACCCACTGCTTTTTTATGCTGGCAATATCCTACCTGACTCAAGATCTTAACTTAAAAAAAAAGAAGAAATTCGGCTTTTAGGCATGAAAATACGTACCCGGTAATCAACTCTGATAATAATAATTATTACTTTTATTAAAAACCGTACTAACATATAAAAAATAACGTATACATTTTAAAAAACTAATAAAATATATAAAATACCATAAAACAATGTTTCGAACAGCGGAAACTGTCTTTGTTTGGCAGTTTTTCAGGTGAAGATGGTCTTATAGTTTCCCGCTGGTTAAAATGTCCTGTTTTATGTTAATTTTTGTTTTTAAACATAAAACAGGACATTTCAACCAGTGGAAAACTTCAAGGCCATGTTCAACTGTAAAACTGCCAAGCTAAGGCAGTTCAACACGTCTTATTTTATGATAATGTTTTTTTGTTATTTTTTTGTGTGTTAGTACAGTTTCTGATAAACACTTGTTCTCATACATTAAAGTTGATTTATTTATTTATTTATTTATTTGCTTTTTTTTTTTTTTTAACAAATAGAAATTTTACGCTTTGTTAATCTGTATCAACCAAATAGTTACTTTAAATAACTATTATTTTTCGGAGCCCACAAATACCTTCTGATTTTTTTTTTCCCGTCGTAATTACAGGTTGAGTCATTATCTCATTTTTCTGTATTGGTTTCTGAATCGCAGAAAAGCGGTTCACTATCAGAATAATCACACCATTTGTCTTCAACGCTCTATAATAATTGTTATTGTAATGACACAACTTGAGCTTCCGCCACGGAATCTCCAATCGCGGAAGGTAGATGTCCCTGGCCCCAAACAACCCAAGTCGTAAAAGAACAGCACAACCTCGATACGTTCTTCCTGTAAATAAACTAATTTATGTAGACCTCTTAAAAGTATGGCAACTCCGGTATTCGAAGGCAACTATGTGGAAGTATTCGAGGTAAGCACGTTGGACTGCAAAATACCTGAGATTTTTAATATTTTTTTTTTTTTGGCACAAGATTGTGTTCCAGTAGCGACGAAACTCTAATTACCTTTCACTCATTAAATTAAATGATGCCGTTTCTGTCATTTGCGACTCATAACTACACTAATAAATTAATAGCAACGTGATGGAGGGAACACTTAAAAGCTACGTTAGATTACAGTACCTGGCATTCCAAGAAAATTCCTGCGCAGCTAAGTTGAAAATTGCACACTACTATAAGACAGTGTAAATCAAATTGCATCGCCATGAATGTTATTGAAAATAAAATAGAATATTCATACAATAATCCATTTCGCGTCGTTAAGAACTTTTAGAAAACTTTTTTAATCATCTTTTTTTTATCGTCAAGGTTATATGCGAATAAAAATGACCTATTTTTTTTTTTCAGTAGTGCAGTAAAATACAGTAGCTTTTCTCTTATTTTTTTTTTTAAGATAGTTGTAGTTAGGAGCTATTAATAATTAGCTATTAGAATAGCTCCAAACTGTGTTTGTGTGCATGTGTTTTTCATGCGCTCAACATCCCAAATCAGGCGTCGGAGCCCAATGAGTCAAACTGCCTGGACTCCCCATGGCCTGGAAGTTTAGAGGAAAAAAATTCTATTTCTGGTCCAGACTTCTGGTTTTTTTACGTGGCTCTTGACCGAATCAGGAAAATAGTGACAATTGGACAGAAATGGGTTCTGTGTGCAGTGAGTTGACTGAGAGCGAATACGATTCCCTCGATTCAAATGTTGTCACTGGCTACTAATTCACAGAGTGAGAGTTGGCGCAAAATGGGTTTTAGACATGCCTCATGAACTCAATTCGGGCATCGATTGAAATTTTATTTGACTCCTGAATTACAGTGGCTTGAATAAATAAGTTTTGCGCGCCAATCAACAATGCAAGCGTTTGATAAGTTGCATATTGTACAGATCGCTTGCAAAAAAAAAAAAAAAAAAAAAAAAAATGAATTGGCTTGTTTTCTTTTAATTCTCAGGTATTTATGGATATTGATTAGAAAATAGAAATATGTCTCAGTGTTATTCGTTGCTTCATATTTTTATATCGATTTTACATCATTTTTTTGCATCTAATTTCATAAGGAATGGATGTTAACTTCATAAAATAGTATGTCTATGTAAGTATCTTTCTTAACTTTGGAACCAGTGAAGGAATCATCTTGAAATTTGAATTGCATGTTTATAAGCCTAGAGACGATACACGATATTAAATAGATAAAACACATCTTCATGGTAATCTCCTTGTAAACTTCTTTACTTCATTTAATGTAAGGAACTTCTTACAAAGGGGGGGGGGGCTCTGTCAATAGATAAGTTACTTCTATTAGTGAAGACCAGGATAACCGAGATTCCAGAATACATAAATACATTATACAGCATATTTGTTTGTTTGACTAATCCGAAAACACTTCTTTGTCAAGCAATACATATCCTGACCTTCCAGAAAAATTATTAGAATTTAGGAAGAATAAAGGAAGTTAGACTATAAAGAACTGTTAAATTTAATAATTATTAATAAGCATTTGTTTTAAAAACATTAACACTTTGAAATTTGATGATAAAAATATAAAGTAAATGAAAAAAAAAAATAAGAAAAAGATTTTTTTTATAGCTAATTTGACAAATTATTTTAAATCTTTTACCAGAAGATGCAAAAGACATTAACAGAAGATCATTTTTACTTATAAGAAGTTAGATAGAATTTAAAATGGTATACTCTTGGTGAAAGGAACTTTGAGCACTTGTACCTGTAAGTGTTATACCTTACTGTCATATTGTAAACATAGAGCTATTAAACATGTTGTCTTCCTTACTTATTGTCTTTTATTTCTGAATCTTACTGTACCTTCTAGCATATTGAGGTGGCGTTTGAGGACGTACGTTCCACTATGAATACGGTTTGTTTTTTGTATTCCTGATGTACCTTTAAAGTTTGTACTGAAAATTTTGAATCACCTGTATAAGTGAATCACCCTAGTTCTTGAATGTGCATAAAAAGTTTCAACAAGGTCCGTGCAGCGTGTCAAGTTTAATACGAGTGACTCACACACAAAAATACATCCTATTGGAAAGTAAGCTAAGAAAATCCTGAATGCTTCCTGCAATACAATTGATTGACGCTTGTTTTCAAGTTATTAAAGCAGCTCCCACTTCAAACGTCAAAAGTATTAACTTGTAGCGTCGTAATATTCAGACAGACATGTGTTCTTTACACACACTAAAAGGTTATAAACATACTGTAATTCTTGGCCTAAAGAAATAGCAGTTCGATGAATCTTGTATATAATTCTCTACAAAAACATTCTTTGCAAAATTTATTTGGCTTCTTGAGCTTCATGTTTTTCTTTTGTATTTCTTAATTGGTATTCGTTCTGATGTTGTTCGTAGCTCGTTATCAACTTTATAAATGGTCTCTCGCTATATTTTTTCCTTTTTTTTTTTTTTAATCAATTCCATATTTTTTTTCCCGCTGTTTCGTAATGGTAAAAGTACAAGTCTTTTGCATTTATTTCAGTTGCCCCCAAGCGTGGAATATTTGCCGAGACTTGCGTGAAACCAAATCGCCAATTTTCAAAAGCAACAAGGACCGTAAATAAATTATGACTCCCTCCAGGATCTTTTGGTGGAGATCAAGAGACGATAAGAATGGTCATTAGTGCGAAGCTGACCTTTCCATCTCCAATAAAAACAAATGGAAGAGAAGCGAAAGCATTAGCATGAAGCCGCCTTCTTACAAGAGCGCATCAGGCTCGGAATTTTAAACGCTATTTAACTTCTGTGTTTTGTTTTTTTTCAATGATGGATTCACCCTTCGAACGGAATAAAATATTAAGGCATTGACTGGAAAATACTATTAAGCAAATATATCTCAAGAAATTATTATTATTAAGAAGGTAATTTTAATTGTCGTACCAACTTTTGGAAAAAGTTCATGGAAACCATTTTTTTTTTACTTTTTTTTACTTTAAATTTAATTTAAGCAAAAAAAAAGAATAATAATAATAGATGATCATGCTACGTAAGCTTAAACGTCTCCATTAAAATTTCAGCTTCCTGGGTAGTTTTTTTGAATTCCTGAAGGTCTATCTAATTTAATCATGCACATAACATAAAGAAATATTTCGTACTTACATTTTCAGTAATTTTTCTAAGAAAACTAGGCTTATGAAATCACTCACTCCGTACATATATATAAGTATCTCCGGAGGCAGAATGTTTTTTATCTTTCTGCAAAGATTGATGCTAAGACGAAAAATTTTCTGCGGGTGCGGGAGTTTTTCTCGTTTATGTCCCGCGAAAAACGTTCATTCTATACCAGGGGAGGGCAGACTTTGGTAAGGTAAGAGTTACCTCAAGTATACTCCAAGTGGCGCGGTCACCTTAAGACTATCGACAACCAAGGAAAAAAACCGAATATACGATATCTTTCTGCAGCTCTCATTTTCTTTCTGCGACAATGTCGCGCCGTCGCTTGATTATTCTGCTTCTTGGTAAGTATCTCTGCTTGTATTATGTTATGTCTGAGTGTCTATGTACGTATGTGAAAATATATCTCTGTATGCATATATTGTATGTATGTATAAATATATCTGTGTATGCACATGTTACATTTATGTCTGTGTGTCTATGTATGTATGTATGTGTTATGTATGTACGTGTAAATATAAGTGTGTGCGTCTCCCCAATAATTGTTGAACCGCTGTATCGATCTTCTTGAATATTAATATGCATGTTTAAGGACTAAAGACGATCTAACATTTACATTCTAAATCTTTTTCTAAGTGGGTCCTTGTCGAAAAATTAGCACGAAACAGCAACACAAATTCCCATAGAACAGCATTGGAATCGAAACAATAGATTTTCTATCCTATTTCTGTTCACATTGTATTAAACATTGAATATTCAGTCCTTATTTCATTCCGTGTGGTTTGATACGATTAAAAAATGAATCTGATTTAGACAATTGAATTAAATAATACGAATTTAATTCATTTTTTTTTCATGAAAAATTTTATATTGCTTATATTTAGTTGATATTATAATTTCAAAAGCGAATGTGTAGGCTTTCCGTTTTATAGTTTTTACGACTTAATTTCTCTTTTCTCTTTTTCTTTTATTTAAGAATTATTTTACGGAAAGTGAGCTTTACGTTCTTGATATTAGAAATAAAACAAAAAACGAAAACACGTTCAAAAGTGAAGTCTTCCACTGTATTGAAGCTGTAAGAAACGAGAAGTGATTATTAACTTCCTTTGCTTTTAACGGTGGGCGAAACGAACAACGATGATATTCCGTTGGCATTCAACAAGTGCGAAGGTGTTAAGATCTCTGCTCGATTGGTCACTGAGTCAAATGCCTTCGCAGACTCTAATAAACTTTCCATGACGCTCCAGGCGGGATTGGAATGGGATCACAGCATTTACACCATAGCACTGCCTTTTCTTATTATGGGAAATGAAAATTACTTAACCTTAGCGGAAAGTGTACGGCGTTGACCTGTAAAATTGTATTTTCTTCAAAAGAAAGGAACTTTTTTTTTTTAAGAACTGTTAAAGTCTCTTATTTCGTGTCTCAGTTTTAAAACTACAGTTACATAAAGCCCGCATCAATTGAAATCACTTTCCCACCGCTTTTCGTATAGCGGAAACTAATTCCGCATGAAAAAAAGAAAACTTTTATATCTTATGTATAAGCCTGAGATTCCTCAAAGTACTCCTAGAGAACTCTTACTTTTGGAGTTTGATCTTTAAAATAAAGCTGAGGTTTTCGTAAATGTACATAGCAAGTTTGAAATTTCATGCGAAATTATCTTAGAAATTTCAATGGTTTTCTTGGCGTCGACAAACATACATTTGCTTTTGTATATAAGATTTATTATTATTTTTTTTTTTTAGTTTGTGCTTAATTTGTCGATAAGGAAGAAGAGACAAAAGTAGATTTTAAAAGATGTGTTTTAATTAAAAAGGTTATCTAATTAGGAATAAAATAATCCATCTTAGATTTAATCATAATTGAAACTGTGTTGTAGCAATTGATATTATTTAGCTGATCCAAAGATGACCACAACTAGATTTTTCTTCTATCTTTTTTTTTTTTCTTGTCGTGTTGTGTGACGTGTAATTTGTCCAAGATGTTGTCGAAATGTCAGGGCCATTGTAGAC
>JAFIDM010008419.1:44444676-44458793 GCA_023159025.1 Thereuonema tuberculata | reverse complement strand
AACTCAATAATACCGTTGTAGTAGTCAAATTTCAGTTTATTTTTTTTTGTTTCTTAATTTATTTATTACAGCTACTTAACAGAATAATTTTTGTTTTTGTTTTGTATCTATTTTTGTTTAATGAACATTATAGATTTTAACATCCGTACTAATTTGGTTTTGTAAAAAATAAATAAATAAATAAATAAATAAATAAATAAACCGAAATAAATAAACTGAAATTTGACTACTACAACGGTATTATTGAGTTTGACACCCTTATAGATTGTGTTGTTAATTTCTTTACCTGTTACTGGTTCAATCCCGCCTCTCTAGGTGGATATTTAGATATCTTTTGTCCCTCCGATACACAGTATCTAATAATTTCCTCAGCTTACTCTTCCCAACTATATAAATTACAATGTTTATACGATGTAAATACAAACCAAAGTAGGGTTTAATAGAACTGCTTAACAAATATTTTAAACCTATTATATTATATTATATTATATTATATGATATTATAATATATTGTAGTGTTGTTTGTGGGAGAGTCTTTTAGGAGCGAAAAAAAAAAATGAGTCAAGTTTTGAACTGAACAGAATTAATTTATTAAATAAAAACATTGGTTTTTATAGATTACACATAGTGTGATTTGATTGGCTAAGTAATTAAAAGTATATCTAATGATCGAATAAAAACGTAACGAACTTTTTCTTTTTTGTTTTTAAAAGGTAACGAACTTAAACTAATTAAACGGCTGCAACGGAAAAGAATTTAAAAATAAACAGAACATCAGTAATTAGGAAATAGAAAAGGAATGTTTTAAAATAAATAACGGTTAAAATGAATAAAATACAGATAAATAATTTCTACTAAAATATGAATAAGTGATTTCTAAAATATTTACAAACAAACTGTTACAAATATTTATATTATATTATGTTATATTATATTATATTAATCAAGATATTTCCTAAACAAGATATTTCTTTTTTCTTTCTGTGTATAAATTATGTTTTATTAAGCTTGTACGAAATATTAATTACTAATTCTTTATTTTACAGACATTACCACCATTCGTAAAATGATAAAGGACCTTGATGTTGGAGACTTATGCCCATCGTGCAAAATGCCTTTTGACAAAGGAAAGAAGCGGAAACTGATCGATATTTGTGGCCACGAACGTTGCTACTCGTGTACGTTTAACAGTGAAAAGTGTCCACTCTGCAAAGGAACCAACGCCCCCAAGGGTAAGAAACGAAAACTATTTTCAAATAAATATCAACGCTGTGTTTCTCAACGTTTTCAAGATACAGGAAACAAGGGATCCTACAAATTCTTCTACTTATTATTATTTGAAATTCAAAAATATTTTTAAACAGTTAGGAGTCCATAGATAATGTATTATCATGTTTTTGTCCTGCCATTCTCTGTTCTTAATAACAAGTTGTACAGTATGGATTGCTTTGAAACTTGGTTATATGGCAGAGACACTAAAATTTATTTAACAATCCTAAATTATTTTAATCAAATACTGGGAAAAGGAAATATTTTTCCTTCCCTTATTAAAAGATCCTTTTCCTAATTTCCTTCTGGTAAATCGATGATGATTATGGGATTGAATATCTGTGATCATTAGAGAAATTAATCTGTGATTCTAATACAATCCACCCGAATGGTTACAAGAAAGTAGACAAAACCCACAGTGAAAATACGAATTTACAACTCCCCCACCCTCTTCGTCGTTTGTGTTTGAATCTTTTCTTTCTTTTTCTCCTTTCTTTTTGTTAGCTATTAAATTTTCAAAGGTAGGCAGACATTAGAATATTTTAATTTCACATTTTTAACATTAATTCTGTTACAGAGTGGCTGGGAAGTTCTGATTCATCCGCCGTTTCATTCATTCATTCACCAGACATTGCACCTTCGGATTTCTATTGTTTATTATAGTGTGATTTGATTGGCTAAGTAATTAAAAGAATTAAATAATAATCAACCGTATCTTTTCAAAAATCTCTAAATGGAAAAAAATTCAATTCCCTGGAAGACACCAAAGGCATATGGAGCATTTTTTTGCTCATAGATAAAATGTTGTGGGAAGATGGAATTATGAAGTTGCCTAAAAGATGGCAGAAGGTTGAAGACGTTGTTCAATAAAACTAGCAACCCGGGAAATGTGGCTTCTCCCAACGTGCGACTGCTTTCTCATAACTACCCGATAAAAGTGGATTCTCCCAGCCCACGACTGCTTTTAGAACTAGCGAGTGTGTCTATGACATATTTTTATTTTTTATAGAGTTTAGAATGTAGTCCCCGTGGCCTAATGGATAAGACGTCTAACTTCGGATCAGAAGGTTGCAGGTTCGATTCCCGCATCGAATTTGTAGAAATTATTTCTATTTTCACAAATTGCAACAATTGCACAAGACAGACAGAGAAATAAAAGATTTTAGTAATATAGATTATTGATGAAAATGAAAAATGTGTCTTTTATTTTTACTTACAAACCGAACGAACTTTTTGGCCAACCCAATACAAGGAGGCCCCATTTTATTCGTTTTTTTATTTTGATGACAAGTTGAGGGGATCATGCCCCCCCCCCCCCCACCCCGACAACCAAAGTGCATACCCTGATTTTTTTTTAATTCATAACTAAAAACGAGAAGTAAGTATCGAACGATGAACGCTGCCCAGATTATTTATAAAGCCTGTAAGTTTTTGGTTTTTTTCCCCTCTGAAGTGACCCACAAAGTGGTGTTACGAATTGTCCTTTTCTTGAAGATTTCAGTGCATCTTAGTGACTATAATAGACAAGAGACATAAAAAACGCATATAAATGATGGGTTGACAGCTGGCACCACTTCCCACCACATTCATACTAATAACAGGAAATGCTTTATCTTCAAACCCTGGCCACTTGTCAGCATTTCTCCGTAATTATCAGTGTTGGAGGTGTACACAAAAAAAGTCGCTCAAGTTAAATACTTACATGAGGATTATTTTATTCACACTGTAATTTTCTGCTGCCCACGTGGAATCCATTCTCTTCCCACATTTAATTTAACAGGTCTGGTATTTATTATAACTAAGCCACATTCAAAACAGCGATTATTATCATTATTCTTATGTAGGGAAGAATTTCGTTGCTTAGGTGACGAGCGTGTGAATGGAACTTAGTTTTATTTACAGAAGTCGTAACAGAAGTATGAATTAATTCAAGATGTTCCTGAACGAACTGAAATATATTTTATTTTTATTTTTTTTTGTTTATTTTAAAGTCGTTAAAGCAATGCAAAGTAGGTCTTTGCGTATTTCTAAGTTAAGGTATCAGTGAATTACAAAAAGTATCTGCGATTAAAGTTCCATATTCTGAAAAATTATTGAATCCATAAATCCTTAAAGTGCCTAAATCGGATTAATTTTAGTCAAATCAAAACATGTGCAAATGAAATAGATTATTAAACGGATTAATAGGCATTGGTAGATAACGACAGAAATTCGTTTTTTTTCGGCTTTCAAAATCATCATTTCATTAAAACAAATTTAAAAACAAAACAAAAAAACACATCTTTTATTAAGTACCGATAAACTGTAATGTGTTTTAAATTTATTTAACTTGAGAAATATATCAGAGAAGAACACATTAAATTGGTTGAAAAATTTAAAAACAGATTACAAATATAAACAATGGCACTGTCTATATTTTTAATGTGCTTTAGAATTTTTAAATTTATATTTGTGTGCTTTTTTTTTATATTGTCTCTTAATGTGTGATACATTTCTCGGATCACTTATGTTATCCCAGTAGGCGTCGTTCGGATAATTGATGCTCGAATTAACGAGACTCTTATGTAACACTATTTTGGTACTTAGTGGAAAACAGATTCTAGGTTCGTTTACGAACTTGCGTTACCTTAATTATCTTCTCTATATATACATATAAAGCTCAAAAACTGTTTGTTCCCATAAAACTTAAAAACTAATAAATCAATTTGAATGCGGTTTGCACCATTCGTAGGAAGTGTAGCAGACTTTAGTACCTTAGGTACTTGAGTACACGAATATAACTTCAAAATTCTCATGGGTGTTGCACGGTTTTGAAAACCGAAAACTAAACATAAATTCGCTACATCTTTTCGTTACTGCACTTTATAATTAACACAAATTAAAATATCTCTAACTTTTGAACCATTCAATGAATTTTGATGAGGTTTTCTGAGTTTTGTAGAGGATTAAATTGTGATTTTTTAAAGATATAAACCATCTCTATTTAGCCTAGAGAACAGAGTTAATAAAACATTTTTCCTCGCATCAACGGCACCTACGACCGACGTTGATTATATTTCTTGGAATATTTTACTTTTGAAAGTTTATTATTTTTTTGCTTTACATAATTTCATAATTCCAAGTAAATAATTGTTAGTTAATTGTGTGTAAATAATAATAATAATCTTCTATCCATCTATTTATAAATATATTTTTATTTCCTTGTCTCTTTTGCACCGGGCAACGCCGGTTCCTTCCGCTAATCTTGTAGTTATTAGGGCAATTTTGATATATTGGTGTTTATTCGTAAGCACTGTAATATTATATTTCCTCGATTTAAATTAATAGTAAATAAATAAATACTAAATAAGTCGTAGTGAAATATTTAGTTTCTTTAAAAAATATCTTCTCTTTCTCAGTCTGAATTGCTCTGAGGTCCCTTCTGACCTTGATGCGGGCGTCTTCTGCCCTGATCAGGTTGGCCTGTAATTCATCATTATTTTTATCTGTAATTTCCTTTCCCGTTCTCCTGATCTCAAATGGTGTGAAACTGATTAAATGTCGGTAGTCACGACTTACTAGACTGTAACTTCTCCACTGTGATTTTATTGTTTTGTTTTTTTTCCCTCTTAGGAAGGGAAATGGGTGGCAATTCGTTGTGCTGCGATTGTTTCCTTATTGTTATACGCGTTACAATCTGGTTTTTAATCGGGTTTCTTTTCAGTAAAGGGTCTTGGAACGACTCAAGGTAGACGGCACTGAGTCCGATCATTTTAGTTTGGAAGTTGGGAGTATTGGAATTAGCTATTTTTATTTTTTCTCCGTTGTTGATTTTGTTACATTTTTGGCCTCTTGTCATTTTGTAATGTGTATTCATTATGTTTTTTTCTTTTTTCTTTATCTTTTCTGGCGCAGCATAGCCACCGTTGTTGTTGCGACAAAACTCATTTAACAAACAAACAAAAATAGTTATTAATATAACTATTATTATATTAAAATATATTAAATGATATTGGACGAGTTCATGTAGATAACACTAAATTTGATTGGAATTACGACCATTTTTGGAGAAAAGAATATTGGTGTAGTATCAGATACTTTTCTAAGATCTTTACTACATTTTACGACAACTCACTTTCTTGAATTCTTCTTTTAATCTAGAAGGAAGTTTTCAGAATGTTTTCAAGTTTTGTTAAAAGGTTTTTACTCAGCATTTCTCCCTTCACAATTTCTATTTTTTTTCTTATAAAATTTAATAGGAAAATTACTTTATCGGAGGACTTTGACGAAGATTAACATATATCAAGCTTATATATTTGAGATTACTATTTTGTTTAATTGGTTTTGGGAAAAACTAAGAATTATTATTTTTCTTAAGTCAGGATTAGCTTAGCCTTAGGCCTATAGAATCAAGTATAACTTCAATAAATAAGGTAGTGATTACCAAGAATATGAAATAAACATAAAAAATTATAATTCACAATAATAATTGCATAAATACGTTATTATTATTGTTATTATTATTATTAGTAGTAGTATTTTGAGAAAAACTACTTCAGAATTGTTATCCTTCTTCAGTCAGGATTATCCTAGCAAATGATAGGCCTATAGAATCCATTATGTAGTGTAAAATAAGATAATGTTACAAAGAACATGAAATAAACATAAAAAATTATAATTCACAATAATAATTGCATAAATACGTTATTATTGTTATTATTATTATTATTAGTAGTAGTATTTTGATAAAAACTACTTCAGAATTGATATCCTTCTTCAGTTAGGGTTACCTTAACAAATGATAGGCCTATAGAATCCATTATAACTTCAGTGTAAAATAAGACAGTGATTACCAAGAAATAAACATTTAAAATTATAATTCACAATAATAATTGCTTCAGAATTGTTATCCTTCTTCAATCAGGATTACCTTAGCAAATGATAAGCCTTCGGATAGTCTAACTTGAGTGTAAATAAAACATAATTGCAAAGAACATGAAATAATCATCAAAACCTCACAGCAGTAATTTCGCACATGCACATCAGTAGAGCTTAATTTTGCTGTTGTTCAATCTTTAATGTTGCAAAGATCTCCAAGTTTCACTGAAAGAAAAAGCGCTGCTAAAGCGTTCTTTTATTAGCCAGAGCATAAAATTTTGTCTTCAGAAACGACAACCATTGGAAAAAAAAACAAAAAAAAAAACGAAAATCTTTGTAAAGAACCTTCACACTCCTCCTCCTTCCTCTCCCGAAAGAAAAAAAAAGAATTACCCAAGGTGTTTGATGTTGATAATGGTCCTCACGTTGGAAACACTAGTGCCTGAATTTTCAAGGTGAAGACCGATGAGTCACTGCTTTTCCCCACAGGGGTCGCCACTGCTTTGCATAGCCTTTCAGTCCTCGGGCTAAAAGCAGATTTGTTTGCGGGGGCAAGTGAATCGAGCCGCTGTTTTGTGTGTTGGCTCTCGCACGTTTTTACAGGAGAGAGAGAAAACGGAGCTCAAAGGGTTATTGAGAGAGACTTCAACAGATCGGTGAGTCACTCCCTCGCGACCAACTTCACGTTTTAAGTATAGCTTCAACTGTTGTCATTACGAAATTGGCTGATAAAGTTCTTACTGTTTAATGCCAGGACGTGGTACCAAAAAACATGTAATTTGCATTCGATAACTGACACGTGGAACTGTGCAGTTACACGACACAATGGCTGAAATTTGAATAAAGAAAAAAGTGGCTCTCCTTCAGTCTCTCTCTTTATTTTTCTTTTCGTTCGCTGTTTTCTTTGCTTTTGTTATTTTTTATTCCCCTTTCTTTAAGTTCTTTTTACTTTCTCCATTCGATTTGAATGGAAAAGAATAGTAATCATGCACAGAAAATGCAAATATAGAACATTTTTTCGTTTAGTTAGTTAGTTATTATCACTAAATTCTCAAAAATTAATCCTGTAAAAAATTACAGGTTTAGCAATCGGTCATTCAAATACTTGGGCCTCCCGAGTTTAGCAGAAAGATCTCGCTGAACATTTATTTACGTCATTCTGCTTATGCTTGTGTGTGTGTGTGTGTGTGTGTGTGTGTGTGTGTGTGTAAGTACGTATATAAATATCTTAGTCTTACGGGCACGAGAACTCAAACAATAATGTGCCAATCTACTTCAGTATTAAATATGTTTAATCGTATTGTTTACAATGTTTACTGATTACGTTTCGATATTTGTAGATTCATTTTACAGCTGCTTTACAAGAGAGCCAAAATATTGAAGCATAAATAATTCAAAGAACAATACACTGATCGAAATCAAACTTCGCATTTGGGAGTTTAACGTTATTACCTATATCTGATTAACATTTAGCTTAGTTGCAGATCTGGTATGTGAGTCAGCTTGAGTTTGGGTCAAAAACACAGTATATTCGAGGATTAAGTACTGATATATAGGCTATGTATAAATTATAATTATGTAAATTTGATCTATATATATGAAATACCTAAATTATATATTAAATTTGGTCAAAAACTGACGGGCAAGGCAGTGTTGTTGTTTCTACGCCATTTTCGGGAACAATTTACTTAAAAACCTTTTGCTTATGCCTTCTTCTAATTCAGCTGTAATTTGTATTAAATTTCATATTAGAAAGGTAAATTTTATAGGCGGAAGTCATTGACTGAGCATGCGCAGTCTCACTATTCCACCTGAACATTTTTATCTCTGATAGCCATTTGTCTATTTGACTGTTGTACGCACGTCACGCTAAAACGACTGGACGGATTCCCACAATACTTCATATATAACTTATTCAGGACCCAAGTTAAAACATAGACCCATTTCCTTTGGTTCCCTATCCATCCCTCCCTTAACAAAAGACCCCCAAAATCCCTTACTTAAATAACATCGGACTGATCTCGTTCAAATTTGGCCTCTTTATGATCCAAATTTAAATAGGAACACGATATTTTGATCATCATCCCCTACCCTCACAAAATAAAAATACCACCGCTACCTGATCAGTCCCATTACACGATGGAAAGCTGAGTGTACATCGACTCAGTTTTTAATGTATCTGGCTACTTTGTTCAGGTCCCAAAACTATCTGCCTGAATACCGAAAATGCATTTATATTCCCAGACTTCTTGAAACGGAATAAAGAGAAAGTCTTATAATGGTATCATTACTGTTAATTCCTAAGATACATACCTCTTTGATGGTACTTCCGGTTTCGCTTTAGTGCACTAATATTTTTGGACAGAACAAATAAAAACCGAATTTCGGATTTTAGAGACTTTTACTTTGTCTATGGATGTAATTTCTACCAAAATTTTCATTTCTCATAATTATTTGGTTAGAGATTTAGCTTAAGATGTTTTTAAAACAGGTTAAGGATGACAATTTGCGATCACAGTGGTCGCCATTTTTTTTTTTTTTTAATTTTTACATGATTTGTAAATTATTTTCTCAATAGGTTTTAATATGTCTAAATATCGTAAAATATGAAATTTCAAGGAAATTCATCCATCAACAGTTGAGTTCTTGCTTTAGAGAAAAAAGCTATTTTAAAAAGGAGAGAACGGTGTCTGTGTAGTTTGGGAGAGGTCGACAAATTTTAGTAATTTTCCTCATATCAAATCTCATGAAAATTTAAATAATTCATGTTTTTTTTTGTTAAAGAAAACAACAACAACAACACAATTTTACTATTTTATAAACAAAAATTAAATGTGATTTCTTTTTAAGGGAGGGAGGGGGAGGTTAAATATTGGAATTTACGAAAAAAGATGTCGACACTCAACTAGATTGAGAAACACTGGTATATATTAAGTTGACTTGTTTTGTTGAAAGAACAAAAACATTGAAGCGAAGAGCTCTTAACAAAAAAATATAATTAACCTTATATAATTTTGAATGAATAGTTGATTTTTTTATTTTTTTATTTTGTGCATTTGTTTTCATGACGATATCTCCCTACCTTTTATCTGCTGTCAGACGATTAGAATGAAATTTATTGTAGTAAAATGCACGGCATTGCAACTTCCCCGTCGGCCTGTGTGAATAAGCAGATAGTGGTTATTATCGCAGACCTTGAAATGAAGAGTATGTGATGAGCGTCTCTCCTCATTCGTAATTGCTTTTCAGACCATTTTTGGAAGAACGGGGTTTCAGGAGTGGACCCTCCCCTCTTCCACCATCAGGTTACACCAGAAGGAAGAGTCCTTTTACCTTTTGAATGCTGAGGACTCGTTCAAGGCGAAGATCCTCTACTGAAAACACAACACAAGCCTTTTATTGTTGTGTTTTCTTTTCATTCGATTTCAAAGAGAAGTCTCTTAATACGTATAATAACAATAAACATAATCCCTTTAATAGCAAATAAAGATCGTTTTTATAAGTTTATAACAAAATCACATTTTTATATTAAAGATTGATAATGAAATGTAACAATTAAAGATGGTCTTAAAAGCACAAAGCACTCCTTCAGTGCAAATTTTAACATGATCACGAGAATTACTCAAAGACTGCTAAGGGTAATGTCTTAATACAGTATTTTTCAGTGTTTTTAAAACTACCAACCTCTATTTTATGGCCTTCAATATTTTTAATAATGATTTTGCTTTGCCATTCTTTTACATTCATTTTTTTTTAAAACTCTTTTGATTTACCCTTCTCGATGTATTAAAATTTCATTCTTTTGAAGAACTAAATTTAACATGTAGAAAAATTATTAAGAAAGGAAACCTAAGACTGCACATAAATAAACATGGCTTTGAGTTTGTCAACAGAGGGAATCGGGAACGATCGTTTCGTCCTTCTTGAGACTCATCAGTCCGATCCACCCTCCTTGATGCAAACCTAGGAAGGGGTAAGTAAGAAATGGAAGTCTCCTTTGCTCCCAGAAAATACAGAACGTTTTTTATTACGTTGTAAAAAAACACAAAACCTAAAAATGTGTACTTTCGCACCTATTTTTAATTGTTGTGTATTTTGTTCGGGAGTCAGTTTTTGGAGAGAAAATGACTTCCATTTCCTTTTCACGCCTTTCTAGGTTTGCATCAAGGAGGGTGGATCGGACTGATGAGTTCTCAATAAGTACGAAACGGCCGTTCCCGATTCCCTCTGTTGACAAACTCAAAAGCGTATTTTGTTTATTTATGTGCAGTCTTTGGTTCTCATTTTTTAATTTTTATCTAGGGTCAATAGTTCTCGTAAAATAATTTATGTATTTGGATATTTATGTGTTTGTGTTTTAGATGGTTGACGTAATAATGTTAATATGAAGGAAATTAATAGAAAGTAAGGCAATTAATCATTATGTATGTTATAAATATCTGATTCTTTGAAGCCTTTGCATTTCCACACCGTTTCTATTCTCGAATAGAAATTTTACGCAGTAATTGTCTTAGAACACTACTAATACATTGTTTTTCATTATTTTTTTTAAATCTTTTCCCTAAAGGGCTATACGCACTACTCCGTCTTCCGTTATGTTTCCGTAACGTAATTGCTTAAGTGACTTAGTTATGTCTTCAGTGTAACAAGAATGGGGAGTAATTATGTGAAATAAAAATCACATTTGACCATATATTTCTATTAATCTATATTCAAAAATTTACCATTCTCAAAATTTCAGGTAATTGTTCCCCATTCTTGTGACCCTGAAGACATAACTACGTCACTTCAATTACGTTACGGAAACATAACGGAAGACGGAGTAGTGAGTATAGCCCTTTACTCATTGATATAGAACGTATAGCGACATCCCCACGTAACTTCATTAAAGACTGAAGTGTTGGGAGCACTGGATCAAAACATTGAATTTTCCTGGGCAATGCGGGTTACTTTGCCTCTGTAATTAAAAGCGCAAAAGAACGGACTATTCATATACGGGGGGGGGGGGGTGTATGTTAATGAAGAGTTTAAAAAGTTGGCAGGCAAACTAGTGTCAAAATAAAAAATTGTCTTTATACACATTGTTGTCGTAGTGTTAATTTTTTTTAATTAACAATTTTTATTTAATTTTATTTCTAATATTGTTTTCTTAAATTTTAAAAGCTTCTCAAGTGAATGTACAGTAATACTTTTTATCATCTAAAGAAATAAAGAGTGATTTAATTTCAAAATTTACGTATATTTTTTAGTAAATAAATACGTATTTAATATTATTGGTATTGTTATAGACCTAAAACACATCAAAACAGTTGTTGATACTTTAGTTTTTAGAGTACTTGGTACTTGTTTATCTGTTTTAATGGTGAATTGATTTGTCTCTTTAAGGTGTGATAACGAAAAAGCCAAGTGCTGGCGCTGTCTCAAGCGGACAGAACACGGACGCCTTCTCGTCGTCTGTCCACAGTGCCACTTCGGGTCGTCCGAAGCTCAAGACGAACGGCCATTTCACGCCTTATATGCAGGCGAGGACTGAGTGCAGTTCGTACGTGGTGTGGGATGCACCCCCACTGAGGGAGTCATCACCATCCAGTCTGAGCACGAGTGTACCCTCCTCGTACAGCAATGGTAGGTCACCTAAAGAAAATGGTATTCCATGAAATAGCTTTTCTTTCGAAATTATTTATTAATTTTTTTTTCTTTTTTCTTTTAATGGGTGCAGAATATAGTTAATCCTGGACTTCATTTTTAAATTGATCGACAAATTACGATAAAAAACGCAAAAATAATAAAATAAAATAATTAAAAAGAAAAGGAAAAAAAAAAATCCTTCACAGAACTTATATTCTACTTTCTTTAAGATGCTTTCCTTAAAATTTCATTTTTATTTATTATTATTTGTTTTTTTTAAATTGTGAAAACCACAAATAAAAAAAAAAAAGGAAAGTCTTTTTTAAATTATATCTGGATTATATCTGTAATCAAAAGCAAACAACAACAGAAAAATCGCTGCTACCAGTTTAGCGTAATTACCTTAGCCCGCTAAGCGCTGGACACCAAAGGAAAATGACTTTAATAAAATGTTAAGCCAAATGCAAAGGCGAAAAATTAATATGTTCCGAGAGCGAGAGAAGGATCCAGAGGCTTTCACATCTTCTGAGCTTGAAGATCGAGGGTAAACCTGGCTGATGAGTCCTAACAAGGACGAAACAGTTGTCCCAGGTTTCCATCGATGATGGCTCAAGGCGTGAAAGCAAACGAATGTATATTTTCATTGTTTTTCCGTTTTTCATATTACATTTAATGCACGTTAAACCTTCTTACACGTTAAAAGAACACACACAGACAGACTTAGTCATTTGAACCTCAAATCAACTTCACTTCGTAAGAAAATAAATCAAAAAAGAAGAAAAAAAAAATCCAACTAAAACCTGTAAGAAAATGTGGATATTCCTTAAGCCTTTTTATTTATCTTATCTTATTTTATTTTTTATTTACTTAATATACATTTAAAAACAAGTTAGCCATTTAATCTTCATTGTATTGGAAAGGGTTAAAACAAAACATATATCAGAATTCAATTTTCAAAGTGAAAACAGCATGTCTATTCGTCTGTAATCAAGATAACTCAGAAACTATACATCCTAGGAAGCTGAAATTTTAGAGGTGGCAGTACAGGTCTAAAAAGAAGATACCTGTTCATTTTTTCGTACATCCATCTACTTGTTAAGGAGTTAGGGCTCAAAGTTGACAAAGTACATTGTCATAAAGCGGGACAATTATCACTTTTGGTGACTGTTATTTATGTAGTAGTTATATTGTATCATTGCAATTTCCCGGAAGATTTTGATAGAAATGGACCCAAAGGGGCCCCCAAAAATTATGAGAACGTGAGTCCTGCCCAGCGCTGTTTTAGCCACAAACATGCTTTACTGGTAAAAAGCTTACTGTTAACTTCAGGATATCACTATCCTTACTACGAATGTATTCGAAAGTAGGCAGAACAACTCTTATCATGTTTTAATTATAGTTTCAAAAAAGCAAAAATACAAGAAATTCTTTTTAGATGTCAGAGTTTTTTTGCTCTGGTACTTTCTGCTCTCAGATCACAAATCCTCTAAATTAAAATATACTTAAAAACCACTTCTTTTTCTGCAAGGTTTTTTTTTTCCTTGAATGACTAACGGACTCTAAATTCTTTCCATATTTTAATAACATTTTATTAACGTCAGGAAAAAAAGGAAACATTTAACTTTCCAAAAGCCACTTCCTTGATTCGTCCATTCCCTTTCAAGGCAGTTATAATTAAGACGTCAAATTCTGAAACTGTGGTTTCTGCCTCGCAGTTGTTCTACAAAAGCTTTTGATCTGACATCCAAATTAACTCATATGTTAATGTTTTTTATTAAAAGAATGTAATAAGAGTAAAAAAATAAAAGTGAAAGAAAACCCTCTTGTTTTTAAGTAACGAAAAGAATTCAACCTTTTAAAGAAATAATGGGAATAATGAAAAATACAGTTACAACCAATAAATCATGTTTTTTTTTTTTTTTTTTCCGATATTGGACAAGAAATAGAAAAGTAATACATTCTGTTTCTGTATACTCAAAGCTGAAAAATATGTAAATAATAAAATATATAAAATTAGTTTTATATTTTAGAAATGGAATTATAAACAAATAGTATTTTTTTCCTTATCTTTTGGAATTTTAATTGAAATACGAAGTATTTACAGATTGTTTAGAATTAATAATCATAGAATGAAAAATAAGATCCTTCCATCTTTCAGTTTTTAAAGAATTTCTTTGCAGAATAATGGTAATTTATTATACGGACGAAACTTCAGCTTTGTTATATTTTATTTTTGTAATAATTTTAGTACTCTTTTTCAGTTTGACGCTTCTACTTCAGTTTTATAGTAGAGCTTCGAATCTTGACGGTTCGTGTTCAGTTGTAAATATTCAGGACGGTTTTCGTAGTTTGACGCTTCTTAT
>JAFIDM010008419.1:44434014-44444666 GCA_023159025.1 Thereuonema tuberculata | reverse complement strand
CAACGGTATGTTCGAAGCTTGACGCTTCTTATTCAGCTGTGCAACGGGGTACGTTCGAAGCTTGACTCTTCTTATTCAGCTGTACAACAGTTCATTCGAAGCTTGACGCTTCTTATTCATCTGTACAGCAGCGTTTTCCAAGCTTAACGATTTTTATTTTCCTGTACAATAGCATGTTCGAAGCTTGACGCTTGTCATTTACCTGTACAGCAGTGTTTTCGAACCTTGATGCTTCTAATGTTTTCGAAGCTGGGCATTTCTTGTTCAGTTGTACAGCAACATTTTACAAACCCGAAACTTCGTGTTCAAATAATGTAATACTATACTTTGATGCTTGCTCTTCACATTTAATTACTGTAGCTGTTTAGCTTAATAACGTCTAACTTTGAAAATACGTTGTATACATATTCACTATTTTAAAATTTAAAGTTGAAAAGCGTGTCCCGAACTTTCTTCATATTAATATAGTCTTAGCTGCCTAATCCAGCGTTGTACATTAAAAAGAAAAAAAAGATAGCATTTTATTGAAGGCGAGATATTTAATTACATCTCCTATCATTCATCCTCAACTTTTTAGACGAGTTGGGAAAGGAAATAGGAAAGAAAAAAAAGAAAATGCTGATGATGAACAAAGATTTCGAAACTGCCCAAGGCCATTAAAAAAAAATACTGACAACTTGAATTATGTTTTTGGCTTCTTAACTCGAGAATCAAAGTTATCTAGATACTATATATCTATATCTAGATACAGACAGAATATTAGTTAAATGCAATAGAAACATTTTTGTACAATAACCTAGTAGGAATCCAAAGATGGAGCTAATAATTCAATGTATGTAATCACCTGTCAACTAAATGGTTTCGAAACACAATGTGGAGTAAACTCAAAAGTGAAAATATAGAAAGTTAAGTATTTGTTGTGTTTCAAACATTGAGTTTGAAATCAACGTTTTGTGATGTGATCTATTTTCTGCAGTACTATTTTTCTACTTACTAATATTCATCAGGTAAATTTTATCTAGTCTATGATGCCTGGATTTAATTGTGAGATGTAGAATATAATTTAGATAAGGACTATTTTAAAATTTTGATTTTCGTGATCATGGTCTAATGTTAGGTGGTTAACAGTGGTAATCACGTATGCTGCATTTCTGTTATATCACTATAATAACGAATTTAAATTACCAATATTCATTGTGGTGGGCTTAGTAGACATGGGCCTACATCAACCTTATTGCTAGTTACCTAATGGTGGTCGACAAAAATTCTTAAGTTTACAAATAGTCACCAATAACGCACTCTTTTAAACATGAAAATCACTACATCTAAAGTCCTCCCAGCGAAAGAACGACCGTGGACACCAGATGGCGCAATAGTAGAATTTGAATCGATTGTATATGTCAGTGTTTATGGCGGGAAAGTGTTTGGCTTCTGATAGGTTTGCCTCGCTTGAGAGTCGCCATTGTGAATAGTTTCTCTATACAAACTTCAGTCCTGGAATGATTAAGAGATCATGGGTGTAGTTCAAGGTCAGAGTCATTCTTTCGATGGGAATAGTTTAAAAGATCTTTTGCTGGTTTTTGGAACTTAGCGTGCAAGTAATAACGTACTTGTTTCCTTTAAGCTCATTTGTAATATTTTGTGATTTGTTTCAGAAGCTTCTCCAATCTCTCCACGCAAGAAATATCAATCTCCGAGTCCGAAATTTCGACACGTGCCTTGGCAGCACCGACGATTCCGAGCGAATTCAGTGAGCCTCGAGAACCAATCGGGAACCCTAAGTGGTAAACAAACAATTTACCTTTTCATTTTTCCCATGTAGATTTGTAACTGTCTCTTCTGACAGAATGATAAGAAGACTAATATAAAATAAGCCTAATTGTTTCTGATTACATTAAATTTTTTTATTAGCTCACGAAACATCAAATAATCTAATCTACAGTATAATTTTTTTTTTGTTTTACAAAAATTTTTAAACAAAATTTTTAAATATTATTATAATATTATTATTACAAAAGTAATGTAGTGTTATTATAATATAATATAAATGTTATATATATTTAATTTCGATTTTCCATTATAGAAATTGGCACTTAAAATTTGGCATTTAAAAATTACTTAAAAAAATATTTGTTTACATTAAGAATAAATTAAAATTCAGTGTCTGGATAAATAAATATTCTTGTAAAATGTAAGTTTTGAACTTTTACAAAAAATTCAAACAACTTTATAATTTTAAATAATTGTTTTCAATTGAATAATAGTCATTTATATAATTATGTACTATATTAGTCTAATTTTTTTACAATGTTTTTAGTTTAAACAATAAATGTATTTCAGCATATAAACTTTTACTTTTTTTTTTTAATTGAATTTTTACTTAATTTTTTTAAGTTTTCTTAGAATTTTAAAGTTTTTCATGAAAAACAAATTAACGTACAGAAAATCAATAAGAAATAAAAATCAAATACTGTACATAAACTCAAAGTCGTGATTGTTTATTTATTTATTTATCATCAGTGGGAATCGGGAACGGCCGTTTCGTCCTTTTTATTTCTTAGACTATTGATTTTCTGCACGTTCAATTTGTTTTTCGTGACTTATTGGCTTGCTTTCTTACTTTGTAATTAAAAGCGTTTCTGTTCCCAATGATCATTAGGTCAAAGGTTTTTTTTGAAATTACTTTTAGCATCTGTTTTTTATTGTTCTTTATTTTGTTCAGGAGCCACTTTCGGGAGCGAAAGTGATTTCCATTTACTTTCACTTTCTGGGTTTATCATCGTCGAGGAGGGTGGATTGGACTGAGGAGTCCCTAAAAAGGACGAAACGGCCGTTCCCCATTCCCTCTGATGATAAACTCAAAAGCGTGATTTGTTTATTTATGTGTAGTATTTAAATTTTATTTTTTAAAGCTTTTCATTATAATTTTATCTAATTTTCAAAATAAATAATTAAAAAACTTATAACTTTTTTATTATTATAAATCTTGGTAAACAAATTTTTTAAAAAAAAATTAAGATTAAAATAGTCATTGCAGATAGAATAATTTATTAAATAGTATTAAAACATTATGCATTTCTTTTAAACAGAATAATAACATATTTCCTACATTTCCATATTTATTAAAGAAATTTATAAGCAAATAATAATATTAGCTCTGAATTTAATTAATTACCACTAAAACTGTCAATGATTGCAATTAATCAAAAAATTAAGTGTTTTTATTATGATTATTATTACATATATTCAATCTTATATTTACTGATAATCAATCTTTCAATAACTGATTATTATATCTTTAGATAATATTGTTTGATTTTTTTTTCTTCCTGTTTTATTGTTTACATTATTATTTTTACGGTTGCCATTTTGTACGTTAGTCTTTTGTATATGTTGAAAAAGTAGAAAATTATCGAAAATTCTATTTAAATAGCAAAGTTAGAAAATTGTGAGTATTTCTATGTTGGTGTACGTCTAAGAGGAAATGATTATTGTAATAGTGAATAAATATCATTTTTTATTCAGTGCTTCAATGGCCCGTTGAAGTTCTTCGTAGAATAAAGTCGTTATGGTCATTAGGTAAAAAAAAAAATCACAAATCGTTTTTAGCATGTGATGTGCTCAGCATGAGGCATGAAAGAGTTGAAAAAAAGATTAAGAAATGGAAGAAGAAAAAAAATATGATTTGCAAAAGAAAATTATAGCATGAAATGATGTTATCTGTGAGCATGTTAAAGTATGATTTGATTTATTTCTTATTTTGTTTTTGTAGTGTGATCTCTCTTCCAGTCATTTGAGAATAATGCTAACTCTATCTTTGTTGTATTTGTGTCGACTTGAGTTTATAATTTACAAGTCAACTCTACAGCATTGTTAGCTCTTCAACCATACAATGGATTCAGCCTTTTTTATATAACAAAACAATATCAATGAATAACTGAACAAACATATCGATATAATTACGAACAAGATTAAAATAACAATGAGCAACTTAATGAAGGCAATTATCAACACAGCATTTAGCAATATACCGAATAACATAGATCAGCATAACTGTGAAGAGCGTAATAATCAAAAAAGATCAGCATAACAGTGAGAAACGTAATGAACGTTACGATCAACAAGCCATTGAACAATGCAACAAATAGTATTGTGAACAACATATTGATCAACAAAGATCAACAAATCAGTCAGAAAAATAATGGACAACATGAGGCAACTTGACAATATAACGAATGGTTCACCTTAACAGTGAACAACATATTGATCAAAGATCAACAGTTTGAACAAAGATCAACAGATTGAACGTTGTGATCAACATGACTTTGAACAGTACTACGAATATTACTATTCATAGATCATCTTAATCAAGATGTTGATCAACAAAGATCAACATAATGAACAGCAATGATCAACAGTGAGAAAAATAATTTATATAGTGATCAACACGACATTGAACAATGAATAACATGCACACACACACACACACACATATATATATATACACACACATATATATATGTAATATAAAATGAAACATCGATATGGCGATGCAACAGTGTCCTTAATCTGATATTACAAAATGTAGTCATGCAAAACATTATTCAAAACATTGTTTTCAGATGATTGGAGTTGAGAATTCACATTATATTTATGTAATGTAAAACACAATTTAGGGTTTTTCTTGGAGGGAGGGGGGGGGCATTTCTTGTTGCTAGTTATTTAAAACTTGCTGAACTGGCATGCTTAAGTTTTCATTGTTTGTTTTTTATTTTTTTGAAACCTATAAATTAATCTTATTTTCAGACAATTTATTTTTTTCTAGCTTGTTCTCAAAATCTTATGAACTGCAAAACAAAAAAGAAATCCACAATCAATGTAGATTTCTTTTTTGGCGTGTGTTTTTAGATAGCAGAACGATAAAAAGTAAAAAAGAATGTGTTGCTTTCTATTTAAGACTTATAGTTCTGTTGACATTGCATTATGTGCTTAATATAAATAATTACCGAATCGTATAATAGCGCAAAAAACAATGTGTGATGTAGTAATGGCGGTGTAGTTCCGTTGTAGTGTCATTTCGTGTAAGAATTCTGGTGATTAAGTTGGTTTGTTTTTTTTTTTTTTAGCTTGCATGAATAGAAACCAGAACTAATGTAGTTATTTGGTGAGCTCTCACTCTTGTTTGATCGTATTCTTATATGTTTTGTAGATGATGAAGGCGCTGCTACTCCACCGCCGGCAGCCGACCGAGCTAAGACCGATCTCTACATGCGCCTGGGACTGTTACTTGGGGATAGGGCCCAGCGCTCGCCCCAGGGTCCCTCGAGCCAGAGTAGCCAGGAGTCCTACGCCAGTGTCTCCTCACTGACAAGCAGTGAGACCAATACGGGGTCGGCCAGTGCTAGCCCCCTCTCTACTCTCACAGGTAATAAAGAACACTGTATTTGAATAAATAATCTGTTGATTAACTTTACAATCTTATTTAAATAGTTACGTCTTGTAAAAAGAAAAACGAAATCTGAAACAGTGTAATATAGTAGTCTCCAACTAGTAAGTCGGAAATTACACATTCATTATGTGTAATTGTCCTAATTTTGTTTCTTTTAATCTGAGGAGATTGATTAAATAATCAAAATTTGATTAGTAAAGAAGACGAAATATTTTACGAAAAATATTTATTATTTTGTGCGTGTATGCTTTTATTTTATTGTATTATCCATTTGTCCGCACGTTAAAATTGTTTTTAAATGTATTCCTTTTACAATTTAATCCATCCTAAGCTTAGCTGTGTCTAGCGGGGATTAAATTTTTGCCCTTTTTTATTCTTATTTTATATATTGTGGTTTTAGTTATGAAGGGCCATTTTCTTGTTCATCTTTGCTTTTGTTATATGTTTCTTGGAATCGCTGTCTGTCAGATACTGGGCGAATCCACCTGAAGAAGAGTAGGAACTCTGAAACAGCTGTATCGGATTCCCGGTATCAAAAATACCAAAACAGATCAGTGATTCCTTTTTCATTAGTTATGTGCGTGTATGCTTTTATTTTATTGTATTATCTATTTGTCCGCACGTTAAAATTGTTTTTAAATATTTATTATTCTTTACAAAACAAAATGGGCTAAGTATTTTTTTGTAGTATTATTATATATCCATTACATAAAATAGCTGTTATTACCAGATCAGAAATACAGCCATTACATAAAGGAAAAAAAGTTATTATTTATTTTAATCTCTTATAAAACTAATGTTGCTTCATTTAGTTGCGGCTCACAATAATTACCTGAGGCCTTTGAAATAAAATAAGTTTTAAGATTAGTTCTGTAATGATAACGTTATTGTAAGAACGGCGTGATTAAAACGAGACTCACGAAATATAGGCTGTGCTCTGTAAGACGGTTCATACCTAATTCATCCACAGTTTGTGTCACAATAACACAACATATAGTTCAAAATATTTATGTAAGAAAGATTACTTCTTTTTCTGTATAAATTAGACACTTACTCCCTAGCTTTCTTTGTTCTTCGTATCATATTGCTGATATAAATATACCAGTGGTTCCCAAACACCGGTGGGCGATGGGTTTTTAACTGGTCCATTCTGAACTGAGATAAATAATTGCAGTGAAATTAGCTTTTTATAATCTATGTTTATTATTTTTTTTAAAATTATATGTTGTAATTGTATCGTAATTTAATTAATAGTGCAAATTTGAATCTGAGCCAGTCCTCCAATTTTTCTTGAAATTTTATGGTCTTATTATAAACACAAGAAATCTGAAAAACAGGGTTCTTGCAATCAAGTAAGAAATAGAAAATTATTGAGAAAACCAATATAAATACGTTTCTATTACTTAATAATAGACGAATTATTTTTATGAGGAAATTTAATCATCTTGTCTTTGTGGTTCAGAATCAATGCATGCTCATCGTTTTCTTGATTAATTTATTTTTTTAAGGTTCCTCCGAGCCTGATACTCTCAGTGTCCCCCCACTGAGTTTGAGAGCAAGGGATGCTAGTATGGACAGTATGGCTTCCCTGATGAGTTCCAGTACAGGTAACAGCCAAACGAGTGGTTCTGGAAGTCCTCAAAGCACCATTCCAAGACGCCATTCAGTGACAAGTACGTAGTTATAAGTTATGGTATTTTAGCCTTTAGAAGAATATAACTTAGTTCTGTGGTTTGCCCAGAAGAAATAACGTGTTAATTATGTTATTGAAGACATTTAGATTTAAGCACCAAGGACATGTACAGGTGATAAAGCTCCTTCTTGGAAAACCGTCTTAATTGAAACTGACATGTAATCCCTCCCCTGTGGAAATGGTTAACATAACAACATAGGCCAACCTAATACTGTAAAATATATCTACTGTACATGCTTACATAGTTTTATTTACCAAAATATTATTATAGACCATCAACATATTTATTTTTCCCCTTACATAATTAAGCCATTTTGTTTAATTTACTATTATTCTTTTCAGCATCGGCTCCTGGTCAAGTGGAGGAACTGGCCTTATTTGGCGGCAAGAGGAGGTCTTCTGTCCGAAGGTCAGCAAGAGCTGGCAACGTCAAAGGGCCAATTGACCCAAAGGGTAAATATTGTTTATGACCAATTAATTTGACAAGATAAGAAAAAACAATGGAGGGAAAAGTATGTGTTACTTAATAAATAACGCCATTGATGCATAGATACTGAATTAACACACCTTAATATTTTTTTTTTGCAGTGCGATTTGCCCCATACAGGCTACCCCAAATTTACCTTAAACCCCAATTCTTTGAAGTGCCCCAACAAGAAAAAGAACCTTTCTTTATTGGACGAAACTGGCTATTTAAAGAAATTGAACAGGTAAAAATCATTTTGTATAAATTTGTTGACACTTTTCTCAAATACAACACTCAAGGGTTGAAAACACTCATCATTATACCATTTACGATTTTCTAATTTTCTTCTGTTACTGTTAAAATTCAACACAAAAGTAATTTATGAATATAGTTAATCAGTGATTTGGAATAAATAATCAGCTTGATTTACTGAAACAGTGAAAAACAAAAAAAAAACGTTATTTTCTGTATCCTGTGTTGCCTTTAAAAACAAGATTTTTTTTTAAAAAAGTGCAGTTTTTAAAAAAGTCATTGATTTCTTGTTAAATCTTAACAACCACCAAATCCTACACTGATTTATGTTTCAACGAGGAAAAAAAAACCTTTTTATCCAGTTTTCCAGTTTTTTTAAAAAATCTTTGGAGCTAAGCTGCTGTTTCACCAAGCTGCTGTTTCATTATTACACTGCTTGTCAGCTGAAGTAGCTCCAAGGATTGAGAAAATGTCATTGTTAAGACACTAGACAAATTCTCTTTAAATTGAAAAGTGTTGGAATTATTAAAAATGTAGAAACTGCAAAACCTGAAAAACCTAATGGAAA
The DNA here is from genome assembly GCA_023159025.1 of Thereuonema tuberculata. Lineage (NCBI taxonomy): Eukaryota > Metazoa > Arthropoda > Chilopoda > Scutigeromorpha > Scutigeridae > Thereuonema > Thereuonema tuberculata. The sequence goes on along the minus strand of JAFIDM010008419.1, from coordinate 44,436,238 downwards.
ACGTGAATACTTTTGCAGGCTTTCTCTCAAGAATCCCCAGTTAATAGAGGAGTAGTGATCTCAGGAGGAGTTGGAACAGGCAAAACCTCTATTATCCTTCAGATGGTTGACCACAGTTCATTTGGCAGGAAAAGGGACGAAGGAATATATCAAGGTAAATAGAATCATTTGTCATTGAAGATAACATTAACTAACGTCAATACTTTAAAAACAGAGTTGATTTTATACATAGACGATCTAGGCTTTAATTGATTTCTTTAATGCTGACTATAATTTAAAATTTTCTAATTGTATTCTGTTTGATTTTTTCTCAATATAACCTTTTTTTAATTTCAGAAATTTATGGTGGTAAAGAGTCTCTAAGCGGAAGCCGATCCACTTTGCTGACAAGTTCCAGGTTAAGTCTTGTGCCCGAAATGATCAGGATCATTGGATCACAGTTAGTTGGTTACCATTTCTGCCAAGCAGACAATAATTCCACTTGCTTAGTGCCCGAATTTGTTCACAGTTTGGCAGCTCAGTTGTGTCAGGCCCCTCAACTGGCAGCTTACAGGGCTCTTTTAGGCTCTGATCCCCAAATGCAGGCCATGTTGTCCCTAAAGGAATGTGTTATTGATCCATCGAAAGCATTTGTCAAAGGAATCCTCGACCCTCTCACCAATCTTCGACATCTAGGAAAGATACCAGCAAGCACCTGCATCGTTGTTGTCGATTCCCTGAATGAAGCCGAGTTTCACCGACCAGATTACGGTGACACCATCACCACTTTCCTCGCCAAACATATCAACCAGTTCCCAGAATGGTTGAAGCTTATTGTCACCGTTAGATCACCTTTCCAAGAAATCACAAAGAATTTCCCCTTCCATAGAATCAGGTAATGTTAATGTTTACTTAAAAAGACCACAATTATAATTTCATATTAATAAGTATTATGTATAAAGTAAAAAGGTATAGCCAGTTTAGAAAACAACTTTACTAAATTAATTGTAAATATTAATTAATGTTCTGTTATTACTAATGACTTAATTGTTGAGTACCAAGTGCAATTGACATCCTCTTGCAGCTTTTGTCAGGTTTTCATGTTATCTCAAAAAAAAAAAAAAAAAAAAAAAAACTCTAATGGCGGAGTGCACTAAACCTCCGTTAACTTTGATCGCTGCTAAAGCAATGATCAACTGACATTTTCTGTGTACCAATGTTCGTGAGGGGTTTCAACAGCCGCTAACTGGCTGATCAGATGCCAAATTTTAGCAGCTCGGAAACTGGCGAGTTAAAATTGCGGCATTCAATAGAAAACTCCCATCAGCCCCAATGTTTAAAGATGGCTGGCGTCGGCCTCGATTGAAACCGACTCCTGTGATTTTGACGATAAAATAGCTATATTTATTCCTATTAAGTATTTCGAAAATAATGTTGAATAAGTTTACTTCCTGTCAAGATTCTTATCAGGACATTTCGTATCGACAATGAAAAAAATTCCGTTTTTTTTCTACTCCGTAGAGGCTGCCATTTTTTAACATACTGCGCCTATGCACAGAAATCCGGAAGTGACGTTCATTGTTATTAACCAATCGCAGCCACTTTTATAAACACATTAGGTGTTTAGCGAACATCAGTAAATGGCTGACGAAACATTGTTGGTGCACAGCAACTGTTACTTGACGGCAGGTTTTTCACTATCGCTTCCATAACTAATGACTGCTTCGATTGTTGGTTGGTGCACTCGGCCCTAAAACTTCAAATTAAATAAATGACACATCTTGATAAAACCCCTTAAAACATTCATTTAATCGTGATATTTCGTCTTCTCTTTGCGAAAAGACTTCATCGAACGAATGAGAATAGGAAAACTATATTTATCTTCCTCTAGAATTCGTATTACGTATATTTACGTATAATTCGTATTACGTATAATTCGTATTAAGTATATTTACGTATAATTCGTATTACGAATTCTAGAGGAAGAAAAATATAGTTTTCCTATCCTTAGTCGTTCGATTAAGTCTTTTCGCAAAGTGAAGACGAAATATCACGATTAAATGAATGTTTTAAGGAGTTTTATCAAGACGTGTCATTTATTTCATAATAAAAAGGTTTAACGTGCATTAAGGTAATATGAAAAAATGAAGAATAATCTCTAGAATGCACAAACTCATTAGTTTCTTTGCTTTTCACGAATCGATAGCAATCTGGGACAGCTGTTTCGTCCTTATGAGGACTCATC
>JAFIDM010008419.1:44393709-44424014 GCA_023159025.1 Thereuonema tuberculata | reverse complement strand
AAGGTTTCCAGCAAGATCGTAATCTGAATTGTCGTCTACATGGGTCTCTGTATGGCTTGCTACAATCAGGACGTTGTTGGACCGACAGAGAAGTTGAATATTTGAAAAATAAAGGTTTTTGAACGTTCAAAAGTGGATCCTAATATCTATATGTTTAATCACAATGGTGAGAAAGCTCTTGTTACAACATTTGTTGACGACTTCATGGTAATTGTAGAAAATGACAAAGAGTTGTTAGAAGGGTTGATGAAATATTCAATAGATATTTTGAAGATAAAAATCTTGTGAAGTTCATCATTTATTGGGAATCCGTTTTGATCGCAAAATCAGAAACACGGTGAAGCTCAGTCAAACAACTTACATTGAATCTCTACTTGAACGGTTCAAAGTCAACATGAATAAAAATGTCTCTCACCAATAGAGATCAAAGCAATTCTAAATATACACTTGAGAGCAGAAAAATCGCACAATTACATTTTTTGATCTTTTTTTTTTTAATTTTCCTCGCCTTTCGTAATTTTTTTTTAATCAAAATAATGTCAGTTTAAAGATCGATTCATCACCTATCCAATGATGCCACTTAAGTGAGTAATTTAAGTTAAGTTAAATTTCCCTTCAAAACCAACACAATAACAACAATAGAACAGCACCTCAAATTGATAAAATCGATGAAAAATCGAATGAGGGCCATAATTAAGGCTAGAGGAGGAATACCCGTTATTAATAAAGATTGTTTTATAAATGTTTATATTGAATTTTGTTTTAATAACCATTTCCCAGGCTGTACGAAAACGAGGTTTTCGGCTAGGCTAGGGGATTTCTCCAAAAAAGCACTCTGCTTACACGCAATTCACACAAGTGATATTGATGTATAGTCGAAATGACAGAGACTAACGCCGTGGTTTAGTTTAAAGCATATACACAGTTTATTTACAATTATTTACAGGTTTATATACATATTGGACTGGATTCTGAGAATCTGATAGAGCTGCCTTTTTGGTCCGTCACGGACTTGCTCGAAGCTTTCTGTGCGGTCCGCTACTTGGAGAGAGGACAAGACACGTCGCTGATTGGTCCCCCGATTCGGCCAATCACAGGACATTAATTGGCCACTCGAGAGGACTTCTCAACTTTGTATCAATATCGTTGGATAGGTGATGAACGATCTTTAAATTAAAATTATTTTGATTCAAACAAAAATTGCGAATCACGAGGAAAATAAAACAAAAAGTAAACAAATGCAACTGTGTGATTTTTCTGCTCTCAAGTATTTTACATACACTTTTACATAGCTAAACACTCTACTAATAACAACTTAGCAAGAAAGCATTATGGCACGAGTTTGTTCTGTCTGCATCAAACAACTTCGACAATCACTGGACAGATTTTGATAAAATTAACAATTTTTCTTGTTTGTTTTTTTTTTAACTGAAATACTAGAAACACACTAAAATTGTTATTAATAACCTTTTTGTATATTTAAACCAATATTAAAAAAATTAAAAAATATACAATACAAAGGGTCCTAAAGTGCTTTCTCCGAAATTGTCCTGTCCATGGAACTTTTAAATTAGTTGTATTGTATATTTTTTAGTAATAGTTTAAATATACAAAAAAAAAATTATTAATAAGAATTTTAGCGTGTTTCTAGTATTTCTTTTTAAACATATCCTGTAGTACACATGTTAAAACATTTTTTTTCAAAACTGTTACAAAAATAAAAATCAATGATTTTTAATGATTAATGAAAATCAGTAATAATTAGGCATCAATAGTAACAACTGGCTAAGTAAAAGATGAACATTATCGTACAAAATTTTAAATTAATAGTAATATATAATATGCACTGGTGAAATTTAAAAAAAGTGATTTATTTACTCTTTTTTCGTATTATGTCTCAAGTTGATCTCGAGGGAATCTGGATGAAGCAATTGTCCAGATTCAGGTTGATATCAACTTGTTGTGTGGTTGAAAAATATGTATTGTTATTACTTACTTATATACTGGTATATTTATACATATATTATATTATATTATGATATTATTTTATTATGTATATTTATATATATATATATATTTGTAAACTACTTGACTGTGGTATCTTAAATAATCAAAATTAGTGATGCATTAACTTTTGCTTGATATAAATAAACTCAAAGAAACAAGGCACATGCAAACAACAAAAGCATGATAACATTATAGATATATTAGTATGGAATAAATGTAAATAATGCATATGTTTTCTTTTTGTAATTAGGTGAGCCGATTGCTATTACTAGCTGGGGCATTGGCAGATTACAAGACCGAGTACCTTCACAACTCCCCAATAATTGTTGTGTCTGCATCGGAGGGTTTCCTGGACATGGCAGCTTTGTTGTTGGAGTTCGGAGCTGACGTGAATTCAAAGAATGACTTGGGACAGACGGCGTTAAGTCTTGCTGCGGCAAATGGTCATACTGACATTGTCCAGATTTTATACAATCATGGAGCACAGGTGAGAACCTTATGTTATTTCTTTAAATTCTTAGGTCTTTATAATGGCTACTCATTGTTATTCATTTCTCAGAATTCCGTTAATGGTATTTTTCATAAATCATCAGCATAATGGTTTAAGGATGGTATTAAATTGATTCAGGGACAATTTCAACACTAACATTTCCATGAATTCTACATGTGTACAAATATACAACACAGCTACCATGAAACCATAAGTCACCGGTACACCAGATTACCAACTAATTTAATGACGTATGTGTGTGTGTGTGTCTTTTTTCTATTGAATTAACTTATTTTTATAATAAACTTTTTTTTTTATAGGATGATTTACATTTCTTTTAATTTGCTTTACTTCAAGAACAAGTTTTGAAATCTTCCTGTATGTAAAGTATTTATCATTGTATTCATTACTCATTATATTGTTTGACAACAAGATACTTATTGTTGATTGGTAATGAGATATTAAAGGAAGAAGAATTTTTTTTTCAAAAATAAGCACTCATTTAAAACAACTACCTAACTCAAAAATGATCATTTACGGGTTGTTTGCAAAAAAAAAAAAAAAAAATGGGTCTTTGGGGTTATTTTTATTGGTAGAACTACATAACTGAGAGAGCAGTTGTGTCAGTATTGCATCATCATATTTCATCAACTTTCGTACTCTTTTTCTGGAAATGACATTTTTTGAGTTATGCGAATGAGCGATATAAAAGTTCAAACGAGAAGGTTAAAATCAAAGGAATGTAAATGACCCTTTGTAATTGTAAAAAACAGCAAGTTTAAATGTAATTGTTTTGTAATGAAAGAATTAAAGTGTCTAGGCTGTACATTGAATATTCAAAAATCTAAAGCTTAGAGAGTTTAAAATTAAAAGGTGGATTAACTTTTCTTGAAGTCCTTCAAAAAACTAACACTTATTCTCTTCCTTATTCATTTGGTCATTAAAATACAAGAGTTCAGTAACAGCTCTCAATAAAATTAAAAAAACAAAACAAACAAAATCAATATTTTCTTAAAATAACTGCATTCATTTTAGAATTTCAATTTTGGTAATCTGTAAGATGTTAGACTGGTTGGGATGAGGGAAGGGAATCTCAAATGAAGGCTGAATTAACATCAAAAAGTTTTTGTTCTTTTAATTGAAGTAACTGTTAATTTCTTGTTCTTCTTAATTTAGATCAACACCGTGGATTCCAATGGATATTGTTCCCTTGTTAATGCAGCTGTGAATGGTCATGTGGGAACATTGAGTTTCCTGATCCAATGTGATTGGCCGACCCCATCTGGATTAACAATTGGTTTACCTGAAGCAGCCCAGCAAGCATTTGTTGGAGCAGCAGCCAAAGGACATACAGCAGTAAGTGAAGTCAAATATAAAAATTAAATAGTTTTTATAATTTTATGATAACTTTATAATAAAAACATGATTAAAGAAAAATCTTTTGATTTTTAATAGATTATTTTTAAGATCTTGACACTGATGAAACTGTTCAGTAATTTTTTTTTTTAATGTTTGCCAGTCCTATTATGTATTCAAAAATAAAGAATACCTGTAATTTAGGTGCTGATAGATTGATATACAATTATTAACTGTAGATTAATTAACTTTGTTAATTATCTAATACAAATGAAAAGAAACTTAACAAAAGTTAATAGTTAAAATTTTAGAGTAATATTCTCATCAATTATATCAGCGATTAATAAAGTTTTTGCATTTTTAATACTTTTTAGTGTTTCAGAATTATATTTTTCCCTATTAATTTGACTGAATAATTTATATTTTATATAGTTTTCCAATCTTAGACCAAAATTATTATTCATTTTATTGATTTGAAAGGTTTTTAACCAATTGTATATAGTTATTTTGTCATTATTTTGATTATTTTTTTCCATATAGTAATCGCTATATAAATGCAGTAATTAATGGTGAATCGGGTATCTGGTGTACCTAGTCAAAGTATCACTATTTGAAAATTGTCTGGACCTAGTAGTAGATCCTATATCTGTACTGGGTCATTGATCTTTATGCTTTGCTTTTTTTTTTTTTTGGATGCTGGTTCACAATCTCAGAGATAAATGTTTTTCATGTTAGTTCAGACATCCATTTCTGCTGATCTTAGCTTTTCACTTACATATTTTTAAGATAAAACAATTGAAAACAAATAATAATTGTGATTCTAGTTTAATTATTTTATGTATAGGAAAGCACAATACATTTCTTAAAAATTGAAAAGTCAAATCAAGAAATTAACCATTGGATATTTTTTTTTTTGAACTATTTGCTGAATATATAGCATGTTTCTCATGTTTTGTGAATTACTTTACTTCCAGGTTTGTGAATATTTACTTAATTTGCCCGTTGTGGGTCTTGATCTTTCCGACACTCTGCTTGGAGAAACAGCTCTAACAGCAGCAGCTTTGAATGGTCACAAGGATACATGTTCGTTGTTGCTTCAGCGAGGTGCTTTGGTCTCAGCCAGTGGTCAGAAAGGAGGAACACCACCTCTTGTGGGTACTGTTAAGGAAGGACATTGGGAAGTAGCTGATCTTCTGTTGCTTCATCATGCAGATGTTGATCAGGGAGACTCTTTTGGGAAAACAGCACTGATGATGGCTTCAGCTGAAGGACACCTGGGAGTATTGGAGCTTCTTCTTACAAAAGGTAATCGATTCGTATTGTTGGATACTTTTCATAATTTTGTATTAATTTTTATTGTTAGCAATTTTATTTTAATTGCTGTATGTCAAAGCATTCATTACTGTACTTATTTTAAAAATATAACACCGATAAATATTATTCTGTTTCATGCTTTGATAGTGTGTATTTACATTTTAAAGTAAGCTTGGTTTCTTACATCTTAACACCTTTAAAAATTTTAGTTCATCTCTATACTAAAAGAAAAACAGAAATATCTTAACTGTCAACAGGGCCGGCCCAAAGGGGGTGGGGGCAAATCTAGGTTGTTGTCTGGTGCCCCGTGCCAGGAGGGGGCCCCACAGCTGGCTGTGGATCTTTATATGTTTGTTATTTGCTGTAATATTATAAAACTTTCATTCGGCCAGCCATAAAATTTTTTAGGTTATTTTCTTTGTTTAAATTCAGCTAAAAGCCCATGACTGTAGCAACTGTAGACAACCAAAAAATGTGTAATTTTAGATAGTGTCTGTAGGGAGTTTAGGGGAAGTTATCCCTCATCTCTACTGGGAATTAAAGCCAGCCCTTTCAGCTTGTAGTCAATACTTAACCACTTGACTAGAGGACCCACTTTGGAATAAGCCATTTAGTTAAAAACAAACAAGGGATTTTGATAATTTTTATAACTCTGCATCAACAGGAAGTAGGAAAGTCATATTTGATATTTTAATTTCAGTATTAATGTTTGTAATGTAGGCTTACAGTCAAGGTCTTTATGTGTATATGCATTATAAATTAAAATTGAAAAAGATATAATTAAAAATACTTTGAATAAAAGTTTTCATATCTAGATGTTTAAAGATAGACTTAATTATGATGATGTTATAAAATGTTTTTATTCATCTACATGACTTACATTAATGTTTTTAAGGTTTAAATAAAATTTATAGATAAAATATTAAATAAACTGATATATACTGACTGGTAAGATGACAAAGAAATATACATTTATTGTTTTGTGCTGTTAAAGAAAAGTTCTTAACAGATGAATATTATGATTTGATGACTAAAATATTATTTATCTTTTCCATTCCCTTTAGGAGCATCAATAGCAAAAGTTGATAAGGATGGATTAACGGCTTTGAGCTGGGCTTGTAAGAAAGGACAATTTCATGCAGCTCAGTGCCTTGTAGAACACGGTGCTTCCATCAACACAACTGATAAGACAGGTCGTACACCTCTTGATCTTGCTGCAACCCATGGTGAACCAGCAGTTGTAAGTATATGCTAACGTTATACCTATTACAATAAACAGTACAAGAGTTATTTTTTTAGTACATAAAAATAAATAAGTATGATTTCTTTATCACCAAATTCTGAATTTTAAATTAAAATCAACTGGAAAGAATTTCTAAATTGCTTCATTTTGAAATTAGGTTCAACTACTTCTTGATAAAGGGGCTTTATTGGAACATGTAGACCACAGTGGAATGAGACCTTTAGATCGTGCCATCAGTTGCCGAAATACAGATGCTGTTGTTTGTTTCCTCAGAAAGGGTGCCAAATTAGGTAAATATAAAGTGTTGACTCAAGTTTGATTACATACGTAGTTGTGATTATTACAAATATTTATGCTGTATATTTATAAAATTAAGACTGGAGCAGGTTTTAACTTAACAGAAATATAGGAGCCTAAAAGAAAGTTTGTTTGTTTATTATAGGACCTGCTACCTGGGCAATGGCTGCCGGGAAAACAGAAATTTTGCTGCTTCTGCTCAACAAATTAATGGAAGATGGCGCACTTCTGTATAAAGTAAGAAATAATTCCAAACTCAATATATTAGCATAACAGGCTTTGATGTTTTATGGTGATTGATTAAACCTATCTTTCAATAGTGAAAAACAAATTCAGTGTGAACATGTTGTATAGAGGATGAATTTTCAACAACTTTGGAGTGATGTCTTAGTACATCATCAGGGAAAAGCATAAGAAAGTAATATAAAACTAGTTGCGACCCATGAAGTATTTACGGAAGTAAAACAAATTCCACATTTTTTAAAAACGCAAGATTGAAAAAGATGTTCTAAGCTAATTTTTTTAGAAGTCATGATTTCCACAACAGCCCATATGTAATTTGAATTTCGGCTTATTTGTTAAAATAATATTATAATATTGTTAAAATAAAAAAAAAAATAAGAAATTGATTTACCACTTTCGTAGTAGCCAGTGCTACGGTTTCTCATTATGAAACATGATGGCAACATGCTCCCTAAAAGAATAGGTTCGTCAAAATTGAGGCAATATTAACGGAAGTAAAACAAATGCCTAATTTTTGAAATATCCTGAAATTTTTGGAAAACACAAGATTGAAAAAGATGTTCTAAGCTCATTTTTTTAAAAGCCATGACTTCTGCAACAGCCCACATATAATTTGAATGACTTAGCCAAATTTTGTTAAAATAAAAGAAAATAAAAAATTGATTTACCAGTTTCAACAATAACAATAATGAATGTCCCACAGCCAACACCAATAATCCTGTCTGGGCAACAATGAGGGCACGTGCATCGTCATTGTCCCTCATTGTCATGAGTATTGAGAGAGTGGCGACACAGCCGAAATTATGTAAAAACTGAGGTTTTACAAACTCTGATAAATTTTGACGCATGAACTTCATGCATTTCAGTGTAAACTTCATTTATGTGGGAAAGAAAATCTCAATAAGCTGATAGTAATTATGTAATTGCGATTCGTCGTGGTGAAGTGGAGAAAAAGTAGAGACTCCATCTTTATACATGAGCATGACGTCATGCCTGACATGTTCCAATGCTGCACTGTGATTGGTTATTTCAAATTACAAATTTACAAAACTACAAATCTACAAATTTACAAAGATCGTGCAACTTTTGCCTATTAATAGGATGATTGGAGGTTTGAAAGAGAAATTGTAAGTGTTTTATGTTATCACTATTCTTTATCCTGAATAGCTAGTGTATATAACAGTAAAATTGATGAAAATTCATCCTCTCTTCATATCCAGTAAGTATATTTTTGTTCTTTATTTTAAACATTGAATTTATGAAGGACAAGAGCACAAAGGCTCTTGCAATAAACAATTTAAGCAATAAAAACTTGTGAATTCCTTTATAACTCTCTTTGGAGATTCAATGCCTCTCTTAATTGGTGGGAGTGGGAGAAAGTAATGCAAGCACAAAAAGAATACAGGGAAGATACAGGCAAAACAAAGACATGTTGTAGACGAATTTGTGGGTTGACTTAGCTTATGATATGGTTATATTGAACACCGTAAGCTCTTGATACAGCAAGTCAAGAAATTTTACAGCATTCTTGCTACTAAAGTAAGCGTTGAGATTCCTGAAAGATTTGGATTTCAAATACAGTGAATTAAATGTGAAAAGGGAATAATATTTATAAGTAAAGTTACTGAATAAAACAAAAATTTAGTAATTAGTAAAACAAGTTGTGAAATTGCTAATCTTTGTTTTCTTTCTATTTCTAAAGAAAAACCGATTGAAAGAGGCCGCCCATCGATATCAATACGCCCTCAAAAAGTTTCCATCTGAGGATTTAGGCGATGATGCTCCAACTTTTCAGCAGCTAAATGTGCAGCTTCTGTTAAATCTATCTCGTTGCAAGCGAAAAATGAAGGTGAGTTTCTTAAAAAAAAAATCATTAAAAGAATTCAGTATCAATTCCTTTATCAAAGTCTCTTACAGTAAATTGTGAATATTATGATATATCGAATCTGATGCTCGCAATTTCCTATAGGAATAATTGGATATGAATAGGAATATTATTAATCCAGTTTTTTTTTTTATAATTCATGTGAATATATCCTTTTATTTAAATTAACATCACTTAACAGATTTATTATTATTATTCTTACTGTTTATACTGATTCATTATAATTGTTTTATTTTCAGGAGCTTGATGCTGCTGTTGAGTTAGCAAACAAAGCCTTAGATATTAATTCTCGGTCTTTTGAAGCCTTTTACGCCAGAGCAAGAGCAAGAAGAGATATGAGGTAGGATATGATCACTTAATTTTAATTATCAGTTACAGCTACCATGAAATAAGATTTATATTACTAAGTTAGAAAGAAACTCAATATTTAGTTTGATCATTGTGTTGATTCTGTACTAAAATTTTCCTGGAGTATAAACAAAAATAGATAAGTAAGTGTGAAGAGATGAGATGCCTTTACATTGTGACAGTTGGAATAAAATCCTCTTCAATTCCAATGCATGAAAGTCATTAAAAGGCATGCCAATGTGGAGATGATAGTGCTGGAAGAAATTGGAATAATTTTCTACGTTTCAGCCATTTCAGCTTCAAACCATTTGTTGTGGTGAGAAATGTAATTGAAAGGAATTTGAACGAATGATGTTCTTCAATAATTGAGGCATTAAATTAACTAGTAACAATTCCAGAAAATGATTCCCAATGATTTCACAGAGTGTTACAGTGTAACTTTGTGTCAAGAAAACTTTTTTCTAAGTAATAAGAGTTTTCACCTCCTTTCATCAAGGACAAGATCATGAATAAGCCCAAAACAATATCCTTCAAGATTCTTACTACATTAGATAGGAATATTGATTTTTGCTTTAGATGGTATTACTTCAAGCAGTAGTAGAATATTACTGCAATCATGAATTTTTTTTTTCCTTTGGTAAACTTGACCGTGTAGATAAAACATCTAGGAGTTTAAGTATCCCACTATAGGCCTATGCAGGTCCTTGGGGTCGGGTGTGATTGATGCCCGCCTGCCTTTTAACCCCTAGGAAAGAAGCCCAGGACCCATTCAACAGAGGACTGGTTAGGTTCTAGGACCCATTTGGAGGAGAATGGAGTGTGGGAAAATCCTTGCCCTCCCCCGAAGCTATGGATCGAACCGTCCACCTCCAATCCACAGCCAAGTGCTCTTATCACTCGACTACTAGGCTCAACACTTAGTCTTCTATTCTAAAATTTTAAACTCTTCTAAATCTCATATTACAATCCAAAGTATACTGTGTCTGAATTTGCCAAAATAAATAGTCTAATTACTATTGGTGTGGGAAATTCTTCCCAACGACAAAACAATTAAAACAACCATAAGGAAGGAAAAAGGTTCAGAATTTGTACTCTGCCCCCCCCCCCCCCCTTGAGATCACAGGCCAAAGCTATGTATTACAAATCCTCCTTTTCTAGAACACAGGCTTCTTCCCATGGTGTTCTGAATGGTGTTCTGGAGAAAGCATGATGAATGGAGACCTAAGGAAAAAAGACCTTCATTAGATGGTCTCTGACCACTTACAGGCACCCAATATAGAGAATTGCTGGCTGTGAATACAGAGGAAAGTGTGCTCCAAAAAACTTATTAATATTCGAAAGAAGTAGCTACTCAAAATTAAAAGTCTAACACATTAATTAAGATTTGTTCCAAAATATTTGTGCCTTTTCATTTTAAATCAGAGATGAAAGCTTCATGTGAATGTATATATCTTCATTGGAGGCATTTGGAAATAATTTCATTAATAATATTATTATTATTATTATTAATTCCATTAATAATAAAGTAGGGAATGGTAATAGTATTTCATAAATAACATCACATCACCCTTAAAGCATAAATAAAATATTTAAAATATGTTTTATGATGCAAATTTTTGAAAAGAGTATTCGACTTTCCTTTTTCAAGCTACATAATAAAATAACAAAACAGGATAATGTTGAGCACTAACTTATTTAACAAAATATGTAACCTAACACAATAATAAAAACCACATCACTATTTATACAATTACAAACAATAATCCAATATATTCCCTATTGGTAACTTAATAATACTCACTGGGTTAATTTGTAATGAGAGATTTGTAAATTTCGCTCAAGACATGGTAAAGTGTCAAATTTACAAATCTCTCATTAACCTCTACACCTTTTCTGTTCAAATTTTGATCTCTCGTATTCCTTATGAGAATACTTTCTATCACTTTCTAAAGTGATAGAAAGTGTTCTCATAAGGAATATGAGAGGTCAAAATTTGAAGGTGTAGAGGCTAATGCTCAAGACATGGTAAAGTTAAATTCAAACAAAATTATGAAATTTGAAGAATTAATAAATTAACCAGTGAGTATTAACCAGTAAGTTAATGCTTAAAGTTATTTTTTTTTTGTTATTTTAATTGTTATTTTATTACGTAGCTGAACAAAGTCGAATACTCTTTCTAAAAATTTTCGTTATAAAACATTTTTTAAATATTTTATTTATGTTTTAAGGGTGATATTATTTATGAATTAATATGACTTATTAGAAGAGATAAGGAGGAAAAAGGGATTAGTAAGGTTAAATAATAAAAAAAAAATAACTAAAATATTTTGCTTATTTGAATTTGTATTTTTGTTCCTGGCATTCCTTCCCTTTAAATAAAGATTTTTTTTTTTTTAAATTAAAGAAAAAAATTAATAAATATAGTAATAATCCTGTCTTCAGTGGTTCTTGAATCCTGCTGTAAATGTAAAAAAAAAAGATGGGTCTTAACATTACAGGAATTATTTTCTAGCACTTATTTACAAAATTCAGACATACAATTTTAATGTTAAATCAAAAGTTAAAATTAGTTCCTAAGCTTTAACTTGATGATTCAGTTACGGTGAAAGAAACCAATCTAAGTATTACAAGCTTGAGAAAGGATAATTGATTTTAATTTAAACTTATATAAGCATTTTTCTTTTGAAAAACATAAAATTACTAATTTCAACTAGATATTAACTTTATGATCACTTCTCTGGAATGTTAACAATAATTAATATGGTAAAACTTTGATGAACTAATTCCTTTTTTTTTTTTTATTTCTTCCTCAGACAATTTCAGCTTGCTCTAGAAGATCTGGAGATAGCCCTGAAATTAGTTCCTCATAACAGAGATATCCGACGTATTCTTCTTCATATGTTGGAGGAGATTAAGGTGAGGATTATTTTCATCTGATATCAAGAATAAAGAGAAATTGAAAATAAAATGCAATTACTTACAAAAAGGATAAAAAGGAAAAAAAAAAGATGGTAATTATCCGACAAATTTGGAATACTAAGCATATTCCATCATCAGGAATGGCACAAACATATAAGACATCAGAAAACACTTAGGACAATACAAGGTGAGAATGCATCTAAATTAATGCATTCCCACCTCATGATGTCCTATATAGTTGTGCTGTCTCTGATGATGGAATACGCTTAGTATTCTGAAACTATCAATTAATTACCATTTTTATTCCTTTTTATCCTGTTTATAAGTGTGTGTGTTTTATTTTCAATTTCACTTTATTTTAATACATGCACATTAAAGCCTCCTTGTTGATATCAAGAATTAAAATTTAAACTTAAATTTAAGAATTTAAACTTTGACAAACTGTTTAGAAAATCAAAACTGACATTAGATTAAATCATTTCATCTGTGATTAGTAACTAATAACCGACTTTTTTATTATTGTAGGTTCAGGGAATAGAGGATTCTCATCTTCTTGCACTTGGTACTCTCAGCGGTTCACTGGAGGCTATGGATAGCAGAACTGAGGAATTACAAATCTAAAGTATTCTGCTCCAGTGCCTTCAATAGCATTCCATATTTTTGACACCCCTATTCCTCGCTGATTCCAATGTAGTGGTAGTTCCCCACCTGCATGAAATATTACTTACAGTGCTTAGAAATCCAAATTCTTAGAGCACTGCTCAAACCTTCCATGTATTGCTGGACAGTTCTGTCTGACAGAAATACAAGAGTGCTTTTTACCTTGCAAACCCCACTTGCTAGTGACGACTCGTTCCTCTTTTTTCAGCAACAATGCAATTCTCATAGGTCAACATAGAATCCACACCTAGGACTTGGTTTGATTGCAATTTCTTCTTACGAGGATTGTGTGTATGTCTGTGATAAAAGCGTTGTTGAATGCAAATGGAATGGGTAATGTGTGTGGAAATAAAACAACAGCTTAATTCATTCAAGGTGTGCCGAACGAAGGACTTCTTTTCGACGGCTGAAACAGAAACCCAATACTGCCAACTGACTGGTCATCTAATGACAGTAGGCCTATTGCTGCCTTAGATATCATTTGAATGACCTGTATACAATCTCAATATAAGGCTGCTTTAAATAAAAGCAATGCCCTTATAGCTGTGACAGGCAAACGTAATTTTGATTGAAGACCACTGGCATGTATGCATTTGAGTGTTACTCCTAGAGTTGCAACTCGTGCAACATGCATCGTCTTCTTATAGGCTACGATAGTCAATATATTTATGGTTCTTTGCAGTCTGGGCTTATAGTGGTATGGCCACCTTTTAAGTAATGTTTAGCATTTATTAACATAGTGTGGATTTTGAGCTTTCTTGTATTTTACAAGTTGTTGAATTAAGAGTGAGCTTGTGTGCATTTTTTCTTGCTTTATCTTCCAACTGACTTGCCCATGGCAGACAGTTGAAACGAAGGCAGCTAAGTATTTTTACCCTTGTTTTTGTAGATTAAAATGCAATTATTATTATTAAGGCTAAATATCATTCTGATTCTCCATTATTTAAATGCATAACTGAATTACAAATAAGTTTTTGTACTTTTTATAATTTAATGAGGATGATATTTATGACGTGTAATGGTTTGTCAGGCTAAGTTTATTAAAGTGATGGAAGTTATAATAAGAATTTATTTTTTTCAAAGGTAAGAGATTACAGAATATTAGTAGGATCAAAATGATAAAATTAGCTATTGCATGTTAGCAATGAATACGTTTTTTTAAATATATTATAGATACGATTTGCTGTTCCGTCCTAATTAAAAATAAAAGATTTCCATTAAGTGAATTTTGGAGGAAAAAAAAAAAAGTATTTTCTGGTTCCGATCACACAGTCATATTTACAATATTATGAATGACCTTCTTATGAAGGTATAAAAATAAGCTTAGTATCCTCAAAGTAACTTTTCCATTGTAATTGTGCCAATATTTAAAAAAAATTAAATTAAGTATTGAATTTAAATTGTGTTAAAGAGTGGGTTTCTGCATAATGTGCCAATTTATTTTTTTTAATTACAAAGCTAATTTCTTTTTGTTGATTTGTTTCAATAGGCAAATGACAATCCATTCTTTAATTTTCTTAGCCCATTTTCAAATCAATTGTAAGCATATCTGTAAATAGTTTCCATTTTTTTACGATGATATTTAATTACAAACAAATATTTGTTTAAAATACCTTATTCAGACTTGGATGAAGATAACGTTAACATATTCTTCTTACATTCAGTGTAACTTTTTGGTTTCTGTATTCTATTAAACAAATTTTATTGTATAGGGTTGGTTTGGAAATACTGAATATGAATTTTATTTTGCTTCAATGTTTTGTAAATAGTCTATTTTTAGGTGTTTTCAGAAAGAAACTAGAAGCACTTATTACTAAATATATTTCTTTTTGAAATGCCACATAAAACAAATATTTGACAAGATTAAACACATCTTCAAATGCAATTTGTAAATTATTTTTTTTTCTTACTTGAAACATAATGATTCCGTTCATGTAATGAAACCATTGTATAAAGAGAATCTTTCTTTGTCCACTATGTTTATATCTTCAGTTCTTTTTTGTTTTGTTTCTATTGACTCAGCCTGTGTGGTCAAGGAATTGGTAAATAAATAATTATGCTGCTATATAAAATGGATTTGCATTTCTTTCAATAACAGAATACTCATGAAAGGTTAGGACAATTGAAAAATGAAAGTGCTTTTGTTTTTACACGACTACAAAAACATTTGTGTGGAAAAGCTCTTAGATAAATGTTAAAATTATTCAAAATAAGATGATACTTCACACGTACACTCATATTTCAATACCATGAAGGAACCATCAGAATGGAAGGAAATTTATTACACACATTACTATTAGTGATACAAACAAAAGATTGAAGTTTCTGAGCAATGTAGCAACAGTACTCAAAATAAGTATAGTGCAAAGCCTCCACAAGCTGCTTTAGCCGTGGCATCGAATCAAACAGGTCTTGAATGTGTTCCTGGGGTATCGCCTGCCAGGCTTCTTCTATCCGAGTCCACAGTTCATCGGTATTGGCTGCTGAATGACAATGATGGGCCAAGTGACCAAGTAACCATATCCCAGACATGTTCAAAAGGTGAACTTATCGGGCGAATATGCAGGCCAGGGAAGAAGATGTATCTGCCTTGTTTTGAAGACGGCCTGGACATTTCTGGCAACGGTGTCAGACATTGTCTTGTTGGAATATGACTCTAGGAGTGTGCTGAAGAAAGGGCTGATATTACTTCAGCCTCCAGAACTTCCCTGATGTACTGGTTTCCATTGAGTGCCCACAATTTGCATCAGCCGAGATCATCTAAGACATCCAATTGCTCTGCAAACCATCACGCTGGACAATGCAGTCTGGAAGATGGCACCCACCTTGATATTGTCTAATGCGTATGCGGCCATCATTGTAATCCAAGTTGAAGCGGGAGTCGTCCGAAAATATGACATCGTGCCAATCTGCATGCCAGTGGGTGTGTTCATGAGCCCATTGTAGCCTGAGAAGTCGATGGTGAAGGGAATCCTCCGCAAAGGAATACATGGACACAGTCATTGCACAGCAGACTCTGTTGAACCATGGGACCTGTTGCAGTGTTCCAACATTTTGCTAACACTTGAGAAGAAGCTGAATAGTCCATCACTACCATGTAGATGAGGTGTCTATCATAACATGATGCCATCACGTTTTGTAATCCATTTCCAGATTTTCAACTTGTTCTGTTCTCGTCAGTCCACTGCTTCCGCATTCACATCACTGTCATAGCATTATGCACTATTTGAGCAGCAATTTTGTGGTATAAAAATTCTCCTTCACGCAATCCGATCATTTGGCCCCGTTCAAACTCCGTAGCTTGCTTAAAAGGCGCCCTTTGACGTTGACGAGACATACTGACTCCAGTAGGCACGTGTACAGCTCACTGACGGTGGAAAACTACTTGTCTGAATCCATAACAGTCCTCTACTTATATGCTCTTACATGACAGTTCAGAGGGCGCTGCTGAGTCTAGGCATGTGCAATCATTCCCAAATTTTAATCATTTGCATATGTCACTTCATTTGCATGTTTCCTTCATGGTATTAAATTTTTCACAAACATGAATGTATAAAGCTAAAAATACAACCAGTTTTGCTGATCTTCAGCCTTGTGAAGTGACAAAATTACAAAAAGTCTAAGATTTTAAACATTTTTACCATGGAATTAATTAATTTGTGATGACAATCATAATGTATTACTTAATTGTGTGAATAAAATTAAGAAATTTTAAATTGCATACTAATATTATGAGTAATTAACAAATCAATAAAACAAGCAGTTAACGTACCTGTATCCATCTACAATGTTGGTCAGGTGAGATCTTAAGAAAACATCAACATGGCCAGAAGGAATCGTGCATTAATAGTCGGGTAGGAGTGTTTGGGATAACTTCAAGGCAGCAATAGGAAGACAGAACTGTATCCAGCATCTGAAAAAGAACAATTTTATTATTGTTATTATTTTGTTTGTTCTCTTCTTAGAGAAAGGTGTCGTCTGTCTCCAACTTTCAGGGGTGGCAGAGTTCCTAATTGCCTAATTCTGCTTCACCAACTATGCATGCGACAGCGACCAGGTAACAATAGGGATACCACTGGGGGTTTTAGCAGGGTGAGTGATCTTCAGTTCCCTCCAGTGTTGTTTAACAATTAATCTTTTACATGCCAAGCTAGAGAGGATTAATTGATTGACCTTTTTATTCTTTATTTATATTTTGATGATTTTGAGATCAATTTTGAGTGTTTTTGTTTTATATTTTATGTAATTGTTCATGCACACATTAAAGTTTTAAAAATTTTATAGCATACAGACCGTCGAAGTTTCATGGCAGACTATCTCCTGGCACTTCTCTCTTTCAACCATGAGCCTCACTCTTGTGACCCTTCATTATTACAGCGCTGGGGGTTTGTCTCTGGTCCGACTCGGTTTCCTTGGTCACAACCTTGCGCCACTGTCTAGCCACAAACAGAGGCATCAGAGTCCTCATCCCCTAGCAGCCTGTTTACAGTTGCCGGTGGGCCTTCAGCATTAATCTTCATAGAGAGGATCAGCCCATTTGACGTTGGGTTCACTGGCTTCCCCATTAGGTCAAGCCTTATTGTTGTTCTTATCTGATCTCATCAGCAAGGTATCTTGCGACTCTTCGCCTGTCTTCTGTGGCGATTTGACTTTTTACTTTTGTTTCTTGTGGGATTTCTTTTGGACACCAGTATGGTTGTTAAAATTTTTACAAATCGGAAGCAGATTGTTGAAACTTTATCAGATGCGTTCTAGAGAATCATCAACCAGGCAATTCACACAAATATTAGCGAATTGTTTTAGTTTATTTCTTCAATTACAGAAACGTACTATACACTTAAAATTAGTTAAGCCTGTCTAATCCCTTTATTTTATAAATCATTTTATACTAGAAATAGAAGGTGAAACACACATGTTAGAAAGCTAAGAAATAAGTACATTATTCCCCGCCCAGCGAAAGAATGACTCTGACCTTGAACTACACCCATGATCACTTAATCATTCCAGGACTGAAGTTTGTCGAGAGAAACTATTCACAATGGCAATGGCGACTCTCAAGCGAGGCAAACCTATCAGAAGCCATAACTTTCCCGCCATAAACACTGACATATACAATCGATTCAAATTCTACTATTGCGCCATCTGGTGTCCACGGTCGTTCTTTCGCTGGGAGGAGAATAATTTCCTATTTTTAAATGTGTATATCAATAAGTATGTATGTAAATATATACTTATATATTTGATCATCATCGAATGGAGGTGAAAGTACTATCACGGAGGTGAAAGTTGATCCTCATCAAATGGCGCTTATAATCAGGGGTGTGTGATTATATAGGCTATCGAATGATGATTAACTTTCACCTCAAGCATTTGAGGCCGCCAATAGTGGTCTTTCCATCTCCTCACTGGTGTTAGGGAAGCCACCAATTTTTTACTGCAATTAATTTTACTGAGGCGCCCTCAACTATCATGCATTCAAAATACAAAAAAATTCAGGAAAGTGAATGATAAGGTGAATCGTGTGTAGCCAAGGAAAGGAATGATTGAAGAATGATTAAATATTTTTTGTGAAATTAAGTATTTTCGTGCAGCGAAAATTTATCATGGCAACTTGTCTAATCCATTTATTTTATAAATCCTTCTATTTCTAATATAAAATGTGAAACGCTACATGTCAGAAAGCTAAGAAATAAGTACATTAATTTTCTGTTTTTAAATGTATATGTAAATAAGTCTGTGGAAAATGACTTTTTTTACAGAGTGCTCTTCAGGTTCCGGTTTAGAATTCTGCCAATGGAAGATGCTTGACGGATATCTTCATAATTGCATATTATCTTGCCATTGGTTACTTTCATTACGTATAAGCGGCTTGTGCCTGTGAAATTTTATTTGTAAATGGCCGGCATGTCCGGTACGAAACCCGGTCGTGCCATTAAATTTTAATGTGTTTCATGTTTTTTAAACAGTATTTGTGTGTCTGGCCGTTTTTTAATCTCTGCAGTTAAAATCACTCACATTAAAAAAGTGAACATGACTGCTTTTTCTACAGTTAAGTGGAATAGATAAAAGTTAATTAAATAGATAAACGTAGATCGAAAAAAGAAATCTCCAGGGTAAAGGGCGTTTCACATGGATCCGAAAATCAGATGGTCGGATACACGAATCGGACATATTCTCTTTCACATGGCCACGAAACGTTATCTATACGAATGATTTGAATGTTACATGTCGTATAGACGACGTGGGAGAGAGTTTCGTGACATGTGAAAGAGAATACATCCGATTCGTGGACCCGATCATCCGATTTTCGGATCCATGTGAAACGCCCTTAGTTGAATAAATAAAACGCAATAAGAATCTTACTACAAGCTGCACACAATATTTTCGAAACTAGAACTATTCATTTTGCACGTTCCGATATGTTTCTTAGGTTTATGGTAAAACAACAGTAAGGTGTGTTTCATAGTCAATGAAAAAGCGAACGAAACATGTCCGACCACAAACAATATCGAAGATCTGGAATCTCTCTGCCGGCTCATAAAAAAACCTTCGAAGTGCAACTTAAAAATCTCTAGATTTCGTATATTTTAGGAAATTCAGCCGTTCAACCAAAAAAAAACTAGCGCAAGACATTTCTTGGGTTATGAAATCTTTAAAATACTCTGGAGTTCAGGTAGATTGGGGCTTTAGAATATTTAGTTCAGTTTTGATCTCCGATCCTTTACGATCACCATTCCAGCAAAGCAAGAAGTAATGTTTCTGGTTTTCCTATAGCTATCTATCTCATCCTTTGTTGGACAGAAAAGCAAATTTCAATGCAAAGAGATGTTATCAGAAGATCTCTTAAGCAGAGGAAACAAATGATTCCTATTAATAATGTTCTATATTCAATAAAAATGCTTGTGAACTATCACAGCAGAAAAGTTGCCTTCTTACTGTAAAATTCGCTATTGACCTTACATTGTGTAGTGACAGCTATCACCTATACATTATAGACTGGACTTTCAGTGCAGTACGTTTGCCAGTAAGCCTGATTCGGCAGATTTCTGATCACAGGAAACGAATCCCCAGTCTTCGAAAGGATAGCAGTTAATTCGGTATTTGCAACTTCTGTTCTTATTTATTTCCCTTCTGCCTACTCATTCGTAGGCGAAGGTTTTTGCTGGCGTCGAGAGACGCAGCAATTTGTTTTCTTGTTTTTTGTGGTTTTTGGGGTCACTTCCGAGTTGGGGGTGGCTTCCACTAACAAGGTCTTGCCTTTATGATTCGGTTAAGGGAAGGCAAGGGTTGGGCTGATGAGACCGTAGCAAGACGAAACGGCCGTTCCCAACTCCTTCCCGTAATCTAAAATCAGAAAGGCAATTTCCTCTTTTGTTCAGGTGCTGTTTTTCATTTTCTTTCTCTTTTTTTCTTAGTTAACAATTCTCACAGCACTTTAAATTTTCTTTATTACTTTATAAAATAAACCGACGTTTGCTAATACATTTTGAAACTGTTTAACAAATATATGAAAAAAAAAAACTTTATACAATAGGAGAAAAACAATTAGGGGTTTTATTCTTAAATTTGTTGGTATTTAAAGTGGAGATAACAAGAAGAATCCCAGAGTTATATAATTAGGACTTAGATTATCTTTGTTATCCAGCAAATCGTTGAATAACGATATTACGTATCATACTATCAATAGGTCAATAAATATATGGATACAGCATCTAATTTAAAAAACATATTTTTATTCTTCCGTTAGAGATCAAGAAAAGCAATCTCAGAATTTCCTTTATATTTTCTTTTAAAATTAAAAGCAGTTATTATGATTATTCAGCCGAAAAACAAAATATCGTGCAATTCATTACAATTACATTTTTCATCAGAATTGTGGACTATTGGTAGATTTATTTTAATTCTATTAAATTTTATTCTATCATTTTAATTCTATATTTTTAATGATTTACATCCAGGAGAGATTTATGAAGTGAATCTTGAAGTGTAACTCTTTTATCAATATTAATAACTAATTTATAAAATCATTGTTTCTATAGAGCTTATTGACTATAAATTTAAAAGTTACTTAACAATTTTTCAAACAAATAGCCAATGAAAATAGATTTTTTTTTTTCCTATTGAAAGATTTCCAAGGAGGATCTTTAATTAATTTTCGTAATCTGAGAATGAGGCTATTTTAAAACTCTATCGAACAGTGGTAATTGTATATTATAGCTATACGTATATATATCTTAGTTGCTTAACTGACAGGGGAAACTTAGAAACAAAAAAAATGGAGGCACGTGGAAATAAATGACGATTTCTCAAGGGATGTCGCGAATATTTTTTAGTTTCTGTGTAATAATAATAGAGTAGTTTTCAGAAATTATATTTCTATTTAAGTTATAAGGTAACTTTACATTAGTAAACAAGTAATCAACATTTAATGCGTATCTCCGAAAGCGCTTGAGGTGGAAACATGAAATTTGACATGAGTGTTTTTAATTCTAAGTTTCAGTTTTTAGTTTGCTTTAAGCAATTTCTTTTTTGAAGAAATAAAGCGTTTTTTTACGTTACGGAAATGCAAGGCTTCTGGAGTGAAGCAGCGGTAGCAGATCTATAAAATAATTTATACTATCATGTGCCTTTTTTAGTAACTGGAAAAGTTTCAAAATTATCACGCAATTACAATTTATGCAACATCCACATCAGGACAATTCTTTTTTGTAACCGGCTCGAAGCACGGATATTTTTTGCTAGTGAGAAATAAAGAATAAATGTTTCAGAAATTCAGAAAACGTATGACTGAATAACGCGTATACCAAGACTGCAAGTCGACAGCATTGTTATGATTTGTAATAATTGTTCTGATAAGTGCGTCAGAATTAACTTATATAAGTTGCTAATTTCGTCTGTCTGTAACTCGATATACTAAGATAGATCCAAGGGTTCTCAATGGTACCATTGAATCAAGGGTACTCAAATTGGTTGAAATATTAGTTCATTTTGTCATTACATCTTGTTTCCATGAAATTTTAACTGAAATTCTAACAAAGCATAGTTCAAAACCAAATAATTTTGTTACTACTGCACCGATTTTAATGAAATTTGGCATACATACTCAGTTTTTTACGCTGATTTTGAAACTCAAAACCATTTTTGCCGTAGAAGCTTCGTTCACAAGTTAGCGCAGTATTTAGATTATACAAAGGTGAGTTTTAAATGCCTTTCGGCGTTATGAGTCAAAAATAATAATTATTCTTTAGATAAATTAAACTTTAGATATGGTTGGTATTTCGTTTTTCTTTTTGGGTGGAAAATGATCCTTTAGATTAAACTCTCAGAACCTATATTACAGTTGTACAGGTAAGAAGTACACCTAAATATGTCTGATAAACATTAAAAAAAAAAAAAAAATAAAATAAAATCATCAATCGAATCATATATATATATATAAATTGCCTAAGTTTGTCTGTCTGTCTGTCTGTAACTCGATATAATTAAGCTATTAAGATAGATCCAAAGGTTCTCAATGGTACCATTGAATCAAAAGTACTCAAATTGGAAAATTTTGTTACCACTGCATCCATTTTAATGAAATTTGGCATACTTACTCAGTTGTTTACGCTGATTTCGAAGCTCAAAACCATTTTTACCGTAGAAGCTTCGTTCACAAGTTAGCACAGTATTTAGATTACATTTACTTTATATTTGATAGTTGATAATAAAATGATTTTTCAGATTTTTTATTCCTGTCGTCCGACAGGCTTTGCTGCTAGTAATGTAATATTGTAGTTAAAACTTGATGCAACTTTCTGTACGACGCAATGAAGCAATTCACAACAAATTTTCGGTCTCAACGTAGTAGCAATAAAAGAAAACATTATTTCTGAAAAGTTCAATCTTTATTTACTATTTTTTTTTTATTCCTCCAGCTACTGTTCGTTTTCAAAAGCAAGAATCACTACCGGCGGACGATTTTACTCCGCAGAGGGGTGATACGCTGAGATGGGCACTTTTCTAAGAAATTCTTTTGGACATTTTCGCATTTAAGAAAAAAAAAACGGAGGAAAATTTTTGCAATAGTATTTATTCTTTCCATAATTCTTTCCCGAAAAGCGCCAATAGAAAGCAGCTACTAGTAAACTAAAACTATAAAAAGTAAACATCCCCTCTTTGTTTCTCCTCACCCCTATTTTGCTGAAATCGAAGGAGACCTGACGCATGCGCAAAAGCGTTGAAGGCTCTCGTAAACAAAACCGAACAGTAGTTTGTGAATAATGTGAAGAGGTCTTTTACAAACAAATTTCACATTATTGTAACTCTGTAACTATTGAGAACAGGATCCGGGTTTACATGTCATTTTTAACTCAAAATGTCGTCATAAGTGGTGGTAACTTCTCCTGAATCACCCTGTATACAGGGTGACCAACTTAAAACCGGCCTGCCTCAGCTACTGTGTGCTGCTGCCTATCGGTTGTAGCGCTAAGATTGATTGTTTCTATTGTTGGTTGGCAGTCGAAAACTGTTTATGCTTCAATATACTGCGTTGTGTACCGTAGTTGTAAACACAGAATTCTCTGCAAGAAATGATTGCTGTTGTCGAAGCTTAGATGCATTCAATATTCTTGAAACTCTGTAAATTTAAATTTGCTAATGCAAGCATTCCAGCAAAGCAGCATACAAGACTTGGTTAAAAAATGGCATACTAAAAGATATGTCAGGCTTTCATCCCCCCTTCCCTCTCCGAAGGTAAGTTATAATTAAAAACATAATCCAGTAACTTTATACATCACAGTATGCGTCAAATCCGGTAGTTCTGATTTTTTGCAGACTTGTTTATGATGTTGGCCTAATGAATAATCCAAGTTTGTGACCTCGAGCGCCGAACGCAACTTTGTCAAAAATCGAAAAAACCGCGAAAAAAATCGGTTTTTTTCCAAATTTTGGCGATTGTAACCCTAAAGGACTAGTTTTTGAAAAAATCTTTCTTAGGCCTTTTTTAAAGTAGACTAAATTTGCTACAATATGATACTAGAACTGTCTCCGCAGACCCAATAGTTTCCGAGATTAAGCCTTTCAAATTTTATCATTTTTTTGCGAACTTCGCAATTTGTTGCAATTCTGTCGTTCCCAATGAACTTTGACCCTGATTATACTATCGAAGCCCTGTACTTTTATGATGCGATGTTAAGAAAGAAAATGAGAAGTGTGAACGATGATGTTTAAGCTAAGCTACGAATAATGAAGTAAAAAAGATAAGTACAACAAAAGTTAATAAGTTTATTTGTTAGGAAATTGAGTAATATTAAAAATCAAAAAATTAAATTAATTTAGCCCTCTTGGAAGGTCCCGGTTGAGGTTCGTCCGTATCTGGATCGACGTTTTGGGATGGCATATCCCCATCAGGGGATAGTGATGAATCGTCGATGTCTTGTGCCCACAAGTCATCCTCCACTTCGACATCGGACAGATCGTCGCCTTCTGGGATATCTACTACTGCAACATGAGGTATATTGTCACAAGAGGCCCCGCTGCATTGCCTGCAGACTGATGAGCATTTTAATCCTGCCTTCCTGCAGCTGCTCGCGTTCCCACAACCCTTCGTGCAGCCGCAAGAAATCATCCGCAAGAGGTGTTGTGGGGCTGCATCTCTGGTCATCATTTTGGGGTTGAGGCCTTGTGGCGTGGATATCCACCCCCAGGAGAGAGGGTTCAGTGTGACTCCCAACCACACCTGTACCTGTAAGAAGATTGTACATGAGAATAGAAAATGATGAATGATATATAATGTGTATTACTGATGCAAGGACAAATTTTTACCTGATGGTATGTCCGCAAGAAGTGAAATCGAGCAGAGTCTCGTGTAGGAGGTAACCTGGCTAGATTGAAGCTGGTTTTCGTCGCAGCCCTGGCGAATAGTTGGTACCGCAGCTCGTCAAGGTTATGGGTGTTGGGGTTGCCTCCGTATAGAGCAATTATGACTCGCTCTCCTGCTGCTGCTATCTCGTCAGGTGTAGAGTTGGTGTCGAGAAAAATCGCAGCTTGCTTTTCAACGTCCGGATTTTTTTTCGACTACGGACATCATTTGCTTCTTCCCTAAGCCAAAGAAGCAGGATGTCGAGTCACAACCACTGAAGGCATGGATGAAGAGGAAAAGCTCTGGTTTCAAAGAGGATTTTGAAGAAGCGATGCTGGAATACATGGCATCTGATGCTTTGCCACTTCCACATTTATTGTAAAAAATTTCACGTTGGTTTGAGATCGCAGTAAGGATGATCAGCAAGTCAATGTCCTCACCAACGACTACCACTATATCATAGGTAGAGGCAGCAGTTACAGCTGTAGTGATGATGAGCCTATCAGCATCTTCCTTTGCTTGGAGTACTTGAATGTTGTGATTTCCCATTTTTGTTGTCAGCAGCTTTATGAAACGAATCTTGTTGTTTTCATTTGACAAGAATTTCTGTTGAGGAACCTGTGCCATGGTTTTCTCATCAACGATTATCTCTCGCGATGAGTGTAACTTGGCTCTTCGAAGACGCTCAGAGCTCTTTATGTTTTTCTGTACAGCATCTACGGGGTAACCATCGAAAACTACTGCCACGTTTGAGCCACAGTGAGTAGTAATGTACAGTATGTATCTGTCAGCTATCGCACCAAATGATGAGCTTCGAGGCCACACAACTTTGTGAAGTAGATGCCCTCCATCCACTACTACAAACTTCGTTAACCCTTGCTTCTCATTTAAGGTTACAGGTTGAAATACTGAATACAAGGTGGATTTTGTGCCCTTTCTCATTCCCTCTTCAGAGAACAATGACATTGGGATTGGTGACAGTTCGTAAGTGAAGAACTCTCGCAATTCTTCATCCGATTGCTTTAAGACACACAACCTGTGAAACAGTGTTAGAGGATCAACAGTTACCTATTTATTGCCAACAGTAATAGTTCGTACAGCTGAAGAAAGGGACACCACATTGTTTCGACGTTTGAATTTCACTTCCTGGAAGTTGTGGCCAACCATCTTGAGCATCGATTCTCTTCCAATCTCTAGAGTCATAAGGCTGTTGATACTAGATTCTCCAACCAGGCCACTGCTGATGGACATAATGAAATCTGTTGTAAGAAATGGAGGGTGCTGTGCAAACCATCTACAGAGTTTTTCAGTATCTGATTCATCTCTGGTGACACGAGATGGTCGCATGTCAACATGTTGTTCAGTTGTTGCAGTGGTAACCTCGCAGTATGTTTCCACTACATGGCAGATATTATGTAGATACACCATGCCCAATGTCCTAATGAAAAAAAAAATTAGGGAAAGTTAAAAACGTGCTACAGGTGGGTCGCATTCGTGACATCACACGAGCAATACTAGCACACTCCGTCGGAGGTAATTGGAACTTCATCCCGCTAGTTATTCGAGTGACGTCTGAAATATTGCAAAAAATTGCGAAGTTCGCAAAAAAATGATAAACTTTGAAAGGCTTAATCTCGGAAACTATTGGGTCTGCGGAGACAGTTCTAGTATCGTATTGTAGCAAATTTAGTCGACTTTAAAAAAGGCCTAAGAAAGATTTTTTCAAAAACTAGTCCTTTAGGGTTACAATCGCCAAAATTTGGAAAAAAACCGATTTTTTTCGCGGTTTTTTCGATTTTTGACAAAGTTGCGTTCGGCGCTCGAGGTCACAAACTTGGATTATTCATTAGGCCAACATCATAAACAAGTCTGCAAAAAATCAGAACTACCGGATTTGACGCATACTACCCCATACTTTCAGGCGACAAAGTTACTGGACTAACATTGATATTAAGCACAAAAGCTTATTATCTTATATATTTACAGTTTGCATATATATATATATATATATATATATATATATATTTAGACAGGGTATTGCAAAATTCGTATGTAATGTTCAAACCACGTGTAGGGGCATGGCTAAGGATCAATATATTCCTAATGAACCCATGTCCGGAAACGTCCCATTAAGACGCTAGGTGGTCCTAAAGTGAGCCTTTCCGAGAGAACATATCCTTTGCGACACCATACGAAATGTTTTGCAGGCGAGCGCACACATGTTTTACAGGCGAGTTTTCAAACAAAAACAAACAAAAATAGCACCCCCAGACTCGCCTGCATGTGTCTGGGCTCCCCTGTTTTCCAGAGCTTGAAATATTTAGCCTTTGGATAATGGGACCAACTGAACTCACTTCTCAAATATCGAATCTGCAGACAGAGAGAAAAGACTGCAGTGGAAATCTTCTGGATTATTCTGCAAAGTCAAAAATATTGAAACACAGTCAAACTAATAAAAGTTTCGATGTTTTTCGAACTGCAGTCCGTAATTACAAAGAATGACTGAAAAATAAAGAAGATGATGAAGGTGAATGGACAAGCACGATTTACAGAAAGAAATGAAGGAAAGAGAAGGATTGAAACGGAAAATTAGAAGAAATAGGAAACATGACGAAAAAGATAAATTTCTCAATATTTCTATTGAGTACATTTATGGAAAATAATTTAGAAGAAAAAAAAAGCTAAAGATATTGTGATAGCGACCAAAATCGGTAGCTATTGCGTTTGTCTTGTCCGTTCGTCCGTGTCTGTCCACCCCTAACAACTCCCGAACGGAAGGTCGGATCGACAAACGGACTTCACCATCGTGTTCAGAGGCCCAAACACCTTTGGGTGTTTAGCGGCCACCTTGGGGCCGCTAAAAACAAACGGATTTTAACCGACGACATTCAGCATAAGAGACCCAGAACTTACCGATCACACTGTAGCTGACAACTGAAATCACATGGTTGCATTTCTATCATTTAAGCTAATAGCGGAAATCCAATGAAAACAATGCCAAATATCTGGAACATAAAAGGGAGGGGGCTTGGCCCCTTAAAAATACCCAATCGCTGTGTTATTTGGGCCTCTAAACACGCTGATACAATCCGTTTGTCGATACGACCTTCCATTCGGGAGATACTAAGAGGATACAATGACAACAATGCAAATATCTCGAACGTAGAGGTGGGGTGGGGGCTTGGCCCAGCTTAAGCCCCCACCCAAAAATCCTCAATCCTATGTTACTTGGGCCAAAATCCAATGAAAACAATGCCAAATATCTGGAACATGAAAGGGAGGGGGCTTGGCCCCTTAAAAATACCCAATCGCTGTGTTATTTGGGCATCTGAACATGATGATACAATCCGTTTGTCGATACGACCTTCCGTTCGGTCATTAAGAGGATACAATGACAACAATGCAAATATCTCTTAACAACTTCCGTTCGGGAGTTGGTAAGAGGTGGACAGACACTGACAGACGGACAGGACAAACGCAATAGCTACCGATTTTGGTCGCTAAAAAAAATTGACTCGTCTCTTATGCGCAAATGTTCATTCCTGACTTCAAGATCTGTTCACAGGTGCAAAGGTTATTAGGAAGGACACTAAAGAATCCAAAATCTCCAAAAAAATTATGAAAACATATTGAGTAACGTGTTATTATTATTATACTTGTATAATTAGACGACCTTTAAATGTAACAGTAGATTAATTAAATATAAACTATTAATTTAAACCAAAAATTGTTTACCATCTGAATTCCCTTCACTCGAAATCTTTAAACTAATAATTTCCCGTGGGATTTCAACAGTCAGTTTTAGTTTCAATTTCCACGTGTCAGTTTTTTGAGTCGAAGTTTTCAAATGAATTCTGAAAACTGTTATTATCTGAAATCTAAGCAAAGATATACAGTTACCACGATTCAATTGGCTTTAAAAATAGATTAAGTTCTCGGATTATGAAAATTAATTAAGGACCCTTCTTAAGAATCGTTAATGATGAGAGAGAAAAAAAAAATCTTCTTTGTGTTGATCCTATATTTGAATATTGTTAAATTATCTCGCGTTGCTGAATTTATCGCCTACGAACGCATAAAAAATTAGCGTGTTTTAAAAATCAATCATTTACGTCGTGAAAAAAAAAAAAAAAGATAACTTCCGGAAATATTTATTACTTCCGTCTAAAGCATGGATTTTTTTTTTTTTTTTTTTAATTTTGGAGATGTTTTGCATGAATTTTAATCTTTTACTTAAGATTATTAATAAGCGCGCCATGACTCACGACTCCATTTGAACATTTTTGTCCTCTGCTGCTGTCTGTTTGTACACGCATCACGTTAAAACTGCTGGACAGATTTTCATTAAATTTGATACACGGGTTATTTATGGTCCAACTTCAATCATACACCCATTTGTTTTGGTCTGTACCCATCCAATCCCTCAGTTCTGAATGCTGATTCCCACTACGGGATAGAAACATTAGCGTTTACCTTGTTTAGGGGGCGTCCATTAATTATGTGAGGTGTTTCTTTAAAAAATTGGACCCAGTGAGATTTGGTAAGATGTGGTGGGACTCCCCTCCCCCTTACGTGAGATTTCAAAAAGTCAAATAGTCGAAAAAATTGTTATAATAAGTATATTCTCTGAATTAAAAAGTTGACGTGAGATTTTCATTGACCCTTCCTTTAAATGAGATTTGGTAAGATTTTGCCGGACACCCCCCCTATTTTGAGTTCACGTAATTAATGGACGCCCCCCCTTACCTTCATACGAAATAAAATTTTGTGGTTTAAAGTGTACGAAATAAGATTTTCTTTTTTTTTTTTCTTTTTAAAGACGTTAAGGTCCTGACTCAAGCGAATTCAAGCGACTGCAAACCTTTTTATTTCTGTTATATACCGTATTGTCCGGCGTATAAGATGACTTTTTAAACCAGGAAAATCTTCTCAAAAGTCGGGGGTCGTCTTATACGCCGGGTGCTGAAACTTACGAGCCGGACTGGAGAATCTGCGGTCGCCGCATATGGTGAGGGGAGCTCAAAAACGGCCGCGGCCGCATCCCCGCCGTATGCGGCAACCATATGAAAGCAGCAAGTATGGCGCTATGCAAGTACGGTAGAGGAAAATCCACTCACCAGGATTCGTGGAAAGAAGTGACTTAATGCGGTCCCGATGACGAGGTGAGCGGGACGCCTCACCGGGAAGGTGTAAGTGAAGGACGGAGCAAGCTGCAGGCGTCTGGGACGCCCGGGATATGGAAAAAAGAGATAGGGCGGGGACAGAATAAACAAGACTACAGTTAAGAAATACTACGATTTTAGTGAAATTCTAAAAAAAGGTAGCATTAAAATAATGCACCAGAATAAACAAAGCTATAGTTACTTGGAGACAGGGAGAGCTGACCAATCCCAGCAGACGTTGTATACAACAACCAACCAATCGCCGGTAAGATACATCGCTTTTAAAGGAAAAGTTTAATCCACTTGCACTGATTTATGTTTATATGTTTGATGACAAACAGCATTATGTTTATAAGTGACAGTTTCCTGCTAAGTATCTGCATGTCATAAGCATTTGAATTAAAATTACCATATTGAAATCAAATCTGATGTTTTTTTAATTTTTATTTGGTGTGCGTTGGAAGAGGGGTAGTCTTACACGGCGAGTATATCCCAAACTCTATATTTTAATTGGAAAAATTAAGGGTCGTCTTATACGC
>JAFIDM010008419.1:44370523-44388709 GCA_023159025.1 Thereuonema tuberculata | reverse complement strand
GAAATAAAGAGTTTCTTTTTTCGCACTCTGTGTAAGATTCGAACTCATAACCTTTGGATCTGAAGTCTGTATTGTTATCCACTGAACCACCACAACACATGCAAATTCACTTTATGTTTTATTTCATAAATTTATTAGCATTAACTAGAAATTTACGAAATACAGGATCGCTAGAAAAGCGGACAATTTGAGAGTCAGATGAGATCATGAATAAAATGCGTGCTTACTAATTTTTCTTTTCTTTTCTTTTAGCTTTTATGTGATACCCACATCATAGAAGGAAACAGGAAACAGCTTTCAGACTTTCAAAGGCAAGTGATTATTAAATGAGGTCAGGACCTTAAAAAATCTTTGATTTTTGCCAAAAATCGAAGGTTGTCGAAATTCAACGAAATTTTTTTTTACAGAATATGGTTTTTGAGAAAACCAAAATAAGCCATAGTTGAGCTCTCTAGCTTTATCCAAAAAAAAGTTACAGACGTTTTTTCCTTCCAATTTGCGACTCATTTTCACGAAGTTTTTGCTAAGTTTCGAATCAACTTGCGAATTTTTTTCTCGAAACTTGTTAAAGCTACAAACTTGTCCTTTGTAATGAACATTATTAAAGGTTCAAATTATAACATATTAAAAGGGTTTTTAAAAATATTAATTATATTTAGAGATATAGTATTTCAAAAAAGGGCGTGTAAAAAGTAACATACAAAATAAATAGCTGTTTGACATATTTTCCGCTTTTCTAGCGACCACCCTGTACTTTCAATATCCACTAAACGATTTTGTATTGTATCGTATTATTATTATTTATAGTTTTGTTTCTTTTCAAATATCCAGCATATATGAGAGGCACAAGCAAATCGATTTCTTACTCTCTACAAAGTAAATATTAAAGCATTTACATTTAATTTTAAGATATACTATAAATATATTTCCTCATGACGGTTCATTTAAAAATATTTAATCTTCTAAGGCTATTTCAAGTTTTTTTTCTCTTTTATATATTAATTTAATAATATTTTAGACAATCATACTTTTATTTATCAAATTTGATTAGTTTTCACTTTATGTCTCACTGACTAAAAATTTGCCTGACTAAAAATGGCGGCAGAGTTGAATTCAAGCTACACTTTTGAATAGGTGTTTTGCAAACGAACAGGTCATCCAGGTCTTTTGGAAATCAGTGATCCAAATAACTGCTACAGATAAAAAATTGTTTAGGTTTCTGGTATTATTTTTAAAGCATAAAAGTAACTAAGAGTACATAATGCTGAATAAAAATAAAAAATGCAAATCAGTTGTATATAGCAACAACCGGAAGTAGCAGATGACTTGTTAATAATAGGTATATACCAAGAAGCAGAATATCAAGCGACGGCGCGACATTGTCGCAGAACGAAAATGAGGACTGCAGAAAGATATCGTATAAAACAGGGGTGGGCAAGACGTCGATCGCAGTCGTGGATTTGGAGATACCGTTTTTTTTTGTCTTAAGATGACCGCTCCACTTGGAGTATACTTGAGGTAGCCCTTACTTACAAAAGTCTGCTCCCCTGGTATAGAATGAACGTTTTTTGCGGGACATAAACGAAAAAAACACCCGCAGCCACAGAAAGTTTTTCGTCTTAGCATCAATCGTTGCAGAAAGATAAAAAACATTCTGCCTCCGTGGGTATATATAAAACACGAAATAACATTATCGCTACTGATAGTTACCTTATATATCTATAAATTTACTTATTGCAGTGTTAAATCGTTAACTAAATTAATTTGAAATTAGTAACTTTGAAGTATAAAGATGATGGAAAGGTATTTATGAAGATAAGCTCAATCAAAATAAATAAATTAAAATTAAATTATTTTCAAAATCTTGCATTTTACCGAAGCTAAGAAGGAAACCAAAAACTAAGCAGTGAAAATAAAAGTTAAAAATAAGTGCAGTGAAATTTTTTGACCGAATTAGACAAAGGATATATTTGATTATTTAATAAATGATATTTTTTTTTACTATTACCTTAATTTATTGTCCACTACATTAGCTTTATCAAAATATTTAAAATGCACGTTTATTAAAGAGCATTAATTTAGGCACGCTAAATGTTATGAATATATTCTTGTTTCTAAAATATTGTATTACTAAATTAAAAATATTAAAGTATGTTTAGAGTATATGAACCTTTAGCTGATTAACAGTTTACTAATACAGTAGTTAGTTTTTTTGGTTTTTTTTTCCAAGCATTATAAATTCAATATATACTTAAAATATCAATGTATTTCTATTTGTATGCTTTTCTTTTTTGGAGAATGTCTGTTATTGTTGTTTTTTTGAGCAATCTTCCGATGTGTATAGGAACAGTATCAACATCTAAAATTATATTTGGGATATGTGACGACTATATGTCTTATAGTTATCGTTTTGTACATCAAATATTAATGGCAGTTAAGTCTTCAGGAGAAATTTTTCCCATTAGTGACTTTCTTATATTATGGAGACAAGTAGCTTTGTATATGATTTTTATAGATGTTGATGGGCCCGTGGAATAACCCATTAGCACTGCGGCCTTTGTAGGCCTATTGCACAGACTTTAAATTTTGAAAGGAAGATAAGCATACACGAAAGAGAAAAAGAAAGATCCACGTCCACTCCAGGTTCAGGCGTTTCAATCGCATGGCAGGCCAATACCTTGACCATTCGTCTGTGCCCTAACCGCACCTTTATATATGAAATGACCGTTCCAACACAAATTGGAGGATAAATGCATTTTTATTTTATTATTTACTTTTTTGATAGGAAACATTTTCTGTAATGATTTCACTTTTTTTTATTTAGTATTTTATTTAAAACGTCTTAACTTGTTTAAAAAAAAAAAAAATTGGCGTCTATATTTGATAGTAAAAAAGTGCTTTGTTTATTTAATTAGTGATGCTCAATTATTTTTTAATCCTGATATGCTTTCGATTTTGTTTGTTTTTTTTTTGTTTTTTTTATTTTAAACATTGTATTAGCTTTAATCGCAAAAAAAGATTAAAAATGTAAAATCATCCTATTAATAGGCGAAAGTTGTACGATCTTTGTAAATTTGTAGTTTTGTAAATTTGTAATTTGAAATAACCAATCATAGTGCAGCGTTGGAAAACGTCAGGCATGACGTCTCGCCCATATATAAAGATGGCGTCTCTACTATTTTCTCCACTTCCCCACAACGAATCGCAATTACACAATTATTATCACCGTATTGAGATTTTCTTTCCCACATAAATGAAGTTTACACTGAAATGCATGAAGTTCATGCGTCAAAATTTATCAGAGAGTTTGTGAAACCTCGGTTTTTACATAATTTCGGCTGTGTCGCCGCTCTCTGAGTACTCAACAAGTAGGAGATAATGACGATGTTCGTGCCCTCATTGTTGCCCGGACAGGATTATTGGTTTTGGCTGTTGGACATTCGTTATTGTTATGGTTATTGTTGAAACTGATAAATCAATTTTTTATTTTCTTTTATTTTAACAAAATTGGCTTAGTCATTCAAAGTATATGTGGGCTGTTGTGGAAGTCATGGCTTTTAAAAAATGAGCTTAGAACATCTTTTTCAATCTTGTGGTTTTTAAAAATTTCAGGATATTTTAAAAATGTGGCATTTGTTTTATTTCCGTTAATATTGCCTCAATTTCGACGAACCTATTC
This sequence comes from Thereuonema tuberculata, assembly GCA_023159025.1. Classification (NCBI taxonomy): domain Eukaryota; kingdom Metazoa; phylum Arthropoda; class Chilopoda; order Scutigeromorpha; family Scutigeridae; genus Thereuonema; species Thereuonema tuberculata. The sequence goes on along the minus strand of JAFIDM010008419.1, from coordinate 44,385,030 downwards.
TTTTAGGGCAGCAGATTGCCATTATATTTCGTAATATAAAAACCGCTACAACGAAAGTAATAAATCAATTTTTTATTTTTTTTTTATTTTAACAATATTATAATATTTTATTTTAACAAATAAGCCGATATTCAAATTACATATGGGCTGTTGTGGAAATCATGACTTCTAAAAAAATTAGCTTAGAACAACTTTTTCAATCTTGTGTTTTTCAAAAATGTGGAATTTGTTTTACTTCCGTGAATATTTCACAGGTCGCAACTAGTTGATAAATAATTTTGAATTCTTAGAAAAGTCGCAAAAATAAACATCTTGAGAAGTGGATACGTAAGAGTGATGGTTTATGTTTATTCCTTTGGTAGGTCTGTCGAGAATCCTTTCTGGTGGTCTGACTTAATTTTGACATGGGTAACAAAAGAAATAACGGGAAGGCTGAAGAACATCCATCTTATAAGTTCTAAATCCATACTTCCTCTTTAAATCACATCGTAACATATTGAAAAAACTTCATCTACACTTCATTTTATTATCGAATTTTCGGAAGAATTTTCTATCTTCCTTCTTCAAGATTACAATGTATAGTCAGGTGATATCAAATTTCAAAAAAAATTCCTTAGCATAGTTGTTAACAAAACTTAGCATTTTATCCTTAAAATGCTACTAACATATTATTATATTTACAATTGTTACAAATTCAACAATTCTTAATTTTAATACAATTGTTTTATTTTACTAACAATCATTATAATAATCATAATTTTTTAAATTCATCGATTATTACACTTTTTTTGTTCTTGTTCATATGAATTTTTACCATTTCCCTAGCTAAATTTACGAAAATACTCTCAACTTCCAAACCTTTGCTTCTATTGTAATTTAAGTTTCTTGAGTTTCTGATTATTATGCTTTCCAGTATTTTTCTTGTTTTTGTATCTTTTTCTAACATAATTATTTTTACTTCCTCACTGATCCAATGTCCATTTTTCCTACAATGATATGCTACGTCAGATTTTTCTTTCTGGTCATTTTTAATACAATTAATATGTTCAAGTACCCTCTCCCGTGTTGTTCTTTTACTTTCCCCAATATAAATTTTCCCACAATTTTGGCATTCCAATTCATAGATTAATCCCATGTTAGCTTCATTCTCATTTTTATTAATTTTTTGACATAAAATATTTTTCAATTTGTTGTTGTATTCAAAACCTATCTTGATGTCAAATTTTTTACAAATTTTCTTCAAATACCAACTAAATAATAATAATAATAATCTAAATAATAGCAGTTGGTATTTGAAGAAAATAATTAAGGTTAAATTTATGAAATAAAAAAAATTTAACTAAAATAAAATGACGTTGTTTTGTTACTTATGATGCAAAAAAAAAATCTTTGAATGCAGTACAATTAAGATAAATAAATATCTGCTTCTAAGTTAATTAATAACTTACTTTATACAGTAGGCCCTACTTTTTTTTTTTTTTTTTTTTTTTACATAGTCATGACTACTATCTCATTTACTGTTAGATCTTTGTTATTTTTTACCTTTATGTAAGTAATGTATTGTTATTAAAAACTGCTGGTTAGGTAAATGAATCAACCTGATAGCTACATTTTCTGCGCTGATTCCTATAGAAATTAGGCTGTATTTAGGCTTCTTCACAATTCCTTGACGTATTTCAGAGGCTCGGCGGCGGAAAATGGGATGTTTGCCTCCGAGATATCAAATAAAAGCCAAACTCACTAAGTTTTTTGATTTTTCCATAAATGTTCTGTGTCGGCCTTCCGTGACGCGTCAGACATCCAAGCGGTAATCCAGTTCTGACCATACGCTGTGCATTGTATCTCTGTCGATGGTTGCAATGTTATTGGCGATATGATGTCGCAGTTCGGTGAGATCAGCAGGAAATGAGGAACGGACATCATCTTTCACCTACCTCAAAGGAAAACGTCTGAAGAAATCACATCTGGTGCGGAGGCGGATTTACACTTTACCGCCCTTCCTCCTGACCTACCTGTCTGAATATATCACTAGTATACTATACTGATGTTTATATTTAGTTTTGAGCTAAGTTACTGATAATTTATAACTCGTCTAGAAGTACACATTCTAAAAATATGTTGTAAAAAGTTGTTTAACAGAAAATTAAAGATCAAAGTTAATTTAAATAATTGGAATATGTTTTGTACATAACAGTCGCAGAAGATATGTATTAGAAAGTAAATACAGGTATAACCAAATGATGAATCATTCTTATTCACATAAAAAATTATGCTCTGTTGACATATACTGTACAGACACATCAAACAGCCAGGAAATGTCTGTTTCTTTTTATGTTTCCCTCATTTTCTGCTTGTAATACGACACTTAATATTTTTTTGAATATTAATATTATTGAATAGTACATCATTTCACCTATGAAATGTCTGTTACTTTTTATGTTTCCCTCATTTTCTGCTGGTAATATGACACTTAATATTTTTGAATGTTAATATTGAATCTTAATATTATTGAAAAGTACAGGATTTTTGTTTTTTCCTATTTTTTTTGCCGCTCCCTAAAGTTGCCGCCCTGGGCTGTAGCCCTTTCAGCCCTCGTGTAAATACACCTCTGTGTGTTTCTGAATAAAGTTAATTATAAATAATAACATACAGTCTTTCAAAGTTTCATTAATATATGTATTAAAAACAAATATGTCGTTGCTTTACAATCACAAATAAAGATTAAAACTCACACTGACTTAAGTGTGTTGGATAGAACAAAAGTTATTTCTAGATCCTTAACTATGTTCAATTTAATGAACTTTCTTCACTTATTTCACTTGCATTGAATAAATAAATACTTTGATTTCTAATAAACTATAAGTTCTTTAATGTTCATATACTAGTCTAAAAGTTTATAACTGATATTCACTTTACTTCTAGTTGAGTTAACACAGTCTATTCACATATCACAAATTATCTCTATAATAAAGAAGGTTTAACGTGCATTGATGTAATATGAAAAGGGAGGAAAAAAATCTGTAAAATGCACAAATTTGTTAGGTCTTATGCCTTTATTAAATGCCTTTCGAGCTCAGCGCAAAGCTGGCCAAGGTAATTTTCCTGTACTGATTACAGCGATTTTTCTTTAGTTGTTTGCTTTCAACCAAGTTCCACTTCCGAGAGCGGGAGACGGAATCTTAGGTACCGACGCATTCCGAGCTCCATTGTCAAAGCTAAATCTGGCTGATGAGTCCTAATAAGGACGAAACAGCTGTTCCAGATTGCTTTTGATAATGGCTCAATGCGTTAAAAGCAAACAATTCTAACGAATTTGTGCATTTTACAGATTTTTTCCTCCCTTTTACAAATTCTCTCTCTTTTCGAAGTTAACGTTGTGGATTCTTTCTTGTAAGTTTAATAGTAAAATATTTATAAGTTGATTCTTCCTTCTCACGCAAAGAATGTAATACTGTCTTTGTCTCGAGTAGAAAAGAAAAAGTTCACTTACTTTAAATGCTTTACACGTCATATTCGAACATACCAGTGAACGATAGGACTTTATTCCGTGAGGCGTATCCATCCAAATATTCTTTGTACTCTTCATTCCGTTGCAGGATCATATTCCTTTCATCTGAACGGTTCTCTTGAATGTCTATATTTGAATTGTCCTCCTATATAAATTCCAAATTCCCGAGGAAAACGATGCCTCTTCACACATTTTCTACTTCCATTTCTCTCTCTATTTCTTCTTCTTCTTCCCCTAACAAAACTCATGTTTTCGATATCCCATTGCTTTATTATTTCATTCTTGTTACAATAATCCATCTTTTTGTAAACAATTGCTCTTAACACAATAGAATTAACATACATCTATAAGAATAATTTATCACGAAGAATTTCACTACTTATTCACAATATACATCTTATTATTAGTGAGTTGAACATTGCCGCTATTGTTTTATACTTATACAAAACAACATTCTACAATTATTAAATTAAAATTCAAAAACAGTCAATTTTTTTTTGTTTTTTCTCGAGGTATTACTCGCTATTTTCAACTCAAATAATCTTGACGAAAACCGGAACTGATAAGAAAATTTGTAAAACAATGATTTTTATTTAAAATATTTACTAGGCCATTTCCCGTGTACAGATTGATTGATATAGATGTTTGAAGAAGAGATATATTGAGATGGATGATAGATGAAGTAGAGTTCAGTTGTTATAGATGATATATGAAGCTTGTATACGATATTCTCGGCGACGAATTAGTTGTGACTGTTTTTTCGAGGGAAGATAACCAAATTCTGATGACTTGTGACTCTAGACATTGCAACATACAGTTGTCCGTGAGTGAAGACATCGTTCTCCAAATAGATGGCAACTTTATTTAGAGTCTATCCTTGAGCTTTATTGATAGACATCGCATAAGAAGGTCTGATCGGAAATTGCCTTCTTGTGAATTTGAATTGAAGTAGATAATCGCTTGGTTGCATAGACATCCCATGGATGAAAACAAAGTCTTCTTTGTGAGTTCCTGTTTTATAATCTCGGCTTCTATGAGATGATTATCGAATGAATGGCATTTAAGTTGAGTTCCGTTGCAATCTCCAAACTTGGGATTGATGTTTCGCAACAACATGATTCCAATGAAGAATCGATTCCAATGAAAGCAGTTATGATTTGTTGAATAGTTGAGCAAAAAGTGATAGTTTATTTATTTTTGAATGAATTCATCATTTGATAGCGCGCGCCATTGTTGACGGAGAGAACGCAACATTTTGAAGTTCAACAATGCTCATATTGAATTTGTCGACTTCCTCGCAACAGTGAAAAATCTGTAGAATGGGTACCGGGTTTCTTTCCCGGAGATAAAGGCGGGCGAGCGTTGGGTCGACCACCCGACCTCATCTCAGTCCTGGGTCACCGAAGCGTAGTAGCCCTACCAGGGCCACAGTGAGATTCCTGACCCACATCACATCCGGTATTTGAGCTAACAACATAACACCACTTCCAACTAAGGCTGCCTACAAATACAACTTTAAATATTGAAAACAAGTTTTCAATCGATATATTAACTTTAACAATCCTATAGCACAGTCACTAATTACCGCTAGCTTTTAAAATTACTGCTAATGTATTTTCCTCTGAATTCGAGATAAAAAAAAAAGAAAGAGACAGACAGAGGGATGAAGAAGAAAAATGAAATAAAACATTTTTTTTTTTTTTCGTTTCTTAAGTGACGACGACTGTTGAAGCGAATCTTTCAAAGTGTTTCATGTAATTAATGGAAAACTGTAATGATGTTCCTGTCAACTCTGTCGAAGCAATTATCGTAAGAGGGAGCTCTAAGTTAAAAGAGGCGTTGACAAATTGTTGATAAAATAAAAACACTAATTATTCTATGCAGATTAGTCTAAAAATCAGTCAATGCTCAGCGATCCGTCGCCTTTCGGGGGGGGGGGGATTCGGCAAACAGCCCAAATATGTTTGGGGGGGGGGGGGGGTTCAAAATTTTGAAGATAGGAAGAGGAGGTTAGTACGGAATGTAGGAATTTATGCTCAACTATCATCGCATAGTGGAGACTGAGGATGGAGTATAATTCTGTGGACATTAAGAGAAGGGGTTGAGATTAAAATTATGTTCTTGCATTTTAATTTGGAAAAAAAATAAGAATTTTAGAGTACGATCTTTTAAGCGAGATGATTTCGCAGAGAGGGTCTTCTTTCCTGGGATTGGTGAAATGGGACCACAATAAAAGTGTCCATGTTTTAACTTTAAATAAGTTTTAATGTGTGCCTAACATAAAATGCTTCGATTAAATGAAAATCACAACACACAAAATTTCTTTTAAAAATGTATATTAAAATCTAAAAATATATACAAAAGCTTTCGGAGACCTTGTGCGGCTCCCTTGCCAATTAACAAGGGAGCCGCACAAGATCTCCGAAAGCTTTTGTATGTATTTTTAGATTTTGACATATATTTTTAAGCGAAATTTTGTGAGTCGGTGATTTTCATTTAATCTAAGCATGTTTTTAACTTGGGCCATAAATATGCTTTTATTTTATCGAAATCCATACAATGGTTTTAGCGTGATAAGTGTAAGACAGATTAAAGAGCAAACATGGGAGAAAAATATATTCAAGTGGATTAGCGAAAATGTCCAGTTATCTTCGCAAGGGATTTTGGGATCGGGCTTTGAGGAATAAGGAGGACGATAATAATAATAGGAATCAAAATTTTCTTACTTCCTTAAAATACTAAGAAAATATACATACAATATCAAATCAGCTTGGACAACTAAACGCTCCCTACCAGAGATATTTGACCGAAATAAAAACAAGATAAGAAACAAAATGAAAGAAAAGCTCCTTTTTACATGATTTTGTTTCTGTTCTTTTCACTATTAAAAAACTTGACATTTTCAGCGACCAGTAATGGGCGATATTGCGTTTGTCCTGTCCGTCCGTGCTTGTCTTCCCCTAACAACACCCGAACGGAACGTCGGATCGGTAAACGGACTTTGCCATTTTGTTCACAGGCCCAAACACCGTAGGAATGGATATTTAGTTCTGCGTAAATCCGAAAAAATGGACCGAGTTGACCGCAAACAAAGCAGTCGACTGTGCCTCAAAAAGTTACAGATACGTCAAATAAAAGCATTCATTGTATAGTAGACACTCTAAACTAAAGCATATCCAAATTTCAAGTCGATCGAGTCAATAGTTGTCCAGGAAAAAATTCCCAAACCATTCTTTCCGGTAGACAGTCGGCTATCGTTGCACGTCGGAAACTCTCCAACGCTCCTTAGATGAAGTTTAGGGCAAGTTTGGGAATTTTTTGCTCGACACGTTTAATGTCCACGTGGATTTTAATGCCTCGCACTTAATTTTAAGCTTCAGCACAGAATTTGTTTCCGTGTTTTCTTGATTTTTCTTGATTTTTATTTTGGATAAATACCTCTTGTGTTGAAGTACATTTTATTATTTTGTATTTATTTTTATAGAGGAGCCATTTTATTTTCTGCAATTGTAAGGCTTTTAGTCCCTTCCTCGTTTCAGTCTTTGCACGCTGGATAGCTCTGGTTGAAGAGAGCCTTATAATCTTGAAACAAATGCCCCAGGGTCTCGACAAGGCTATAGGAAACCTGTTTACTATTTAAATGTGCCTCTGCTTTAAGTTAGTTAGCAAGTAACTAACTCGCTAAATTTTATGGAAATCGGCCAAGTCGTTGTAGCGTGAGGAACGAACAAACAGACAAGGAGAAAATTGTTCCAAATGGAATGACAACATCTTGCATACTGAGTCAACAGCATCACTATGCAACTTCTAAGCCACAATTTCTGGCGGCCCTAGGTTACAGCTTGCCTGTAAAATATAGGGGACCGCTCTTGCTTTTATGCTTGCTGGATAACACACGCTGTAGTGTCCAAACGTTAGAGATATTAGAATGAAACCTTCACCATTGTGTTCAGCATCAAAAAGTAGTTGACCACGTCAAAAAATCAGATCTCTAGGACCACTTCCTGACCGGAAGTTGGGGCGGGGGGGGGGCAAAAGTGGTCGCGTCCGGTAAAATTTTGCTTATAAAATTTTGTTTACAAAATTGTGCAGAATTTAGACACTGTCTAAAAGCACTAATTATCTTGTTATATTTCTTTATAGTTTTGCGGATTTAATACGTGAAGCCTCATGCATTGCAGCTTTGAAACACAGGTTAACGCCGATCTCTACGTGTTACCAACAACGAAATCCCCCGTAATCATTAAGTCAGTAACAATCTGTGAGAGAAGCCTCCAGTCGTTGTAACAGCCATTGGGAATGAGGTCGATCCGCGCAATTAAAAGACGGTATTACAATTGGAAGGAGGGTTTTACCTTAAGAGTCAATTTGCCCAGTGGAACGTGGTAAGTAAGATTCAGTGGTGAGGTAATTAAGCCGTGTGGCTGCACCTGCTTGAGTAATTGCAACAATAATTCCCATAATTAATACGAAATAACGGGTGCCAATCATAACAGCCCCCAACGAGGCCCCTGTGAAAAGGGATTACCACGAGCGCCGTAAGAAGAAGGAGTCATCTCGTGCGTCTAACTGCTTATCGGATTAAACAATCTTCAAAAAACGAAATATAATTATTGTAGGGAAATAAAGAAAATACAGGTACTCAAAACTAAATTTTAGAAAAACATGTACTTTTTTTATAATGAAAACTGCATTATAAGCAAGGATTTTTAGAGGATATTGTAAATGTTTTTGCAATGCTTTCAATACAGTAAACTCCCGATTATCCGCGGACCTCTCCGGTTTTCATTTTTTTTTACTGTACAATAAATTACGGAATTAACAAAAAAATTTTAAAACTAGAATAAGGTAAACAATAAAAGAGGCACATTTAGCGACGTCCAAGTAGGGGGTTTTCGTGTTCGACACGAAAAAACAAAGACAATTAACCGATTTTTTTTGGTTAAAAAGTAAGAAATTAAAGTAAATTAAAAATAAATTAATTGTTATAATGTATGTACTATCCCTTTAATGTAAACAAAAAATGTTAAAAGCATTTTTGTGATGATTTTCGTTCTTTTTCGTCCTATTTCGGGTTATCCGCGGAATTCGCTTATCCGCGATTGCCGCGCCACCCAACTCCGCGGATAATCGGGAATCTATTGTATGTTTAATTTTGGAGAGAGAAAAAAAAAACTACGAATAAATAAATAAATAAATAAATAAATAAATAAATAAATAAGTTGAAGGATACATATACGATACCTCAAAACCTACCTATTCTATGATGCTGAAACTTTATGGATACGTTTTGATTACGAAAATCAAGTTCCCAATTCATTTTGGTACACAGATATTGAGCTAAGAGTAAAAACTGCTAAATACGTTGCTATTAGGTATGCTCACGTATCCATCGCATAGCAAGAGCTGAGCAATGGAAAGAGGAGCCAATTTTGAGAATCAGGGGATGGGGAAGGGAGAGACCAAATTAATCGTGCTCATATTTAAAATTGGTCGATAAATAACCATCGTAATAAATTTTAAAGAAAATCTGTCCAGCCGTTTTAACGCGCATTTCGTTTTTTTGAGTGATGGAAGGGCTGGAGAATGAGGTAAGTGTGGCTCTATTGTAAGTTAGACAATAAATAAACTCCACACTTACGTACTAAACTTCTACCAAAATTGACGAAAATCCGTTCAGCAGTTTCAGAGTGATGCGCGCATAAACAGACGATAAATATTCAAATGGAATATAAGACTTCGTACGGTCAGTAAGTAAGTATTTTTAGCCTATTTTCTTAGGGATATGAGGCTTAGCGATCAGTCTTTGTATGTTTCGAATAGTGACACTTCACCTGCCTCATAAGCTCAATCAATTTAAAGCACAATAATTTCCCCCAAAAAACAACAATTATTAGAAAGCTGAAACTTGTTACTTTATAAGAACTTATTTTTAATCAATAGATCTCTTAGTAAGGATGTCAGAACCAAAGAATACAGAAACAAAAAAAAGCAAATACAACTTTATAGGAATTTCTTAAAAAGCTGTTTTCACCACAAAGACACCAATTAAATAGGAAACTTATTTTTCATTATCACTGTCTTTTTTTGTACAACTATTCCTTATTTTTACGTTGAGAGAGAGCATATGTAAGCGAAGAACAAAAGAGGAGAAAGGGAAATAGAATGGTAATGGAGAGAGCGAAAGTTAAGTGCGGAAGAAACGGAATCAATATATAGGAATCAGAACTTCTTCCGCTTCTACAGTGGAATGATTCATTCCAGATTTCGGGAGGATCGGTGAAAAGAATCAGAATTGTAAACGTTAAAAACAAGGAAACTGGAGTTAACTTTTGAACTGTAATAAATAACTGTAAATGTTCATTTTTTTCTTAGTTTTCTATATACGCTTCTTAATTACAGTGCCACAAAATTAAGGAAATTACATACTGTGTATATGTGTGTATAAGAGTGATAATAGCATCCTCAAAGAATTTAGGGTCTACTTTGCTTACAGCGCCAAGTTTTATATTTTTCTATTTGTTTTTGTTTTTTTTTAAATCAAGAACAAAAATAAACATCGAATAACTCTCATTAACGCCTAGCAGCCTGGAATGTTACAAACACAGCCTTTTGTGAATGTAAATCCGCAGAAACAGAAACTGTTAACCATATAATTTATGCTTGTAGTAATTATGATAAAGCTAGATTTGAACTCATTTTAAACTTAATTATTTGAAATTCTTTGGCCTTGCAGATTATCACTTTTAATTCAAAGGCATATCAACCTTGCATGAACTTTTTATATAAACTAAAATGCCCAACGATGTTTAAATGAGATCTGTATTATGTGATCTTTAATTTCAAATTCACAAATTTCACTCTTTTCATTTAAATTAAGATCTTTTCTGTACTTTGTATGTTCTTGTTTCTTTTTATTGTGTAGTACTCAATTATGAGTGGAACACTTATTAAAATTATTATGTCTGTATGTTTCAAACCTTGGGTTTCCCCAGCAAAAACAATATGGCGGGTCAAGGACCAAAGCACATACTGCCAAGTGTAAAGATGTGTGCAACAATGATTAGGGATGTGTGCTTGTGTCCATAAATTTCCTAACTATGCGTGTAGTGTTGAGTACCACAGCCTTCTGCAGTTGTGCATAAGTGTTTTTGTGAAGTCCTAGTGTGCTGAGACTGTGGTGCAATGTGTGAGGCACCAGACCAGTGGCAGACAGAACAATGGGTACAACACGTACTCGATCCTGCCTCCACTGCTTCTGGAGCTCGTGTGCTAGATCAGTGTATTTACTGATCTTGTCTGCGTGAGTTTTCTGCATGTTCTTGCTGATAGGCACTGCAATATCAATTAGATAGGTCTGTTTGTTGACCTTATCAACAAGTGTGATGTCTGGTCTGTTGTGATGTATGGTTTTGTCTGTGTGAATGGGGCGGTCCCAGTATAGTTTATATGAGGGTGACTCTAATACGCTTTGTGGTATGTACTTGTAGTACGGGACCGTGCTCTTAATAAGTGAATGTTTGTGTGCTAGTTGTTGATGAACGATCGACGCTACCTGATTGTGTCGGTGGAGGTAATCTGTTTGAGAGAGAAGGGGACAGCCTGATATTACGTGGTCGATCGTCTCATGCGTAGTGTGGCATTTCCTGCATTTGTCGTCATGTGTGTTTGCATCGTGTAGAATGTGTTTCTTGTAGTTGCGTGTGGAGATGACTTGGTCCTGTATTGCGATCATGAATCCTTCGGTCTCCCCAAACAGCTCACCACTCGTCAGCCATCTGTTCGACGCTTCCATGTCGACATGAGGCAGGCTGAGTTCGTGATGATGTCTGCCATGGAGTTCCTTACGAGCCCATGATTCACGCAGCTGCTGAGTGTGGGTATCAGGGGTGGTGAATATTGGAGAAGAGTTTTCAAGGTTCAGGGGTGTGAGGTGTGTGTCAGCCTTGACAATGGCTGAGTGAAGTGAGCAGTCTTCTGCTCTTTGGTGGAAATGTTCCCTAAGTGTATGTACTTGTTTTTCGTGTAGGGTGATGAGGTTGATGAGTCCTCGGCCTCCCTCCTTGCGGGGAAGAGTCATCCTTTCCGTAGCGGACTTGGGGTGGTGCATGTTGTGTTTCGTGAATGTAGTGCGTGTTGCGCGTTGTAGTGCTTCGAGTTCGGTGTTTGTCCATGGAATTATGCCGAACGAATATGTTAGTGTGGGAACGGCAAAAGTGTTGATAGCTTTAATTTTATTTCTGGCGTTGAGTTGTGTTTTGAGGATTTTGTGAACTCGAGCAAGGTATGTGTTCTTCAGTGCATTTTTGATGTTTGCGTTGTCAATGACGCGCGCTTGCTGGAAGCCCAGGTACTTGTAGGTCTCTCCCTGTTCCATGGATTGGGTGGCCAAACCATGGTCTAGTTCAAAACCCTCCAAATTCGAAGTCTTCCCACGTATTAAGTGTAACTTGCGGCATTTGTCAATTCCAAATTCCATCCCAATGTCTTTGGTGAACTGTGTGGTAGCTTGTAGTAAATTAGTAAGTTGTGCATTGTTTGTGGCATAGAGTTTAATGTCATCCATGTAGAGTAAGTGTGTGATTTTATATGGTGTCACAGTGCCTGTGGTAAGCCTATAACCGTGTTTTGTGTTATCTAGTATATGGCTCAGTGGATTCAAGGCGAGGCAGAACCAAAGAGGACTCAAGGAGTCTCCCTGGAAAATACCTCTCCTTATGGGAATGGGATCTGTAGTGATGGAGGTGTTAGAGGTGCGTAGGTGTAATGTTGTGTTCCAACTCTTCATCGTGGCAGCTAAGAATGCCGTGATCTTGGGGTGTATTTTGTAGATATGAAGAATGTGTAGGAGCCAGGAATGAGGGACAGAATCAAATGCCTTTTTGTAATCGATGTATGCGATATGTAAGCTCCTATTCTTCGCGCGTGCCTGGCGCAGGATTACAGAGTCAATAAGCAGTTGCTCCTTACAACCCTGGGAATTCCTGCGACAGCCCTTCTGCTGTTCGGAAAGAATGTTATATGTCTCGATGTGTGTGTAGATCTTGTCTGCGAGGCAGGAGGTGAGGAGTTTGTAAAGTGTGGGGAGGCAAGTGATTGGGCGGTAGTTTGCAGGTTGCGCTGTTTCAGTGTTCTTGCTCTGTAGGTATGTGACACCCTGTGTGAGGAAACGAGGCATATGTTCTGGGTGTTGGATTATGTCAGTGAGTATAAGCGCTAGTTTTCCATGCAGGGACATGAACCTCTTGATCCAGAAGTTCTGGACTCCGTCATTATTATTATTAATGTTTTTGTTTTAATGTGGTTAATTCTACTTTGTGTGGAGTACTTTTATCTTCTATTATAAAATATATCTGGGAGACCGAGCTTTGCTTCTTAAAATAAAACAAAAAAAATGTAGGTACACTGTAGATCGCCTGACAGATCAATCATTTACCCGTAAATGAGTTTTCTCGAAGTCCTAGCTAAATCGCTTTCTTGCACCCGAAAACGGTAGATTCATCTGATTCATAAAAACCCTTAGGCCCGTTTCCAAGAGAAAATTTACAAGAATTGCTCGCTTTATAGTATGAGTTGAATTTGATTTGATGGATTCATTGATTTGATACGTGAATATCCGAAAATAGAAAGAAAATATCAATATATTTGCATATTATCAGAGCTTTTCACGACAATCCATTTTATTTATTTAGCAAATTATTTTATTTTTTCTGTATTCTCAAGTCTTGAGAATGTGTATTCCATGTATTTATACGAAACTATAGTCGTAATTAAAGGAACTTTTTTAATACCAGTATGCAGGTGTGTCGGCTAATTTGTGGAAATTAAGGTTGTATTTTATCTTTTTGGTTGAAATTAAAGCTGTGTTTGTAAGTATAATTGGATTTTGGATTGATATATAAATTGATTGAATTGATTGAATGAATTGTTTGAAATCTATTAGTTAGAATATTAGATCAGTGATATTCAACCTTTTTTTTGTTCGCGTACCCTCAGAAGTAATTTATCTTTAATTATGTACAGTACTCCCAACGTTATTGGCTTATAATTCAATGTTGATCTAAACATATAAAAAAATTCTAGTGTAGCATCTAAAATAAATTACATAATTTCCAATATATTAACAGTAATAACAGAAACGTTATTCACTTGAAAATGACTTCTCATTAAAAAGTGGAAAACATGGTCGTGCCAAATTTTGAAATACTTTTTTAACTTTTAATTAATTTTTTAAAAAAAAGGCTTAATCAGGTTTGCAGGCTTCATCTTTGAACTATTCAAACCAACATACATATTAACAAATCAAAATGAATAGTTTATTAATAAGTAATTAATGTTCCAAATAAAGAGATTTAACGTGTAGAGAAATTATTTAAAACAAACCAAAGGCAAGCACAATGAATAAACAAAAATATATTTTTAAGACATCGGAAGCGCAGTGGTTCCTCAAGGAATAAATTACACAAAGAAAAACTCACTAATGGAAAAAACGAGTGAGAAAATTCATGTGCCACGACGAGCGGCCTCATTGAATTTTTTTAAAGTATAAGACTTCAAACTGCGTATTTGAAACGTTAATAAACAACAATGACCGCTAACGAGCGTGAAACAGCTGTTCCAGGATGTCACTTGTGAATAACTTGGTCTCATCCATTTTTTGTTTTTTAAAAATATATTTTTGTGTTAATTAATGTCGTTCTAACCTGTTAAAGACATGTTTGAGCTTTTTTCTGGAAAAACAAATTCAGTACTAAAAGTAATTTACTTAAATTAATGAAAGAAAACCCTCCTTCAGTAAATTGACAGACTTTTTTATCAGTATTCCCTTCGATATCATCTCCTACCCAAAATTGAATACTACGAGTTTAGATTATTTTGGGAGATATGCTTTAGGCCTATTATAGCAACCAATTTAGATCTTCATATTTTTTTTGTTTTAGAAGGAGAGGATAATTAATATTAATTAGTGATCAGTCTTTAAGGATTATTTAAGCTCTTA
>JAFIDM010008419.1:44346107-44365523 GCA_023159025.1 Thereuonema tuberculata | reverse complement strand
TTTCACAGCAGTCAGAACTTTGTGGCCTTCTATTATTATCCCATAATTATTATTTAACGGATTTGACAGGTGTCATAATTTAAAATTAATCTTAGTTGGCAATAAAAATAAATTAAAAGTTCAATCGATATGGTGGGTTTTTTTGCACCTGAATTCTCTTTCTGCTTTTTTTTTTCTTTATACCTGTTGAGTTCCATAAATCTCGACTCGGAGACATTTAGCTGGAATCTGTGTCGTTGGGAATTACAGCTCATTCTTTATCTGCATTCGGAAGGAAAAAAAAAAGTAGTAGCTCCTCTCAGAGAAGCTGAGAACCACAGCCGTGCTTCCATCTAGCGGAGAATAACGACGCCTCCATCATTTAAGCAAACAAATGGGAGCTAAGATTCAGCCAAAGGAAGAAGGCTGCGTTTACGACAAACTTGGCCGTGCACAGAATCAAAAACGTAGTTGGAACGGATAGATCAACTTTTTTTATACTGAAATTCATTTTCAAAGTCAAATTTCAAATTTATGACATAGTTTCTGAATCACATAGTTTAGAAGTTTAATTCGCGTGCCAGTTTTCAACTAAATACGCTGCAAGAAAAAAATAAGTGAATATAATTTATGCTAAAAAGTAAATTTAAGGGCGACTCATAATAATAATAAAAACTTAATAATAATAATAGAAAAAAGTACATTACTGTAAGGAAAAATAAAAAAATGTTAGGAAAAAAGTAAAACAATAGGAAAATAAATAAAACAAAAAACAATGCATATACGGATTCGAACTGACCACCTGCAGCACATCAGTCCGAGACCTTATCCATCAAGCCACAACTGACATTAGATGGATGCATTTCTAATATTTAAGGTAATAGCGGAAATGTAATAAAAACAATGTTAAATATCTCGAACATGGAGGGGGAGGGGCATTGGCCCCTGAAAATACCCTATTCCTACGTTGTTTCGGCTTCTGAACATGGTGGTGAAATCCGTTTTCGTTCCGACCTTCCATTCGGGAGTTATTAGGGATGCATAGACACGTACGAACGGACAGGACAAACGCAATAGCTACCGATTTTGGTCACTATCACAACAACTCCGAAATGGGTCGCTAAAAAAAGTTAATCAAATCGAAAAATTAGAAACGGTTTTTCACTGATAAAAGAGAAGCTGAGAGTGTCGGAAATAAGTACAAGTAGCCGCAAAGAGAGAAGAAATGGAAAATATACAATTTAGGAACAAACTAAGAAAAAGAGAAAATTGAAAAGCTATGAACAGGGTAGGGAACTATACTGCGAGATATCGTATTAGTAGAATTGAATGTCGAAGAACTTGGGAGATTTATGAGCTTATTATTATGTAACTAATGGGCCAAAATTTATCAGAATCCATAAGAATCTTTCATTTAAGAATTTTTAAAAATCAATTAAATCTATTATCTGTAGAAGCAGATAGTTTTGAGTTATGCACGGATGGACAACGGACGAACGAAATGGTATGTGTATTTCGACTTCCCGAAACATTTCTATTCTAAGCTTTTTCTTCTGTCGATTCATTGTAAGGGATCAAACCTACAGCTTCCTGATATAGATATTATGTTGGTGCAAAAATGCATTCTAAAGAAATCCTCTGATGATTCCCTTCTTAAAGAAATTTTGATGTTGTTAATCACTTACGGAAAAAAAAATTCTTATTAAATATTGTTGGGAAAATTCTAATTGATATTTTCTATTGGTAAAATAGCATTTAAACTTTCTGGTCTAGCAGAGGTGTATAAAATTTACTGAACGTGGTTCAAAAATAGCAGACCCTAGTAGAAGTCCAATAAGAAGACAACGGGGACATTTTAGTTAAAGATAGAGATTTATCTTTATAGGCTAGAACTCTTAAAAGATTAATTAGATAGAAGTGAATAATAAAATAATTATTCGTCTAGTTAAGTGAAATGCAGCAATGATAGGTTGCGGAATAAATTTATTGATACGGCGATTAGGATAGATTTATTAACAGAAATAAATAACAGTTGAACCATAGTAAACAGCGATCCTGAAATAAAAGTGTTAAATTAATATAGGAAATATTAGCTGTTAGGCAAAATTCAACTTAAGTGAAATTTAAGAAAGTTGAATAAGTGTAAATAAATTGTCGATCGTTAGTTTATCGAATTATTGATATGGAATAATTCAATATCGAAACCAGATGAGTTCTAATTCATACTAGGTGAATTTAGCCAGTAAAACCATACAAGTGAGAAAACCATTTAAGTCATGTGAGGATAGATAAAATCACAAATATAGGTACTGAAGCCGTTCCACGCGATCTAGACGACGGTCTTTCCTTGTGGCCGTTGTGTCGAACCTGGGTTCGAATCCAGGCATCGGCATGGCTGTTTCTTATTCTTCTGTGTTTCGTCCGTTTCCACCTATCTCAGTGTTATTCTGGACTTGATATGAATATTCTTGTCCTCCTTTTCGAACTTTCTCAGCTCCACCATGACGGTTGTGCCATGGGGCTAGTGTCCGTGATCCTTAGTTGGCCCAAATCTATCTCAAGAAGAAAGATACTAAAAACACAATACTGTAGTTTTGAAATTTGTTAACAATTGCTGCGGTTGGCCTGAGTTGATTAAAAATTTAAAATTGACAAAAAAAAAAAAATATATAAATAAATGAATAAATAAAAATAAAAAAACTCTTTCCCTAGATGGAAACTCCGTGTTATATGGAATCTGATGCATATTCTCTACTCAATTAGTGTACTGTAGATTTTCTTTTTCTTTATTTAATTCATAGTTATTATTTATTTAGTAATAAATGACAAACATATAATGTTTATGAATTGTGTTTGTACAAATATACACTTTATAAAATTACAGATATTTTTCATACAAATAAATAAATAAATAAATAAATAAATAAATATAGGCCTGTATTCAAATTAAAAAAAATCTTCAAAAATGCTGAAAAGTTTTCCAATCTTCATATGTGACCATTTGGACGACAGTTTCATTTTCAATATTTTGTATTCATTTTTGTTTTCTTTGCCTGATGAAAATGTTCGAATTCTGGAACTTTGAAACGTTTAATTATAATAATATATGTGTAAAAGGTGCATTATGGTCTCTTATGTTTAATTAGTTTTTACCTGCACGTTAAACAGTATAATTAACACTGTTTAAATTAATTAAAATATCAAATTTGCACATATTTAAAAATATATATAAATAGTCGTAGATACTTTATCACATTCATTTATCACATCTAAAGTAATTTTTGAATTGTAATATTTAATTATTTTATATTTTTTATTTTCTATTGATGAAGATTTGTATTAATACATATTATAAAAACTACAAAAAGCAAGGTAATTAATGCTTTTCGACAGTGTCTAACCGTTTGGCCGCTACAGAGTGTGACATGCAGTGTGACATACTTACAACGCAAGAACAAGCAAGTAACTGTAACATGGGACCGCTAAAAAAGGATGAATATTAAGGACGCTTTGGCAAAAAGAAACAAGAGAATGACAGAAAAAAAAATTGGTAGATTGGAATTAATAGAAAAGAATATATGGAAGAGTAATTTTGATGTCAAGCGTAAACGAACAGTATTCGATGAATTCAAAAAAAAGCTCCGCTCATATCGGCTTCCCTGTTCAGCAAAGGTGCTGTGCGGGGAAGCAAAAAATCAGACCTAATGTAAGTACAAGATTAACAAGAGGTTCCTGATGAAATTGAAGCGACTTTAAATCTTGCTCTTTCTTTTCTGCTCATTTTTCCATTTAAAAGTCGTAAAAATAAAACAAAGAAAAAAAAATCACATTTTTTTTTCTCCTAATTAAAAAAAAAATTATAAATACAAATAAAAAACAAATAAACACACATATGCAAAAAAAAATAAAAATAAAACAGTTAAATCCGTTGTATTTACATAAAATATCTGAATGGAATTAAACTTAATCCTACTAAAACTACATCCGATATTCAGAGGATTAATAAACGGATTAATGTTTTTTCTTTGAGGTATCGATAGAAATTCATTTTCTTGGTTCTAATTATTTTTTAATAAAATTTTTTCTAGTTTTTCACACTAATTTCTCTATAATAAAAATCCCGCGCGAAATGATTCGAATATAAAAATTAGATGGCTCTTATTCTTAATTGTATATACCAAGTTTCAAGAAAATTAATCTAGCACTTCAAATTAGTGTAGGACCTACATATAGACTGAGTGATTCGACAAGCTTCCATTTACTCGGAAAGTAGATTAAAGCAGCTTTATACCAGGAATTCGAGTATTATGACATGACATAATAAAACAATGGTCAATCCTAACCCACTGTTCATATTCTTGTGTCAAACAATACAAGACTGAAGCTCCGTCTTGAAATATACAGGATGTATCAAAACACACTAATTTTTAATGGGAGAAACGGAGCACCAAGACAAATCTTCATGTTTGCTGACGGCAACCTTCGGTGCTTGAAGGCGGTATTCCCTGACCACCAAGAACGCCCGATTTAACATATATTTATTTCTTCCTTTGGAGACACATGAAGAACATCGTATACGAGACTCCCAGTAACTCACGTGAAGACCTTATCGTATGAATCGCTGTTGCCGCTGCAAATGTTCGCGAAATGCCGGGAATCTTTCAAAATGTACGGCAGTCAAAGCTTCGACGCCGTCATGCATGCATTGCTGCTGCCGATTGCGACTTTGAGCACGTTCTTTGAATAAACATGTTGTTCACACTTGTTTCCATTTATGTAGGTTTGTCTTTGTGTCCCAAATCTCCTCTCTAGCACAGACGGTTGTCGTCAGCGATCATACATTCAAAGACGAAAAAAGATTTGCCTTGGTGCTCCCTATCTCACAACAAAATTTGTACGAGAGTTTTGATATACCCTGTATATTTCAGGAAGCAGTGTGTGGCAACTTAGTATTTCTTTGTAATTGTAATATTTCTTTAGTAATGTGAGTAATTCTATTCTTATGAAAGATTTACATTATTTTCCAAATTTATATTCTAAATTAGTAATCGATTAAAATTCAGAATGCAGCAGGAGACGTGGGTTTGACAATTAGGCTTATTCAATTCTAATAACATATACAGTTTGTAATATTAGTTAAAAAATAAAAATATCGGCCAGACACACACGACTATTTAAAGAAAGTTTCTACAAATTAAAATACATGAAGCACAACCGTTTTCGCTTTGACCCACAAGGCTTTGACAAGTGGCACTGATAACAAAGAATACGATATTGAGGCGAAACCGGTTGTGCTTTATGTATTCTAATTTATATAATCCTTTGTTAAATAGCCATGGGTGTTTGACGGAAATTTTCATTTTTTAAATGCTTCATATACACAGAAAAATTTGTGTTTAATATTAGTTAACTTTATTCTTATATTCTTTACTGGTTCAAAATGATTTAATTAAATTGAATGATTTTTTTTAACGCCAAATTCTTAAGTAATCAATTTTGCTATTTGAAATATATAATAAGTGAATAGGCCTAACGAGTGAGTGAAAATTTATCAGGAAATTAAAGCAATATCAATTATATTTTCTTATCAGACGGCGTTGCGAAGGATTGTGATTGGTTTACTAATCGCTTTCCCTACCTTGTTATTTCTTTAAAAGCTTTATTTGAAAGCATCATTTTTTAGCTTAAATTACCAATTCCTCATTTTCATTAAAACTTTCAAGATTTTGTTTTAAAATCCGTAGCAATGTTTCAGTTATTTCCCTAATTGGTCTAAAAAAAAAAGCCAGTTACCAAAATTAAGTCTCTAATGTTTGTCTACGTGATATTAAACAGAATTGAATTAATGATCTACAAGATTACGCCCTGCACAGGGTTTGTAAAACTCTTTGTTGTCGTAAAGCGCCCTCTTTACCAACGACAAAGGTCAAAGGTTTGTTACGATTCCAGTGGAGATCGTTAACAGCCGCTGATAATAGCCAAAATATTAATATTACTGAGTTAATCACTGAGAAGAAAGTTTGGGAGGAATTTTAATAATCCTTTTCAGCTTTAAGCGCAGATTAAGAGTTACAGAATGGCGGATTTTTTTTTTTTACTTTTTTTTTATTAATATTCCATTGTAGAGTAACTCCCAAATCTGTTATAGTTTTGATAAACTATAATATCCATTAATAAAATGAGTTATAAACAGGGTCAGAGTTTTGAAGATGTACCAAATTATTTTCCTGATATTTATTTTTCTTTTCTAAATTGCTACAAATTGAGGAGAAAATTTAACTTGTGTGAATAGAGTTACGGTCGAATTTAAAAAGACAACATATTTGCTTAAAAAATTTAAAAATTTTAAAAAAATAAGAAATCTATAAAAAAAACATGTAATTGAGAAACCAAACCAGGTTTCAACCTGTTAACAGGCCTTCCTAATGATTTTTTTTTAATTCAAATTAAATTTATTCAAAACTACTTTTTGAGTTTTAATATATTTTTCTGAAAATCTAAAAGAAAATTTTTGGTCATATTTTGGATTATTTTCGTGTTAAGTTTAAGAATTTTTTTAAGCGAGTCATATTTTGAATATTAGATAATATTATTGAAATGCATGAAAATATAAGATTCTTATATTTTGGAAATTCTGGGCTATTAGTTACAAAAGAAAACTTAAGAATTTTTAAGTCAAAATCAATTTTATCTTTTGTGATTAACTAAGAAACTATTTGCCCTAGAAAGCTGAAATTTTAATTAAAGATTTAGGACTTGAAAGATGAGAACTACATTAATTGATTTAGAGATTGGAGAAGGTTTGATAAGAATCTGAAATTTCGTAAAAATCTAGGATTTTCTAATGTGTCAAATGTAATGCCGTGAATAGTACAACCTTATAATATCAAAGAATAATTCTAAAGTTACTATCTCAAAAACAGATTTAATTTTTGATGGATTTTGAATATGTTTGTAGTATTGAAAATGCAATTCTGCGCAGAGGAAAACATTCTGCGCAGCAAATATTTTTAATTCTTGTTTGTTTGTTTTTTTCATTCGAAATACTAGCAAACCTTTGATCACTTGATCTTGGTCTGAAATAATTTTCTCACCATCCGAGACCACGTCTCGGAGATCTTATGTTTGATCGTAAAACACATGACATCATCATAATCATCATTATTATTATCTCCTTCATAGTAAGGGCTAAAAATTTCCTTTATTTCCTTTCAATTATCTTTATTGAATATTTAATAAAAAATTTAATGAAATGCCTATTTACAAACATTGCCAGTAAAAGATAATAAGGTTTTTACTTTGGAAGGAAACGACACCAAAGTTTTCTGTTTGCAGAGCATTTTCTGACGACGCTCTGGAGTAGACGTCATCACAAACCTTTTTCTTTTTTTTTCCATCCCCCCCAATCAATACTTTTCTCGTGGGTGGTTCTTTTGTGTGGGTCCCTCCACTTCCCAGATTATCGCAGATGGAATTCGCTAATACACGTTGTAAACAATACCCCGATTAAAAGGAAAAAAACCCTGCGACCTCACTGCTACGAAACAACCCAGAGACTCTAAGCGAAGATAGTCCGAATACATAAGACATCCACAAATGTTCGAGCGTTTCTCAGTCGCCAGAGAAAAAACAAGGGGTTTATTTGATTCGACAGAGAAAAGAGCAGCATTTCAATATTGTTATAACGAGTGAAGTTGAAATGAAAGCTTTTAATACCTTCCTGAAAACAAAAGAGTGATTAAGAGATAGTGAATGGCTACGACAGGTTTGCAGCTCCTCAATCAGAGAGGCTTTTACTCATCTTTCTACTAATCTCTTCATCCTAGGAGCAACTTCCTAATGCAATTTATCTTTTATTGTAATCCTTTAACTCGTGTATTAGGATTATAAACAGATCGCAACGTTTTCATCATTGGTACATCTATTATAATCGCTCTTCACTCCCAATCTTCAAATTACAAACATTATAAATAAAAAGTTCATTTTTTTTCTTTGTTTTTTATAGAACTCTAAAAAAAAATTCCCTACTATCATACTGTCTGTTGAAATTAAATTTGACGTGAGTACAAGATTGTTGCATAACAGAAAACAGAAACCCTTTCATTATCCCCTTTTATTCTTGATTTGTCTTTTGATGTTTTTAAAATGTCATTGTCTTGTTCGTTTTGTATATTGTCCTTCTTCACTGAGGTATGTACACTGGGCGGATCGGACTGATGAGAGAGTTAAAACTCGAATTCCCAGTCTCCAATACCGTCTCCGATTCCCAGTCCAAAAACCAAAATTAGCTCAGTGAATTTTTGTTTAGTTACGTGCGTTTCTGTTTTCTGTTATGTATCATGCTGTCTATTTTAAAACAATGTAATTTCTAAAAAATAATAAAAAAATTATACAATGACTAGTATTTATTAATATGATAACATCGTCAATGTAATATGTCATTTTAATTTTTTGTCAACAATAAGATAATGTCGTTGCGGCCTGCGTCTCGTGCGCAAGCCGGCGGCCTCTCACAAGGCAGATGCGTCGGAACCTGGGTTCGATTCCCACTAGCGACTTGGTTGTTTCAAATTTCTTTCCTTTGTTTGTCAGCCTCTTCTTCACTTTGTCTTTGGTCTGAAGCCATTCCATATTGACTTCGTGAGGAAGGCAGCGGGAAACCACCTCAGTATCTTTCCCCAGGAGATTCTATGGGAATTCTAGAGAATTTCGTAGAATGTTAACCAGTCCAAAGACTGAATTACTTCAAAACATAATAAGATGATACTGAATCATTATATTCTTTCTGAAATGATTTGTAACACACTATGTTTTGTTATAATATTTAAAATATTTATTATCGAATTCCCTAAACGGAGAAAAGAAAAAACTCATTTTTAAAAAAACTACTTGATGAAGTTTGGTAATATGCTGAACAAAATATTGTGCATTAAAGACACGAAGATGTTATGTTTTTAGAATTGACATTTGTTCAACAGTGTATGATTTATAATTTTGAATCAGTTTTACGTTTTGAAGGTTCTCACTTTCAGTGTTTCAAATTTTTTTGAATTACAGTTGTACTTAGCTTTGCAATAATTCATTTTCCGCGCTTCAATTACAACAACTTTCAATTGTCCCCGTTCTCTTATTAAAGTTACAGGAATTTAACGAAAACAAAACATATACAAATAAAGTATATTAAAAGAACTTACTGTGGGTATGTTATTTAGCATATTATCAAAAAAAATTGTATAGAGACACAGAGAAACTCTCCAAGTTTTTGTTCCATTTTAATGATGCTCATTATGTGCACCGATAGTGACTCTGCCTACATCAACTCTGTAATCAAGTTCGTCCCACACTCGATGTAACATGTCCCTGTCAATTCCAGCAAAAGCATTGCATTGCAAAAGCATTGCAGCATTGACAGATCAGCCGGTAACGGTGGCACAAACACAGTATCATCTTTCACATATCCCCATAAAAAAAAGTCACAAGGGATTAAGTCGGGTGAGCGTGGAGGCCATGGCAGCAGTGCATGATCATCATTCCCGGTACGACCAATACATCCCGTAGTTGTAAATTATTCGTACCATCGTTGAATGGAGTAGGGGTTGGGTGGATCTTTAAGGAACTTCGTTCTGAAGAGACGCTGGATTGTTAGGACAGATTGACTTGCATGGAATTCGAGGACAACCTACGCTTGTTCGTCGCCATTTTGCAACTGCAGCGTACGTAATAATAGGTAAACTACAGACCTATTATTTATGTTGGTATAGCTTCTGATTTGTAATGACCTCCAGAAAGCTAGGTAGAAATTATGGCGTTTGATTCTGAATCACTCTGTATATTATAAATAATTACTTGTATAAAAAACATGTAAATAACATACTACTTATATATTTACTGTATTACAATATTATTTACATTTATTTTTTTGGTTAAGAAAAATTAATTACAAATTAATATTGGTCAAATTTTAACCATTACCATTCAATAATTATTACTGGGAAATTGAGAATCATTAGTTTTCAGGCTAATTTTTAAAATTGTACATTCTTTAGTTTGAAAATAGGAGGGAATTGAGATTTGTTGGTCCCGTTCCTTTAACACTGTTAGGCAAGCAATTGATGTCCTATACTAGGCTACCAACTATAACTGTTCAGAAATATTTCAACTATGAAGACAATGATAAATATAGACACACACATAGTTAATGCTTAAATACATCCAGTGCTCTAAATCGAATGTATTTGAAGCAATCCTGACACAGTAAACTATTACAAATAATCGATACAAATTAACAATTTTAAGTAACTGATGCGGTCATCCAGAAATTAAATATTTATCAAACAACCATAATTTACTGTCGTTACCTCATTCGGGAAGTGTATTTACAGTCACTGGGTCACTTCAGTTAAAGATGAAAGCCTGTAGGAAAAATTCTGTGCCGCAATGATTTCATTACAATTTTTAAAGAAGTTCTTTACACAACTTGACCACAGTTTCCGAAAAATGGTATGTTTATCGTATCAAAAAGTAATTCAAGTCCTTTATTTGTATCATCATCCTCATTATTACTATTATGAAACTATTCGAGATGCTATCGTTGCTTTCATTTTAATTTTTACAGAAAATGTTCAGACAAAATATCTGATGACATTAAAAGATCTACCGATATATCAAATTTCAAGTTCGACTTCGCAGATTGAGAATAGATCTGTAAGATCTCGTGTTGTCATCAAATTGATTTTAAAAAGCAAATTTCTAATCCGTAACTGTCTTTGTCAAGTTTCAAGAAGATCTGTTCAATGTTTGAAGCAATATATACATGTATCTGTATAAGTGCCTATGCATCTCTATCTGAGATGCTTGGGCACATATACAAATACATATTTTACATTCGGAAATAAACCTGTTAATGTATAAAAATTACAATAAGTGCATTTAAGAGTTCTTAGACAGGATATCCTTACATCCAAATAATTGAAATAAACGGATAAGCTGGAAACGCGACCTGTTTCTCTAGTAAGTCTACCTTAGTAATCGTATTTCACCTGATGATACTAGACTGACTTGCTAGAGAAACCGGTCGCATTTTTAAAATGTGTAATGTATTAATTTCATAGTTTTTAATTATGTGTGTCGGCGTAAAGGTGTTTCTACAGAAAAATATATAAATTTACTGTCTCGCTTCTTACGTTTTTCTATGGGAAATTTTGTTTCTCTACAAGGTCTAAAGGCGGGATTTAATTTGGAAGTATAGAATATAGATCATTTTTTATCCGTAAATATACATGTCAAGCTTCAAGAAGATGCAGTCAACGGTTCAGTGAGTGTTCTCTTTGTGAGAAAACAAAGAGAAATACAAAAATATATTTATATTCAATAGAGAAATAGTTAGCAAAATATTTTGCATTTCATCTTCAACAATATTTCGAACTAATGTATTGCCTATTTATTCACAAACCATCTCATTTCATTCAACTTTTAAATTTAGTTACTCGAATTCCAATTTGTATAGGATTTACACTTATTAACTTTAGAGCAAATTAAATCGATGTTTTAACTTCCTGTAATTTCATTATTTACCAACGTTGAAGTTCGTTTAGAATAGAATTGCCATTTATCGATAATTTCATTAACACTTCACCTGATGTTATCAATATCCTGAATTGGCACTTTATGATTACTGTTATTTTTTTATTTCAATTATATCATTTCCTTTCGCGATGAAAACTAAATTAAATTTTTAATTATTCGATAGGTCTCTGAATCATCCATTTATATATATTGTCGTGGAATGTATATTAACAAGATGTAGTTGATGTACCAACTTTTGAATAGAGTTTACCTCGACTTAAGCCGAGATTCCGATACATAAGTAGATTGATCTAAGTCCAAAATTACAGTATAGTCGTACTGTCATTGTAAATATTGTGTCGTCTAGTTTCATGTACACTATTTAAGTAACTTCAGTACAGCAATAATGACAATTAAAAAAATAGCATACAAATATGATACATTTTTGTGGTAATGAGAGATTATAAATATATCTGTAACAATATATCTGTTGGTCACTACCGGATACTAAAGTGAAATCCATGTCCTTCCGCGCAATCTGAGCCGGCGTGCAACAACTGGGCGATTCACAACGGGCAAAAGTCAAGTGGGCGATGGTTAATTGGGCGACCCTGATCTGCGCGACAGAAACTTAAAAATTTGTGCACGCTCAGCATGCGCACGATTTGGCGGATGTTTTTGTAAATTAAAATTACAGTAAAGTATTAATTTTCAAAATTTTGGAATAAAAGCATCCTGGAGGGGGTTAAGCCTCCGCTTACTTAACCTACAGCTAATCGGCACGATTTACATTCACTGACAAAATAATTTTTAATTAATTGTCTTTTCTTATTATAATCGTTAATTTGCATTGTATATTTGATCTATTATTTTGTCTCCATCGCCCAATTGACAGTGTCCGGTCTGAGCTGGTCATCGAGGGTATATCCGGCAGATGATTCCTAATAAGGATGAATCGAGTTATGGGGAAGTTTTTTCAAAAAAAAAAGAACAGCGAATAAATTAGGTCCAAATGCTGAATTATTAGCGATTTGTGCATTCTACATTTTTTGAGCGAAGTGCTTATTCTATTGTGATATTATCTATGTTTATAAAATAAAATGAGAAATATAATTTTATGCATTAATGGGTTACAGCCCAAAACTAATTTCAAGGATAAATTACTGGAAAACCTTATTATTGATTTACAAAGATCTACACATTAACTATCAATTTACAGCCGATCTTTAAAAGTATATATATATATAGTGGCGCACTTAAGGGGCTGAACCCCCCCCCCCCCCCGAGAAACCCAAAAGTAAATAAAGAAAAAAACAAGAAAAAAATAAAGAAAAAAACGAGAAAAAAGCCTATATTAAAGCACTGACGTGTCTATCTATTTATTTTGAAAAGTGATTTTGAAACAATTTATTTTTAAATAGGAATAGGCTTTTTACAACAACCTTTGTCCTCCCCCCCAACCTTAATTCTGGGTGCGCCACTGTATCTGTATCGTATTTATTTATCTGCGTAATTATTATCTTATCTTTTTTTAGGCTTTTTTATAGTTACTTAATAGTGTAATTATTGTATTTATGGCAGTGTAACAATGTAATTCTCGTGTTACTTTTAATCTACGTATTATACATAATTATTCACAGTATCTACATTACAAGTATATGAGTATCTCGTAGAATAAATGTGTAAATATTCAAAATTACTGAATAAAATGAAATAAATCCCGAAGACGCAAATAAACATGCCAGAAATACGAGGTCCTAAGCACCAGATCG
The DNA here is from genome assembly GCA_023159025.1 of Thereuonema tuberculata. Lineage (NCBI taxonomy): Eukaryota > Metazoa > Arthropoda > Chilopoda > Scutigeromorpha > Scutigeridae > Thereuonema > Thereuonema tuberculata. The sequence goes on along the minus strand of JAFIDM010008419.1, from coordinate 44,352,207 downwards.
AAGCAGAGACAGTGTCTATCTTCTCCTTCGTGTAACGGCTGCTTCACGGGAGGTCGCCATTTCAGAATCCCGTTAAACTGAGGCTGTAATTAGGCCTAGCTTCCCTGGCTTGTGTATCACATTTCGCATCACATTAAACCTGCGATAGTGGGAGAAGTGTCTGTTAAAAACCAATGTTCCTACTGAAATAAAAACCTATAAAACTATTCCCATTTTCAAAACTTCATTTTGTTTTGTTTTAATAAAAAAAGTTATAGTTGGCTTACTAACTTCGAAAACTTGGTACGATCCCACAACAGTAAAAAAGTAAGTAATTGATAATGAATAAATGAAAGAAAGGTAAAAAAGTAAATACAGGTAGTTCCCGTCGTACGAGTAACTAACTTACGAATTTCGCATTTTTGATACCAACATTTTTTACATTTTCAAAAAATAAATAAATTAATACTTCTAATATTCTTTGAATACTTTTGTAACTTGGACGTATCTTGAACCCGTAGAAATATAATATGCACACATGCATTTACACACCGTTGTCTTAACGTCTCTGCACTTTTTCAAAGCTTTTTAGGCAACATCTACTAGATGGCGTAGCTGGAGACCAATTCCACGCTCTCTGTTCTCTTGGGAACAGTCGTAGCTGGTGTTTACTTAAAAAAGGCCTACAATCTTGATCAGAAGACTAAAAAGTCAAATTTGCATGAATGTTCTCTATATAATTTTACACTGCTTGACTAATCAATCAAATTTTGTATAGATACTCTCTCCTATTTACCCTGCGGAATATATAGGCTACCATGAAAACCAGTTAACCGCCCCAAAGGGATGAAAAGGGGTCAAATCTCTGAAATAGCGCTGTATACTGACCTGGTGGCGACATTGGAAACTATACAATTGGGGAGGGTTTGATGTGATAGGGTTGTGGAGAAGGGGAAAAACCAGGACTCCCCTTCTCCCGGGTAACTCATGATATTTTAGCTAGTAAAATATATACACAAGTTTTCCTTTTTTGTGCATTGTCGACTTACGATCAAGCTGTCGGAATCCGTTCGTAAATCGGGACTACCTATCTGAGTTAAGTTAAACCTTCATGGATCAACTGAGAGCAATAACATAAACAATTTGTAGGAAAATGAGTGAATATTTGGCAAATCCTTTTTACTAACCCTTATCATTATTTTGATAGATCACAAGCTTAATCTACACAAAAAATAACATTCCAAAAACAAAAGACTGCTCGTCTGATGAAAGAAAAATATTGAATTATCCAATTACCACGAATTTTCCAATAAATAACAAAAAAGTACTAATTTCAAGTTTGGAGAAGAAGCAGTTTGTTTATTTGATTCCTTGCATGCATACAGAATGTTATCACATCGGAAATACTGGTAATAAGCTTAAGCAATGCATATCAAATCATAAAGAGTTGCAAAGAAACCGGTAATGCTCACAGATCTAACACAGCACAACATGTTTACGAAACCGCTAGCTTTAATAATGCCATAATACTCATGCAAGAGAAAAATCAATCAAAAAGGGCGATTAAGGAAGCTTATTTTATTGCATTGTTGAAACCATACAATATTCAACTACCCTACAATGCTGTCAGATCTTACGTTGAGAATTTCAGATTTCGTTCAGAAGGAAAAAAAAAAAGAAAACTGACGGCAGAGTAGGGAATTATATGTATAGCATATATGAAGCCAAGTATGTATGAAGCAGATGTCGCGTCGTTAGCGCGTTTGTGACGTAAAGATGAAGTGGGCGATGACAGGATTCAACGCAGTTAGATGCTGGCAGCAATTGGATGCTTGACCGTAAACATCCAAACCATGAAAAGCAGCAATCAAGTTCCTCAATTAATACACCTATCATGATAGTTTTAAAGTTTTTGTATTGTATTTAATTAGCAACAGAACCTTGCATCATTAGTTGACAATCACCCCGCAAAAGTGGTATCGAAAGCTCCTCTATTATATGTATAATTTTATTAGTAAATTTATTTTTAAATGTGCGAAGACTAAATTGTATATATTCTTTTAAAAAAAAATTATACGCATTTTAAACTTTTAATTTTTAAATGATTAAAGAAGAGGAAGAAATAAAGGATATGTCTCCAACAAGAACTTTTTAAAAAAAGGGCTCATACAGAAGACAATTTCAAAAACACAGGTAACCTTCATCTGTGCAATGGAGAATTAATTTGAAATCGATTTCAAATCGTAATCCCATGAATCCTTCAAGAGTTCAAGATCTTGTCGTAACTAAGATAGAATTTATTTAGCACCTGAGGGATTTAACAGTGGCGTCATCAGCGAAGAGCATCTTTGATTGCTAATTAATATGTAATTCAAAATTAACTCATGTATTTCGTTTTTCGTTATATTTTATTGATCAGTCGAAAACACGTTAATTAATGGACTGGGAAGCATGAATTTTAAGCAATTATTTGTTCTTTGGAAGGTTCTAATACCGACAATCATTCGGTTTTTGTTGTTATTTATCATGAGTTTTAATTCCTCTTTTTGTTTGTTTACGCCCTCACAACTGAACTGTCCTTGAAAAGATGAAGGAGAATCGTTGTAACACAGCAGAGCTTTTGTTTTTTTCTCAGATACTACGCCCATGCTTTTCAAAACTTTTTTATCTGTATTTTTTTTTTTAATAAAAGTGAATCTAAACAAAAAAAAAATTCCTCAAATTCGCCTGAGGAAACTGGTGGCCTCACCAGAGAAACCGGTAGCGGTTTTCTTTTAATTGTAAATATATTTATTTTTAACTTTTACTATTTGTATGCAAGTAGCATTATTTCTTCTAAAAAAAAATTAAATTTCTTCTAAAAAAATTCTAACAAAATTCTTCTTCTAAAAAAATTAATTCTAAAAAAAAAATTCTTCTTAATTTCTTCTAAATCATTAATTTTTTATTTATCTATAATATCCGTTTATTTATCTACAACATAAAAAGTAAATTTGTGGATATGTGTGTGTGTGTGTGTCTTTTCGAAATGTTTAGCAAAATGCTACAAAGAGGTTGTCCCAAAATCGACGATTCCCGCCCCACTCGGATTTCGCTGAAAATTGGTAGGCAGACTCCGTAGGGGGTGTATGGTCTTCAGTAGCAATTAGAAGTATGCCAGACGTCCGGAAATGGGTGAAGTTTTGTGTTCATTTCTATGTTGAAATATCAAAATGAAACCTATGCCAATCGATAGAGCTCGTTGTGATGAGTAAAATGATATGTCATATGTATAGCTGGCACTTCCGGTAAAAGGGATATTTAAATACTAGCAACAAAGCCTGTCGGACGACAGGCTTAAAAAAATCTGAAAAATCATTTTATCATCAGCTTTCAAATATAAAGTAAATGTAATCTAAATACTGCCTGTACAACTGTAATATAGGTTCTGAGAGTTTAATCTAAAGTAGCCCGCACACGATGCATCTTTTGACCGAGTTGCATGTGCAACTTTTGGCCTAGAGCGGTTTTTTGAGCTGCATGGGCCAAGTTGCATGGAAGTTGCATGGAAAAAAAGCTTCACAGAACGGCGGTGCACCACGGAAAGTTGCATGGAAGCTGCATGGAATTACCCAATCACAGTGCAGCGTTTTAATACGTCAGGCGTGACGTCATGCTCAAGGAAGAAACATGGCGTCGAAACAGATTTCCTTCGCTTCAGATGGGCGAATCGCGAATACAGAAAAAATATCAGATTATTTCGAGTTTCTTTCACACATAAATACAGTTTATATGTAAATGCAGTAATTTAATGCGGCAGAATGTATCAGAACGTTTTAAAAACCTAGATTTTTTGAATATTTCACATCGGAAGCGGATTGTCGCTCATTCACCATTTCCGGAAACTGCCACGTGACGTCATTGTTTCAGTGAGCAATGGATTATTAGTGGCTGTTGGTAGTTGTTATTCGTGAATCGCATTATTGCCATCAACTGCGATTACATTCCGGCTAATAATATTATAAAAATATTTCTCATGTTTTTAAAATAAATCACAAATATTTAGTTTTGGAACGATATCACAGCAGTATCCTTGACGTCATGTCAAATGACGTCATTGCAATTCGTCCTGTGCTTCGTGTGTTGTTCGCACGGCGGCGCTAACAATGTTGCATCGTTTGCGCACTGACTATAGTTTGCAGCTTTTTCTGTGCAACTCATTTGCATCGAGTTGCACAGCAAAAGCTGCATCGTGTGCGGGCTGCTTAAAGGATCATTTTCCATCCAAAAAGAAAAACGAAATATCTAATCATATCTAAAGTTTAATTTATCTAAAGAATAATTATTATTTTTGACTCCGCATCTAACGCCGAAAGGCATTTAAAACTCACCTTTGTGTAATCTAAATACTGCGCTAACTTGTGAACGAAGCTTCTACGGCAAAAATGGTTTTGAGTTTCAAAATCAGCATAAAAAACTGAGTATGTATGCCAAATTTCATTAAAATCGGTGCAGTGGTAACAAAATTATTTGGTTTTGAATGTATGTTTTGTTAGAATTTCAGGTTAAATTTCATGGAAACAACATGGAATGACAAAATGAACTAATATTTCATCCAATTTTTGTACCCTTGATTCAATGGTACCATTGAGAACCTTGGATCTATCTTAATAGATTAATTATATCGAGTTATATACAGATAGACAGACAGACGAAATTAGCAAATTATATAAGTTGATATTCTCATGAGTTTCATGCCTTTTCTCGAAATTTCTAGACTCAATTATTGGTTTCTATTGTCAGTACTGCAGCGGTGCAAGAACCAATGCAGCTTGTACTCATGTAATGGCAGTGTGTTGGTATCTGGGGAAAGAACAATATGAAACCTTCAATGCTCCATCGGAGTTTCTGTATCGCCATCTTCCTGCAATTCCGGTAGGAAACGACGATGATTCACTGGACGTTTAGCCGCCCAAGAACAAGAACGCTTCTGCATCTCCTGCAGAAGATGCTTAAACTGCATTGTATATACAATACTTCAATCAAGATGTATTCGAAAATCATAATAAAATCACTAATAAAATCATGATACACCAATACTCTTTGATTTATGCATTTTTCTTTCAGCAAACTTAGTTTTACCAATTACAATGGTCAAACCGGAAGTGCCAGCTAGACATGTGATATATCATTTTACTCACCACAACGAGCTATATCGATTGGCATAGGTTTTATTTTGATATTTCGACATAGAAATTAACAGCAAACTTCACCCATTTCCGGTCTAACCGGAAGTCGGGCAAACTTCAATTGCTACTGTTGACCATATACCCTCTACGGAGTCTACATACCAATTTTCAGCGAAATCCGGGTGGGGCCGGAATCTCGATTTTGGGACAATCTCTTTGAAATTTGGCATGAGGATAGGTTCCATAAGAGTATAGACAATGTAAAAATTATAAATTTTTTTTATTTAGGAGGGGGGGGGGGAAATGACCATGAAACGCAATATATCTGAGTTAAGCTATCTGCAATGCTTTCCCATGCCATTTCGAAGTGATCTTACAATTTCAATTTCTTTCTCATCCATATCATTGTAACCCATACAAAGAACAGGGATTTTGCTAGTTTCGTATATATGAAGTCAGTGCAACAGAAATCTCTAGTCAGACTCAATCTAATTATTTTTACAAATGAAAAACACGATTATGATTAAAAAGGAATTTATTTCGATAAAATAAATCATATACTTATTACAGCAAAGTTTAACAATACAACAAAGAAAACCCACACAAAATATAGAATCACTGGCCTCTTTTTAGAAATTTGGTACCGGAAATCCAAGACAGACTGTTTTGGGTTACCAAACCCTCATCAGTTGGATACGCCCTATATCTGCAGCTCAGTAAAGTGGAAAAAACAACAACAAAAGAAACAAAAAATAAAACATAATCAAAAGACAAATACATAAAACAATTACCCTGCAGCCGCAAAACTAACTCTTCAAAAACAGCCCAAAAACAGCAACATCTTAATTTTGTGTGCATTGTATGTTTCTTTGTTAAATCATGTACTTATTTTTACTCTTGAAATGACTGCAAGGCCCAACACAAGAATAAACAAAAACAAAAACAATTGCCTT
>JAFIDM010008419.1:44264504-44275496 GCA_023159025.1 Thereuonema tuberculata | reverse complement strand
TTTTTTTTTTTTTTTAATACACTTGGCAATATGTGCTTTGGTCCTTGACCCGCCATATTGTCTTAGCTGGGGAATCCCATGGTTTGAAACTTTTTTGATATAATAATAATAAAAATTTTATTTATTTATTTGAAACAAAAATAGTTAACATTTGTTAATTACTGTTCTTGTTATTTTAAGTTTGTTGAATTAATATTTAATAGTTTAAAATTCAGTTCATTTCGAGAATGGGTGTACAGATGGACATGAATATGTATAGTATATAAGAAGTCGAAATGGAATGGTACTTGGAATAGACAATGAGAATGACGATGTAAATAACTGATTGCAATATCAGAGCAAATGAACCTTTTATTTGGACAAAACACTACAGATCAATAGTCCCTGCGTCATTCGCTTGGATACATGCGGCGGTATGGTTTGATAGGAAGGTACAGAGACGTCTAAGGCTATCCTGGGGAAGCTCATCCCATGGTTGTTGCAACTGCCCCTCTCATACTTATTGATGGCCGAAGATGCCGTCGTAGCTGGTCCCACACATGTTCAATGGGCGACAAGTCTGGAGAACTGGCTGGCCAAGGAAGGGTGTCGACATCACATAATAATCCAGGGGAACTCGTACTGGCATTATCTTGTTATAAAATACATCGCTGTAGCCGCTCCAAGAAGGGAAGCCCATGAACGTAACACTTGCGCCGTCATTGTTCTCCTGATCACTATTAACGGAGACCGAGAATCGTAAGATTTGTGACTGCGCAGTTATATCCTTACTCGAGTAGAGTGGTTATACGTGTCACTAAATATGATTCGTTGTCGGTCCCACAACCGTCAATGCCACTTGCTCACTACACCACTGCAATTGACGCCGCCGATGGTGGGATTTTCATGGCAGACAGCAGAAGGGGCACCGAGAATGCAAGTTCCATTCTGCAAGTCGCCTCGCAATCGTGAGGGTAGACACAAAGGTTCTAGTGATGCCACTACAAGTCTCTGGATGGTGGACAGAGACAAGTTGGATCAGTTCGCGCCTATTGGACGATGACACGTCCTATCTGCTGGTAGTCTGCCTGCCAAGATCTGCTTCCCTGCATATGTGTTAACTTTCGTCTCCACCTCCTAACACCAGTCGTAACGGTCCAGGTAACTGGCAATTCGACTGACCAGTCTGCCTCCCGAAGTCCAACGATGCGACCTCTCAAAAATCTGCAGTAAAACTGCATCGAATGCATTGTCGAGGCATGCCCAAGACTCAGACCTGTACTCCACAACTATGCTGATCTGTCAACGGCAATTTACATGACCACAGCCGAAACGATTCTAACACATCTGGTGGCAGTTCTCAGTTCTGAGTAATCGCAGCCTAATTGCAATCAGTGTAGTTGTACCACAGTGGCTTACACCGAACTACCTGTGACAGTGGCGTTTACCGAATTTCGTCTTCTCGGATCATTCGTTCTCAGTGTGCTAATTTTTTTGACAATGAATGTATATCTTCTCGAAATGAACTAAATTATATACAAGGTGTATGAAATGATATAAATCGATATATTCCTTAAATCTGGTTATCAAGATAACTAATACCGCATATTGAATAGGAATCAATAAAATAAGCATTATGTTTAACAAAGTACTGCTTACTAATTTTGGTACTAAGATTTGAAACTCCACATGCTATCTGGGTTTACATAACACTGGTTCATAAGAAAAGATTGAAATAAGAATTGGTTGTTAGTGAATATATGGCACTGACATACCAGAAAAACTGAGACACCTGTCTAATAATGTGTAGGTCCTTCTTTCGATCCGATTACGACGGGTATGGATTCCACGAACTCTTTGAAATAGTAAATGGATACTGTACTCCCTTGCCTCTTCAATAGAGGTTCATAATTTCCTAATATTCGCGAGTGATACAACCCTGGCACTAAGGCACTTTGAAACACATCCCACATGTGTTCTGTTGGGTTCAAATCAGGCGAACGACTGGGCCAACTCATGATGCCAAGCTCACAGGAATGTTTCTCCAGCCATAATGTGGTGACTGCCGGCTGGTTTACGGCGCATTGTCCTGCTGAAATAGCCCGTTCCCGTGTGAGTGAAGGCGGGACATGAACGGGCGCAAATGATCCGCAAGGATGAATATGTAGCGTCCGCCGGTCAATGATGTCTTCAGATAAATCAGAGGTCCTAATGCAAGCCAGCTGAGAACACTCCACCCAACAGCAGAGCCATCGCCGGCTTGGACTGTATCTTGTTGGCATGCTGGAGCTTTTGGAGTTTTCTTCACAACATAATTGTCTAACTGCCTGTTACAGTTGGAACCGCGACTCATCGGACCAGGTTATACGATTCCAGTCGTCTTACGACCAGCTTTCGTGTTGACGAGTCCAGGCGAGGCGTAGAATCGTGCTGTCATTAAGCAATCGGATCCGAGTATCCCACCGCTCCTGTGCTCCATAGATGAAAGAGAACGTTGTACTATCCGACTGCTGCTGCTACAGATAATATTCTGTTCTCCTGCAATGTCTCATTTTGGTCGGATGTTACAATGCTAGCCAGACGATGCTGTCCATCATCTTTCAGAGGTTTCGTCGACATTAGCAGACCTTCCCTGATGTTACGGTATATGCAGTACACCCTTGAATTTATTGCACGCGAGAATCTAATTTTCGAGTTGATTTCGAAGGTGGAGTGACCCATCTTTCTGGCACCTACTATCATGCCTCGCTGAAATCGTGATACGCTGCGAATTAGACGGGGTGCAGCGATATCAGCCTTTACATATACTTCAATTAGCATTAATGCGGGGTATGGTGGTACGAACAGGAAATCTCAGAGACTGTCTCTGTTTTTCTAATACTTCAGCGTGCTTATACGATATTTCCAATAATGGTCCAATTGAAAGAATTACAAGCTTAAAAAATACTGAAATGTAATCAGATAAAGAAATATAGAAATAAAAGAATAATTCTTTTCATAAAACCAGCTAATTTTCTAAACCTCTTTCTAAATTCAAATGTTGCTTCATCATTTCTCCTTTGACAAATGACACCTAAGTCATTGTAAGCGAGGAAAAACGAACTGAGATATGGAAAGAAAGGGGTGTAGGTTACGTAGGCTTAGTAGGCGGATCTATTATTTTCTCCATTTCAAAACCAAAGGACCTCCGTCAAACCTGTATCTTCGCTATCTCGTTGTCACTGAAAGAAGATTTAAGAGAATTGTAATATGAGACCGAGAGTCGGATTTTTTTTTTTTAATAAAAACAATTATGGTTTTCTTAATATATCTTCCTTAACTCACTTCTTCTTATCATATTATTAAAAATTTCACAACATAATTAAGAAATATATTTTTCATTAAACATATTTAATTAAACAAAGATTGTAAGTAAATGATATTGTTAATATTTTCTCGAGGAAATTAATGTAATTTGGAGTATTGTTGTTCAACTTATTGTTATTTTAGGCTTGGTAAAGAAAAGACTTATAATCTTTTCGAAAATTTGCTTTTTCATATTAAATGTAGTTTTTACATTTAAATTTAGTGTGATGTTAGAAATATTTAATAACAAATGGAAAAAGAGTTCTTTCTTTCTTTTATCAAGCTTCAATTCAACTAAACAATTAATAGATGTCCAATTAAGCAATTTAAAGTGCGTGAGCTACAATTATCATAATTAAAAAATATAATATGGCCAACACATGTATTTTAAGATTAAAAAAAATTTTAATCTTAAAATATGTGTTAGCCTCATTACATTTTTTAATTACGATAATTATACTGATAATTGATAATAATAGATGATAATTATTGAAACTTTTATTTTTTTGCTGAAGAGGCCAAATTATATCAGTAAGGAAAAATAAAGATAAAAACGCACACAATTAAAGATTCACTTGGAGAATTCAACTGATGATCGCTATGCAGCGTGAAATAGTCTGTTTTGGATTTCCAATAAGAAAATTCCAAAAATAGATCAGTGAATCTTTAATTGTGTTCATTTTTATCTTTATTTTTCCTTACTAATATTCTCATGCACATTAAATTTTGCCGTTATGTGTATGTTTATTTTATAAATTAATCCTTTATAAACTAAGCGTTTTGCTAGCGGGGATTGACTTATTGCCCTTTTTATTCTTAATTTGTATTTTAATGTTTTTTAACTTAAGGGGTCATTGTTTTGTTCATTTGTCCTTTGTTTATGTTTCTTTTGATTCCACTGAGCTATTGAGTACTGGACAAACTGATGATCGCTATGCAGCGTGAAACATATTTTGGATTCCGAGAAGGAAAATTCCAACAAATAGCTCGGTGAATCTTTTAATTGTGTGCGTTTTTATCTTTATTTTTCCTTACTAATATTCTCATGCAGGTTAAATTTTGCCATTAGGTCTAATTATATCAATGTAAAACATTTTTTATTCTTCGAAAGATATTAATGCTATCTTAATACTTACTAAAGCGTAGACATTATGATGAATATTACTTGTGTACGTTTTAGGCTCCTGCAGATCAAATATGGTTTCGTTCTGTTAAATAATTAACAATATTCATTACTGAGACAACCTTATGGGAAGAAAGCCTACGTGGTCGTCATTATTAGCTGCTTAGTAATAAAAAGTTAATGCATCCCACTATAGGCCTAATTAACCATTGGAGTCGCGGAAGGTAAGGCTCTCGGCTTTTCTTGATCAAAGCGACTAAGCTGCCCGCCTTTAACTGCCACGGAAGAAACCCGATTCAGAGGGCTGGGTCGTGATCTTCTAGAGAACCGGACTCCTCATACATCTGTGACGCCATGGTGGTTAGTGCTACAGTATCAGTTAGGGCTATTATCGTCTTTACTCATAACTTTTTCTGTGATTTTCTTTTTAATATTTTATAATATTTTTTTTTAAATATTTGACGAGTTAAAACCAGAAAATAGTTTTGTCCAAAATAAAATTAGAAATCTTATTAAAATTATATATTTGATATTAATAGTTATTTTTAATTTAAAATGAATGGATACGAAATGATTAACTAAATTGAGGTTTTAAAATTAGCTTTCAATAAATTTAAATAATGTATTCAATTAAAAAATTAATTAAAAGAATTTTCTAGTAAATTTAAAATACTGAATTTACATTAAGAAATTAATGCAATATATTATCTTTGGTAAATAATTCGTTGTTCATCACATGTTAAAAATATATCTCTTACTCACGCTTTCCACTTTCGTGTACAGAGTCGTTAAAAGCGAATAACAAAATGGCAGTTAAAACTCTGGAACTAATAATTTGTAGCTTTGTAATAAAATGGGGTCTGGCACAACTCTTTGACTCAGTTTTTAGATTTTTTCCGTAATGTATTTGTTGAATTTGAGATTTTTAGAAAGGGATGTTCTTATTACCAGATTCATCAGTGTAATTATTATGACATTTAGTTTGTTTTTCATTGTTTACACAGTATTCCTGAGAACGACATAATTTTTTTTATAATATAATTCTGTTAATTAAACAAATCAACGCAAAAAACTAGTTCGTAATGTCTATAAACCAAAGCGAACAAAGCATGAAACAGGAAGTGACCTTAGACGGGAACTTGAATTTTCTTCCTCATTTACAAGTCATTGAGATTTCAATAATGTATGACTTTCTTCCGTTCGACTTCAGTTTTTGGTTGTAGAGGTATTAACAGACAGATGGACGGACAGGAAATGATGGTAAACCGGACTTGTATTTTCCCCCACCCTCTATAATTCATAAGGGTTCCTATAAGATATCAAGCATGTCCGTCCGACTTGTACTGATAAAATACGAACGGACGGACAGAAAGAACTTTTGAGCTCCACCCCTCCTCTCCCATCCCAAAACAAAATGACATGTTTTCTTAAAACTCTGGAACTATCCTCTGTGCCTTCCAGAGTTGAATTATTAAGCACGTAAAATTTGTTATAACTTAAACTGGTTAGTTTAAAAGCTCTGTTTTATGCTTTAGACAAATTCCTTTTGAGCCTAGCGGAACGCAGGCCAAGGATTTGACATTTTCTCTATATTGTGTATTTTTAAGTTGTTTTGCTTTTGTGGGGTCCCATTTCCGGGAGCTAGAGTGGGATTCTTATAAGTTCGCACCCATGTTCATCGATGGAGTTTGTCTGGCTGATAAGTCCTAAAGAGGACGAAACGGTCGTCCCAGACTCTCCCCTGAGACAGCTCGAGATACTTTTTGGTTCCTTTGTCCTTCTGCATTTACCATTTTGTTGACTTATTAGGCACGTAATAATTAATTGTTACCTTATTAAAAAGAAAAATTTTTATAATGCAGATTCAAACAATGAAATGCTATTCTTAAAAAATCCGTAATGAATTAGATCCGTTTAAAAGGACCCATAACCTAAGGAGTTCCACACTTACTCAATTGGATTTACATCTGATGTAGTTTTATATTATCATGACGAATAAAAATAGCAATTTATAACTTTAAATGAGTTGAATAAAAATAATACGATGATAAAACTGAAGAGATGATGCTACGACGCTTGGTAAACTTCAGGGAAAAAAAAATAATAAATTATTTTTTTGTTTATTGGAAAAAATACTAATAATGTATTAATACTAGGCCATCTCCCGTGTACAGATTGTTCGTTATAGATATTTGAAGAAGAGATTTATTTAGATGGACGTTGGTTGATATAGATGTTAAATGAAGATCATAGCTTATATACGATACTCCTGGCGACGAATTGATTGTGACTATTCTTTCGAGTGAAGATAATCAAATTCTGATGACTTGTGAATCTAGACAAATTTTCCTCTTTGGCGGAGACTTCAGACAAATTTTACCTGTAGTCAAGAATGGCCGAGATTACGACATTATTAATAGTTCTTTGAAAAGATGTCATCCTTTCTCTCGTTGTCCATTTCGATACTAATTGATTATCGATGAAAAAACGATGGTTTATATGAGATAATCCAAGAATAATCGATTCCAATGAAAGGGGTTAAAGCAAGATTTTGAAGTTTTGAAGACTCTTTTCAAGCCATCTCTTTTTCAAGCATAATAAAATTGGAATAAGTACAACAAAACAAAATAGTTGGAAGCTTAAACAAATTTCAAAAACCCATGAATCAATAAGTTTAGTTGTTTTTACAAAAATATATTAATAAGGTACAATTCAATTATTAAAAGTAATAAGAAGAAGAAAATAAAATTTAAGATAATCTAACAAAACTCGATTCCAAAGAAAGCAGTTAACGCAACATTTTGAAGTTCAATAATGCTCATTTTGAATTTGTCGACTTCCTCGTGACAATAAAAAATGAAAAACCATTTTCCATTGTTGCACTAACATTGGGGCACAACAACAACACAACAATTGCGGAGATATAAGTCAAAAAACAATATAAAAGAGTTGTAGTCCCTATGGTCTAATGGATAACACATCCGACTTCGGATCAGAAGGTTGCAGGTTCAATTCCCGTCGCGAAAATTTCATTGTAAAAATTATTTCTATTTTCCATTCGCACAGAAAATTGCGCCGGACAGACAGACACACAGACAGACAGAGAAATAAAAGATTTTAGTAATATAGATTCAGGTCATAATCACTAATAAATGGCAATGAATAGTTGATGAATTACAGTAATAAGGAATTTGCTTGTTATTACATCAATGCACTTTGACCGTATTGAAGTTTCTTCATTTTCAAAACAAACATAATTTAGTTATATCCGATTGGTGTTATATATGAAGCGTTCGGAGTTTGACCATCGAGGCTAAATCTGCCTGATGAGTCCTAATAAGGACGAAACAGCTATCCCAGATTGACGTCGATGATGGCTCAAGGATTGAAAGCTAACAAATTTGTGCATTTTTATCGTTTTTCCGTTTTTCATATTATAGTTAATGCACGTTAAACCTTCTTATGTATTAATTTTTCGCCTTTGAGTTTGGCTTATCCTTTTATTAAATGCCTTTAGAGCCCATCACTTTCGCGTGTTCTGAACATGATCATCGAGGCTCAATCTGACTGATGAGACCTAATAAGGACGAAACAGCTGTCCCAGATTGCCGTCAATGATGGCTCAAGGGATGAACGTTTTCCGTTTTTCATGTTACGTTGGATCCACATTAAAGCATGCAGAATACTAAAAACAAAAACAAAAATTCCAAATTTCTTTTTGCCGAAATTTTGTTTTCACGCCGATTTTAGCCTCTTTCAGTTATCCGAATTACTCTAGTTTCTACTTTAATGTCATTGATTTTTCTTGTTCAGCATAAAAAACAAAAGTATACTAATAAAAAAAAAATTAAGAAGTCAATTTTTTTTTCACCGATTTTTTTTTTTTTTTTAGTTGATTAAACTTTAAAATTTCATCACAGAGCAGAGTGATTTGAGAGACAGAATCTTAAGTCAAATCTCTAACATTATAAGAATTTAAAATCCATTTCTTACGTAATTAGGAAGTGATCCAACGCTGTTCTATTATGCGGATTCACTTTGCGAAATTTCTGGAACAAAGACCAAGAAGATTATTAAAATGGCAACAAATTACTCCAAATTCCTTAATATTATCGAGCAGTTTGAAGAACTTAAGTTCTACTGTCTACTGTCCTTAAATGTAATTTCTTTCAATTTATTTATTTATTTATTTTTTTTTTTGAAGTCATGATAAACCGATAAAAACAAACAGCTACAATTATTTTCAAGTTTTAACTTCCGAATTTAAACAGTAAAAATTCCCCCCCCCCCAAAAAAAAAAAATGCAGACAATTCCGACTTACGAACGTCTTCTTTAACGAACATTCGCTTTAACGAATGTTCCAGTTCATACAAACTTTCTTAAAGTCGCCAAATTTGGGCGATATTGTGCTAGCGACCAAAATGGATAGCTGTTGCGTTTGTCCTGTCCGTCCGTCCGTATCTGTCCGACCCTAACAACTCCCGAACGGAAGATTCGATCGACAAACGGATTTTACCATTGTCTTCACGGGCCAAACACTGTAAAAATGGGGTATTTTCAGGGGCCAAAACCTCCCCCCCCCTCTTGTTTGAGATATTTGGCATTGTTTTCATTGGATTTCCGCTGTTAGGTTAAATGTTAGAAATGCAACATCTCATTTCAGCTATCAGCAATAGCTTGATCGGTAAAATCTCGGACTCGTATGCTTACGGTTATCGGTTCGAATCCGCATATCTTCTGGAAATCGTTGTTGTTTTTCTTACTTTTAATGTTTTTATTATTGTGGGTCGCCCTTAAATTTATGCTTTAGCACAAAATTATATTCACTTTTTTTTTTCTTTTCTTATTTCATTTTACCTATCGTGTACGATAAAGCACAACATAAGTATATCTTTTGTGCAATAATAATATGTAATTACAATATTTAATGCATGATTTAAACGCTTTGAAATAGAAGCTAACGTACAGGATACGCATTGAAAAAACTCAGGAATGCAAGATACACATAGCGAATAACACGTATAACGAACATCGTCTTAGAACAGAACTCGTTCGTAAATGTGTAGAGTTGCATGAAATTAAATCCGCATTTTTAAGTTGTCGAAGCCAGATTAATTTGAATCGTATCGAATGGCGCGCTAATTAATAAATTAGCTAAAAGGAGATTAAAAGTAAATTTCTAAAAAAATATGAAATATTAATTGAAATACGATAGAAATCGTTGTAAAAAATCCAATGCTTTTCTTACAGGAATTTTGTTGCCCAAACAGTTCTCTGCAATAACCCACTTGAGAAAAACTTCAATTACAACAGTCACATCGTATCTAGTCCTCAAATATTCATACTAAGTTTCAGAAAGATCCATCTAGCAGTTTAAAAAAATGACTAGTCATGCTTTACTGATTTCAAAGCCTCCAAAAGTGGCAAATTCTTTTGTTAATATCAACCTTGAATGAATATCCTTTCTCATCTTACATCTTCGATAAACCCTCTTGCGATACTTTACTTAAACTCCAAGTAGCCCACTAGTTCACCCGATCTTACACCTTGCATTAAGTTTTATGCAGTTAATTTGTTTTTCATACAAGAGAATAAATTTTATCTCGAAATATTCTAAACTGCGTGCATTCAAAAGTTTTGTATTCAAATATTTTTTAGCTACAGTACATTAATGTAAACATTTAGTTTAATGTAAACATTTAGTTTAAATGCAAATATCAAATCTGTTTATATTGAATCAGAAGTAGAATACTTTTGCTACAATTAAATCGTCTGCATAACTACATCAAACTATCTAACTAAAAATTCTAGAGTCGTGTAGTTTTGGTTTTTTTCTCTGACTTTTACTTTAATATAAAGTTATCCCCTCAAGAGATTTTAAACTTCTTACTTAAGATTTTATGAGCATTGTTTTCTTAAGTTTGTCTTCTTTTATTTACTTTAACAAGAAAATAAGCAAAGCGTAAACAAAGAGAGGTGTTATGTAAATCATACTTATTTATTTATTTTTTGTATTCTTGGATTTTATTTTTTTGGATAAATGCTTGAGGTAAAGAAAGGAAGAGGAACGACACTGAATACCATTTCTTCTGAATTTTCAAAACATTATAATGTCAAAGTTTATTTTATTTTATTATCCTCTTATTACGCCTGTCATAGCCGAACAGTTAGGCCATCGTTGATGCCTCAATAGAGATCCGAGTTCCTCTGAAGACTTGATTTTTTTTCTTTTCTTGCTGTGACATTAGAATTTTAATAGTACCGTATTTACTCGCGTATTTTTCGCTCTTTTTTGGTTGAAAAACTCGCTTTGAAATAGAGATGCCTAAATTACTCGAGAAATAAAAAAAATCCTTCCGATACAGCAAATTCTCTCCCAGCAGCTCGGTTCCCATGTTTCTCCGGAAATAGAATTATACGAACTTTAAAACTGGCCGTGTAACTACTATATTTAGAGGTAAGCTTCTGCTTACAAGTACACCGATAGCGAGATTTATCTACCCACATCTGTAGCAAACCTTAGTCGGGGGGAAGGGGGGGGGGG
>JAFIDM010008419.1:44234482-44259130 GCA_023159025.1 Thereuonema tuberculata | reverse complement strand
TAAGGAAGGTAAGGGTTATATGGTGTACACATACAAATAGTTTTACTAAAAACAAATACACATTAAATCTGCCCCCACACCATCTTATTTCCCACACTCAATACAATGTACCTCACCACTCCTACATTAAAGGGTTCCATTCCTAACTTTTTCCCCAAAGATTATCTATATTTTGCTGGAATTGAATAAAACTGTACAAATCTTAAAACTTTTCAGCATTTACACTATTTTAAAAAACAAACAAATAAAATGTAAAGCTGTTGAAATTCAAAATTAATTTTATTAGCATGCACGTGTATTTGTTTTCATGTTTTATTGCTACATTTGAAAGATCTGTTATGGATAGACTCAAAATACTTTTATTTATATGATTTTATTAAGGTTTTTTTTTTTTTGGGGGGGGGGGATCAAGAAACAGAAATTGCATTTTCAAGAAATTTACAAGTAACAATTCATAAGACTAAAAGTAACTTAACGTGCGTACGTAGTTTATGAATAAAACATTTGACAGCCAACACACACAACTAGTCTTAAGAAAGTTTGGTCTAGTTGTGTGTGTTGGTCATCAAATTTGATTATTCAATCCATAAGACATTTATCCGCAAATGCAACACAATTTTCAAAATGGAACTTCAGCATATTGTTTTAAAGGTAATTTTAATAATTGCTTTACATTTTGAAACTACATTCTTATATAATTTTAGGGAATAACAAGTTTACAATTAACTATGTAGGAAATTATTTTTTAAGTTTTCTATGTGACAACAAAAAAATATAATTTCAATTTCTAAGTTTCAGTGATTTAAAAATTTCGAGTTGGTTTTTTTTTTTTTTTTTTTTGGCATTTTTAAAAATAAAAAATATTTATAAGATCCTACATACCTTCTTGACCACAACGGTGCTTTCTTTTTCTCCATTTTTATCATCTCGTAGTAATTTTCAATGTGGGTTTGAATATAATGGTAACTCTGCACAGACATTGTTTCACTAAAGAAAAAAACAAAAACAAACCTATCAATTTCACTGAACTTTCTTTAATTTTTCAATTTTCATTTTTTTTAAAACTTGTGAAAATGACAGAAATAAAAGACTACATTGGTCTTCAAATTCTCGAAGCTAGGGAATCTAAGCAGTAAGAAATTTTCTATTTTCTGAGAAAAATGAATTAAATTTGCATTATTTATTTAAATTGTTAAATCGGATTTATTTAAGCTAATCCATTGAATGGCTTGATAAGATTTTAAAAAAATAATTAATGGATTTAACAATGTTGTTTATAATGTGCATAGTTCTAAATGTGATTTGAGACGTTGCCTTTTTGTTTGAAGGTCTCCTCAAAGTTAAAGGCACCCTCATTTATATTAACTTAACTCTGGGGAAGTGCGGCGAGATTTTAGAACCTTAATGTGGACGGTCTTTGAGACCAAAGTACTTTATGTTAAGTTTGAAGATTTGTTCATCTTTAGTAATGTTAATTACTTTTAGAAACTACCTATTTTTACTCATTAAACACATTTTTGTAATACCTGTAATTTGTTCACAGATTTCACATAAAAATAAAGATCATTTTTTTTTATTTTTAAATATAATAAATGCTTTAATAAATCAGTAATGAGTACATATAATTTATATCAGTACAAATCAGTAGTTAAGTGGCAAAATATAGAATATTAAATAAAAATTTTAATTAACGAACAAAATTTAGCAGAATGAATACAAACAATATACAATGAGATTAGTGTGGTCGGTGTCAGAGACAAAATTGTAGCGTATTTCCTAAACAATGGATGCTATGAAACTAATTCACCTACTGGCAAATAGTTGAAAACTACCTAAAGAACAGCTGTCATCTAATTGATTAAAGATATAATTAAAACAATTGTATCTGATGGTCTGTGATGGTCACACTAAAGCAGGGTTAAAAGGAACTAGCAAAGTGTCTTCTTAAGCTCTTGTACAATTTAAAACCACCTATATTTACATCTAATATTTTAAAGAATTAGGGATTTCAAAGATTTTAAGATAGACTATTTTTAAGAAAATTGTTATAATAATTTAATACTTCGATGCTCTGTGGAAATTAACTCAAAAGTTTATTCTGGAACTGCTTCCTTCCCTACATCCTGTTGGCTATTTATCTGAATTTTCTTCAATTTTGAGTTTATAATAAAGATATTTTTGAGCTTCTAACTTCCCATACAAATATGCATTTTTGTTCTAAGATTTCCACATGTTCATGATTTAAGGGCACTTCTGTTTACTGTTAAGATGAATAAAAACTGCAGCCTTCTGGATATTGCAATCTGAAGCTTTTTGAATTGTGTGACTTTCTGCTTTGAATAAATGCATCATGAAACTGTTTAGTAAACAAGAAACCATTTCCATATACAATACTACTAAAATACTACAAGTAATTTCAAAAGTTATACAAATACAGTGGCATGTACCTATTTTGAAAACTGTGTTATGGGAACTTCAGGTTGAATAAGAATGATTTACACTCAGTACAAGAACTGAATAACAATGCAATTAATAGGCTTTGGAAATTAAATAAACATTGAGGGGGGTCTCCATGGCAATTGATGTATTCTTGTAGTTGAGACCTTAGTTAAGATTTTTAGCAAGCCATTTGGGAGCTATTGTGATAGCGACAAAAATCGATAGCTATTGAGTTTGTCCTTTCCATCTGTCCATGTCTATCCACCCCTAACAACTATCGAACGGAAGGTCTGATTGACAAACAGATTTCACCATCATGTTCAGAGGCTTAAACACCATAGGGATGGGGTATTTTCAGGGATCAACAACCCCTCCCCCTCCATGTTCGAGATATTTGGCACCGTTTTCATTGTATCCCCCTAAAAACTCCCAAACAAAATGTAGGATCGACTAATGGACTTCACCATCGTATTCAGAGGCCCACACAACATAGAAATAGGGTATTTTCAGACGCCAAAATTATATTCACTTATGTTTTATGTTATTTGTAAAAAAGTAAATGATGCCTAATAAATGCTTGTTTTGCAGTTCTTATGCTGAATATTCTTATTTATCCAACTCCCCATAACACAATTTTCAAAATCATCACATTCCAATGAACCTCTGTGAAAACATTCCTCTGTGTAGAGGAGTTTTCGCTGAATATTCTTATTTATCCAACTCCCCATAACACAATTTTCAAAATCATCACATTCCAATGAACCTCTGTGAAAACATTCCTCTGTGTAGAGGAGTTTTCACTTGTATTTCTATCTTCCCAACTTTTTTCTTTTTAATATTAAAATCTCGAATTTTTTCAAAACAATAATAAAACAAAAAACATTTGGCCAATATATAAAGGAAGCAAAAGAATATCAAAAATTACTTAAACAATCTTGAAGTAATGCTGCAATGATAATATGAAACATAACACACAGCAAGGGACTTCTGAAAACAATAATAAACAAATGCTTCCTTACCTGACTAATTCAACTTTGAATTCATACAATCTGTTAAATTCCATAAAAAACTTCATTGCCCATAAATAATAGCTTTCATCATGAGCTTGTGTTCTTTGATGCTCCAGATTATCCTTCAAAATAAACGAAAAACATACGATCAATACAGGTTTTCGAGGATAAGGAAACCTTGTAAAAAAAAATTTCAATACAAATTACAAAAGAAAGTCAATAATTTTGCATTTCATATAAGCACTATCCAAATTTATTAAAATGTAACTTTAATAAATTTTCCCACAACAAATACCATCATATACTTTTCACTACTTTTCTTAATGGTCTGCTTTATACTAATGAGTGGCTGTAAGAGAATAAGATGGACAGAATGCTGCTTGTTAATACTGTTGGGTTCATAAGAAGGTGACTACAACTTATTCAGTAAGAAATAAACCTGTTAAATTATTGTATTATATAAAAGCGTTATTCTGTCTGTCATTGTCATAAGACTTTACGTTTTTCCAATTTTGTGACCCAACTATAAGAGATAGATTGGTCATGTAAATGGATAAAATGTAGAGCTTTTTAAGAAAAACAAAATGCTACAAAAATATTTCTAAAAAAGTTTTTGGTTTCCAAGATGGCGCCTTTTAAAGAATCAAATTTTTACTTTTTCTCAATTTAAACGAAAAGTATAAAAGTTGGAAGAGAACGTTATATTGAGAAAATGTTAGTATTTGAAAGTTCTATCGAACGGTGTATCAGTCATTAACAAACGTTTCTGCATTTGGAAGATACATGCAAAAATGAAGTGTTTTTGCGGCAACCCCCCCCCATGTGAATGCCAATGCGCAAGTGGAGTTAAGTGGAGAAGCCCACAACGAGCTGGGAAGTAGTGTATTCTCCGATCTCCATATTAATTTGCTAATAAAGGTTTTTTTTTTTTTTTAATAATATACATGCAAGAGTTCCGGAGCAAAGCAACAGTACCCGTCCAGTTTCTAATAATAAAGGTATAAAATAAGAATGAAATTCAAAGATGATTAATTGAAATCCTTCAGTTTCAAAAATGCTGTGCATATTACTGGAAATGGTACAAACATAAGGACAATAAACAACAAATGATGTAATGACCAAAGGAGAGAAGCAGTAGATATGTAACAAGAGTTTATTGTTGTAACAGATTGAAACCGTTGGATTTATTCATTGCCAACCATGTCGGTCAATACATTTTATTTTTAATGTGTCTATTATTTTTGCAAGGCAAATAAGGAAAACTTTATTTCTAATACATTAATTTGTTCAAAGCTATAAGGGTAAGTTATCCTTACCATAAATTATGTAATAATCCCAGTGGTGGGATTCAGCCGGTTCGGGAGAACAGTTTCCTAAAATTTTGTCAGTTCTGATGAACTGATTGTTAATAATAATGGTTACTTAAAACATTTACTTAGGAAAAAAATTAATAAAGAATTATTTTTCTGAGTTATAATTAATCATTAGAAATTAAGTTTTTGATAAAAAAAAATGATGCATCAATGACATTCATGACACAAGTGTGCATTTCCAGCATAGCATTTATGATAAGATTGCCATCATTGTCAGTATTTAAGATTACTATTTTGTTGGATATAAATAAATATAAAAGAGTGATAAATATTTGTAGTGTTCTTGTTCCTTCATAAATGCATAACAAAAAAATGAAGTTCCTACTTTTATAGGTATTTTTTTTTTTTTTTTGTATTTGTTATTTTTTAACACACAAAATAGTACAAGGAACCGGTTGTTAAACTTTTTGAATCTCACCACTGAATAATCCCTCTTATACATCTTAAGTATCTACATCTTTGAATGTATTTCTACAATATTAAGCATTGTAACATTTCCTATATCATTTAGAAATACTTTGTAATAAGTTAAAAAAAAAAAGCAAAATCATCATGAATCATTAGCAAAAGAATCATTTTAATTCTTGCTTATGGATATCTAAAGACTTTACAAATAAAGATAATGTTTTATTTATAAACAAAGATTTCATACACCTTTAAGTCTAGTGATTATGGAGGAAGCAAAGAATCTACAATTTTTCAACAAGCAGCTGTTTGTAGTTTTAAATAAAAAATCTAGTTTATCCAGTTTCAACTTTGTTTCTGCATTTCATTGTAATGAAATTAATTTATTTACTAGCATTAAAATATTAAAAAAATTAAGAATGGAAATTTTGATAGAAAATTTTTATTACAAAAACTTCCATCACATCTGATGGGTTGCAAAATTTTTTATAAAGATGTTAAGATCACGATGCAATTGTTAATTCTATAAATCATTCCCCAATATCTGTTTATATTAGTATACCTAAGCATTATAAATCCAAATTGTTGTACTTACCTTCACAATATTCATGAGTAAATTATAGGAATTATTTAGAAACTCAATGCAAAATTCCTTCAGGAACAATCGGATACTAAGTGTGGATCTTCTGACCATATCATTTGCTTCCATTGGCCTGCGATGCCGAGGAGGGATTTTGGGAGCTTTGCTGGCATCGAAATTCAAGGATTTAGCATCCACCAGTGGACGATGATAGATTAGTTCTCTATCACTAATTGACTTAACATTCTGCACAGAAAATGTGCCTCCAAATCTTGAATGTCTAGAAAAATAGAAAGAAAAAAATATTGTGATGATTTTTATAGATATTTCATAGTTTTATTTATGGTATTCTAGTTTATTCTATTTTTCTACTATTCTGATCAATCATTATGTAATTTACTGTAGATTTCAAATTTGTCTATTAAACTGTCAAATCTGTTTGTTTATTTTTGAATTCCTAGTGGTTGGTGGCTATCCAATAATTCTCTTTAATTTAAATACAACGGTTAAAACCCGTTACAATCACACCTTTTAAATCCTCCAATAAATTGTTAAAGGCCACCTATCAATGACAAATCATTGTACATAGTCTATAAAAACCATAAATTACTGAAATAAACAGATCGAGTTAGTTCTGAGTTTCGATCCAGCGCAGTTTGTCAGTCTACTATTATTTTTACGAACCAGGCCAGATAACACACCACAATATAATATAACCTCAGCACTCACACTGCTATTCATCAAATAAAAATATAATAAACAGTTAATAAAAATGGCAAATACATATTTTGATCTAATGATATCAAAGCATATTTTTGAAGGAATAGTAATAAACCAAAACTTCACATTAAATTGTGTATCTAAATTCAAATTATATATTACAAGAAATTTTGCATTTACACAAGAAAGCATGGGTTTCCAATAATAAGATCGGTTTATTCTTAAGCTTCCTGTGCCATGTTCTATTGTTTACATTAATAAATCTGGTTTAAAAGCCTAAGATAACTTATGTATAGCATTACATTAAGAGAATAACCCGGCTACTCAGATGCATAAAGAAATTCTTGTGACTACATTATCAAATTATTAGAAATATTAACACAAATGTTCCAACATTACTTAGCAAATTTTAATTTTGACAATAACCTTGTGGTTATGTAGATTTCTACCAATTACAGAATCACTGCGTACATGTCTAATTATCATGTAATAGACAGTAGTAATGATGAAAATAAACTTCAAAAACTGAAAACAGGTTTTAAAAAACAAAAATGAAAGCTCAATTTTCTTTTAAGAACAGAAAACTAAAATACTTTCAAATCATTAAAATCATTACAGTACTTAGCACAATAGAGTACAATATTTATTGAGGAAATGTGTCTTTCAAGGAAAGGACTGCAAGCCAACTACCATTCAGCGACTGCTTTTAATGTAAACAAACCCAAGTTAAAAACTGAATTATATATGTACAGGTTAGGATAATGAAAATGTTGTATCTATTTGGATACTACAATTCAAATATAAGTATTGTTTCGATGAAATTAAAAATATAATTTCAAATATATACTGTATGTAAAGTTAATGGGGGGTTTTGTTTTTTTTTTTTCACTTAAAATTAATTAAAAACAATGTCATTCATTTGATAAAGAAATAAAAATTAAAATTTGTTATAACATTACGAATATAATATTGAAAAAGAAAAAAAAAAGTATATTAGCAGAAAAAAAAATTCAAATTAAATTTAAAAACTAAATATATTCATATCTAAATATTTAATTCTAATTTTTCTCTTGCAGTTTTAGTTTTTGATTTGTGCTAACATATGTGAATAATTAAGACTGTAAAATGTTAGAATGTGAAAATAAATAATCAACGATAACTTGGAATCTTACGATATAAATCTTAATCGAAATCGAATAAACTGATCTTACCTTGTGCTGTTATATTTTTGTAGATTTGCTTTTCTCTGAGCCACTTCTCTGTTTCTTATAGCCAATAATTCCTGTTCATCCTTTTCTTTCTCTGTTTTAGATCGAGTTAATCCAGCGGATGCAAGTTGCTGAGGATTCTATTAAAATTAAAACCATTTATTAAACAACTGTATTCAATATTGTAGCAGGAGTTAAAAGGCTAATCTTATATAAAGGGACTGTGGGAAACAATGGTATCAAACATTTTGGAGTTCACAGTTACTAAATGAACAGAAATAACCAGACTTAGTTATTTGGATTCAGTAACAAAATATATTTCTTTTTCAACTCTATATCCATCAAAGTAAGAAAAATTCCTTGAATTCCATAATATAAAAGACTAGTTGTTTCATATCAAACCTCAGAGGAGTTATCTAAAATAAATAACCATAAATAATGTAAATGCTTATACCTTTAAATAGCCGTAAGTATTTTTTTTTTTTTTTTAATGTTTATCAATCCTATTAGGTATACTTATAAGCGATATACCTGTGTTATAGGAATTGAGCATTTTAATATATTTTTTTAAAAAGTTATTAATTAATACTTAATTTTTCCATCTATCACATCTGAAATTATATTTTGTTTTATTTGCTTAAAAGTTATATTATTTTTTTTATTAGGATCTATTTGTTTAAATATTTTATATTTTACGTAATTATCTAATCTATATACATAATTGTTTTTAATTCTTTCTATTTTAAATATTTTATTCTAATTACATCTAGTTTTTAATACTCCTTGTTGGTAATTTATTTCTCTTTCCACTTCAAAATAGTTTTTAATTATTGTTTATATAAATTTTTCATTTATTTTTAAAATTTTATATTTTTTTCTTATCCTTAATTGTTTATTTTTTGATTTGTATTTATAATTTTTATAAACATTAAATATTTTTAATGTTTTCTTATTAATATTTTCTATTTGTTGTATGTTCATATTTATCCAACATTCCAACCCATAATCCAAGATTGAGTCTACAAGGGATTTATATACAATGAGCTTTTGTCTAAACGGAATAGCATCTCTAATGTGATAAAAGAGAAAAGCATATGAGCTCAGCTTCCTTATCACATAACCATACTGTTCATTCCAACAGAATTTGTTATCTATATTAATTCCTAAATATTTATAAATTGAGACAATTTCTATTCTTTTGCAGTTACAATTATTCGTTAAGATATTGTTATTCTTTTCTATATTTGGACATTCTATTTTATGTAGATTAATAATTACATTGTTATTTATTTTCTTATTTTTAAACAAGAAATCTTGTTTAGAACAAGGATGACAAATATCAACCAATCATGTGGCCCAAGGATTTCCAATTGTACTCCCAGAGTTTGAATCTTTCCAAGTTCAAACAATATAAGTGAAAAGAAAGATGGTTGGCATTTGTCATTATCATTGCCCTAGTTTAGGGCAACTTCCTTTTTTGGCGTCCATGACATTTTCATTGGAAAGCTACTACATACAAAAAGCAGATGGAAATTTGTATTGCAATTTAATTTCCAAAATAAATATATGCATGTAGATTAAAGTAGTGGAAATTAATTGCCCATAGGCCACAGTCAAGTAGCCTTGGACTAGAATCGCAGAGGGCAAGGAAGAAAAGTCATACTATACATTAAAATGGACTACAGAATGAGAGGGAGGTGAAAAGGTGGAGCGAGTTCAAGGAGTAAGACTTATGGAGAAGCTTTATGAATAGCCAATGTTACTACTATTATTATTACTAGTAC
This sequence comes from Thereuonema tuberculata, assembly GCA_023159025.1. Classification (NCBI taxonomy): domain Eukaryota; kingdom Metazoa; phylum Arthropoda; class Chilopoda; order Scutigeromorpha; family Scutigeridae; genus Thereuonema; species Thereuonema tuberculata. The sequence goes on along the minus strand of JAFIDM010008419.1, from coordinate 44,249,611 downwards.
TACTATTATAACTTTCATTGAAAGTTTGAGAACAAGCTGTCTTAGTTTTGGACCTTACAGTGACTTCCAATGGCAGTCCCGCTGAGTTCTTAGTACGACACTAATAGGTTAATATTGTTTTCTTTTAACAATTATAATAATGGTTCTTTTCTCATTTGTCAAAGTTTTTCATTACTTCTAACTATTTCTATTACTACCTGTTTAACTTATCTTTTTCTTGAGGTAATTACCAAGGCTTAGAATATATATTAATACTTATTTAATATCAGTTAAATTATTTACAATTATGTAAGTTTTACTTTAAAAGCTTTAGGCCATTCTCCTGAAAGGAAAATGCTCTTGATACTGTTAGTTTTCGGTAAGTTTTCTTTTGAATTCATATATTCCCAGTGTGCTCACCATGGCTCGGAAAGAACATGAAAACAACATATCCGAGAAACTAACAGAAGTTGTTAGATTTGCGCCCACCATTAATGTAATTAATATACATCATCTGAAGAAGGCCCGAGGCACCGGACCGAAATATCGAGCAAACTTCACCCCAGAGTGGGAAAATCCCTCAAACAAGGATCTATCCCAGAAATATTGAAATTATTAAAGCAACAGCTTACCTGCTCCCTGAACATCAAGGAAATTATTTCCAGGACATGCATACACAGATTGGTTTCATTCTCAGAACTGGCAATGTACAGAAGGAGATCTTCCATCCCAGACTGATGTAATGCCCTGAAAGAAAAGACCAAAATGATAATGTATATTAAAAGTTGGACAGTGAAAGTATGGGAAACTATAGTAGTGAATTCTGACCACCAGAACTAATAAGAAATAACGCTTTTCCCTCTTATTCTTATCTTATTAATGTACATGTTTTGAGTAGAATTCAGAATAAAGAAAATAATCCTACAGCTCGACCTCATTACAATGAGATGCTCAAAGAATCACATCGCAACGGAAATAAAGTGAGAATGGGTATCGTGTATTTGTAATAAGGTGAAAATGTCAGCACGTTCAGTAGGAATCCACATTTTTTTATGTTTATTGATTAAAAACACATTTCAGGTTACAAAATATTGGAAGCCATGTTTCCATCACATTATAAGTAGACCCACAATGTAATAGATCTCCGTATAACAGGCTGAGCTGCAATTATTAAAAATAATAATTATTTGTGCATACTATAAGATAATCAATTTTTTGCAATAATCATTTTATTATAAACAATTATAAATTTTGGCCCTAAAAACTTCATTCTCCTCTGATCTACTCAAGTATCAGAAAATTTAGAAACAAACATCATGAGAATATATCTAATTAGATAGCACCATAAAAAATAAAAAAAAAAAAAAAAAAAAAAAAAAAAAATCAATATTTTTCTTATTTATAGAATTTTCATAAAATTAAAGGTGGCATACATTTGTAGATCTTAAATCAACAATAACATTAAATGCTTTCCGTTTTCAGCACAAAAATTCAATGAATTTAAAATACAGAATTTATGTTAAAATTACTTTAAAAGAGTTAGATAATTAAAAGCAAAACAAGAAGAATTATTATTATAAGGAAAGATGAAATGTGATTACCATAGTACTTGATCATGTACACTGGCATCATTATCAGTTCGTTTTTCTTCTTGTGGATCTGCTGGAATGTGCAAAATATTTCTGACTAAAATCAATATGCGTTCTATCACAAGCCCATCTTCATCTTGCCGATGTTCCCAGTCCTGTAGATGAAAAAGTAATGAAAATAAATAATGTGCTTTCCAAGCCAAATTAGAGCATAAACTGCTATAATTCTGATTCTGATATTTTTCATCAAATCAAATCACTTCTCATAGATACTTGAAATATAGCATACTTGAATAAGGGCCATAGAAAAAACAAATACGTACATTAAATCTTCATTAAATATACTGCTTGTTTGTTTCTTTGATTGTGCATACATTTCAGTGTGCAATTTTTAATAGTGAAACAGCGACAGAAGATAAGTTGCATCAGGAACAAGAAATGAAACTGAGAACAAGTCTCTGAAAGAGAGTTAATAACAGATATAGAATAAAGAAGGAAAAACACAACTCTACGCCGGGATTCAAACCCAGGCTCAGACATTCCAGCCGTATGGCAGATAGTCACCTTAACCCCTTAGCTATACCCAAATGGTAAATTTAATGCAAAAAACACTCACAACTAAGTGAATTAGCTAACTGTTCACTAAGAAATCCTGACAAAACACTTCAATGACAAATGACACCAACATAAAAACAACAGAAGTTATTTTCATTATAAGACAGAAAACTAAATATTATAGCATCGATATGCTTGCTTTCTAACGAGTAACATGAAGAAATATGCAATATAAGGAAAATTTTGTGCCAATTAAAGATTTTCATTTTTTTTTTTTTTTTTTTTTTTGAAACAAACAAATATACATATTATGTTAAATTAAGTAAAAACGACAAGTAAGTTTATACAAATTGATATGTTCATTAGATTGTTTCGATAAAAGACATGAACAAAAAAAAAAAAAAAAAATGGATGTGTCACCACTGATTTTATTGTAGTTTATGAAGTGAAGCAGAACATTTTATCTTGCTGAGGTCCATTGTTTAGGTTTGCCCATTGAAAACCTATCCAACATTTTTTTTATTATTTCTATTTTATAAAATATTAGTTCTCAAACGTAACCAATCTACATCTTTTCAAAGTAGTTAAATCTTTAACATAGAAAAATTGAATATTATGGCATTAAATACAAATGTACAAAATGATAAAATTAATTTCACAATTATGCTTTAGAGTTTATCAACTAACGCATGAAGCCATCGTCAAGTAAAATGAAAACAAACTTGTTCAATAATGTATAACTTTTATGTTTACGTTATGTGGTGAATGTGGGTGACAGGGAAGCCAAGCACTGCGACCGGAGGTCTATTGTACTAACCCACAGAAGTAACAACAGACGGAGAGAAAGTATGGTGGGAGAAGTGCAGGGAAATGGGAGATACTTGAGAAAACCTGCCCAACACGGATCGTCCATCATACAAAACCAACATGAGAACATAACCCTAGAACTCAGAAGTGAGGCATGTGTACTTAATGCCAGAATGTATATATTTTAAGGGGCTATAATAAAGAATTTAATAATGCAATAATGTAGTAGAATATTTATAGATTATAAACTATAGAATGCACTAAAGATGGTAAGAGCAAGAAAATTTTGAAGCTTGAAATTTAAAATGTGAGCTACCCAAAAACAACTTTGTCAATGCCTTGCCTTAACAGAATGTATGATTTGATAACACATTTTGCAGTCAGAAAAATTGTACAAGATGAATGAACAGAATAACATTAGCAGACATTGTGAATTTTCATGGTTTTTGGGCAAGACTTCAAAGACATTTTCATTGGTAGAATTTTAATAATGTCTTTCAAAGTAAATAAACTTAGCGAAATAATTAAAGCTTACCAATTGCAACAAGGTTCCCAATTTTTCAGTAAGGATAGCAAATACTTTATCATCGGCAAATGCCTGTAACACATAATGAAAGATATTAATAAAACTTTTAGAAATAAACGTGTAAAGAAAAACTCACTAAACACTCAGAATATATAACAACTGAAAGCAAAGTAATTCTAATACAAACCTGTTTGTATTCTTGCAAATGTGATACTATTTCTAGATAATAATTTCTTGTGACTTTATCTTCAGGAAGTTCTTCATTAAACAGGAGCAAAGCAGAATTGGTCAAATTAACCAGCAATCTACAACGGAATCAAATATATATCTTTAGATTACCACCTTTTAATTACTCTTCCCTCAATACACCTTTTGGAGTTTTGAACTGGCTGAGAAGAGCACAAGACGCTTGAAAAGGCCACCTCAGCGTCTCAACTTAACCCTCCCCCCCCCCCCCAAAAAAAAAGCATTTAATTCTAATATGATTATTTTTGTGGCTTTTCTTGCATCCTTTAGAGGGTTTTGTTTTCTTTTCTTGTGGACAAATAGCTTTTGAGGTAGCAATTGTGATGCCCAAGGCGTTTGTATTCCACATTTAATGTTGTTTTTATTTTTTTGTTCTTTAGTTTTGAGGGGTCATTTCAATTACCACCTTTAGAAAACACTTATTTTACATACTTGGAGACTTTGTAAGGGATGGTTTCCCTTTGACCTCCTTCTAATCTGGGTACATACAGATTTCCTTTGTACTAGTCTTTCCATCCTCACAAGAATACATTTGCAGTATTTTCTTTTTTCTTACAAAATATTTATTTTTATTATTATTCATCAGCATAAGTTTTACATGTTTGTATTATTTAACTTTGATTAGTAATGAAAATACTTAATACAAAAAACATTTTTGTTGTTCAGAAGAACTATTAAAAATGTTAAATGTAGTTGTTCATAATCAAAGACAAGATTATTTTTGTCAATGAAATTTATGGCATTAAAAAAAAAAAAAAAAAACTGGTTATATAACAAGATATTGTTAACACATACAAACAAAGTTTATTTGATATTTATATGAAAATGTTAAAATATCCTAAAAACGACCTCCATAGTTTTTGCAGCTTAAAAGGTACATATCAGATTCTGTTGACAAATCTTTTTTACTGCTAAAAATGTACAGACCTTTTTTATTGTAAGTTTTTAAATCTCTATTATTATACATGTTATAATGTCTCATTCCATTTATTAAGTAGAGCAATACCTTTTATTATGCCATTTTAATTAGTGTGTTTTGCTTTATATAACGTGGTTTATAATTTTAAAACATCAGAAAACCAAAAGCAGTTTTAACTGTTAGATATATTCTAAATATAGAATACCCCCACCCTTCCTACTTGATAAAAAAAAAACACTCCTACTGGCTACTGTTCTATGACAGACTTGCATAACTATGAGAGAAGTGCAATGGTGTTGCCTTTGCACGAAAGTACCAGTGCAGCTCTACTGTTGGGATTGTTATATCTTCCCTATCCACTTGCGACTGTGTCTATTGTCTCACAGCTTATATTTACAAATTACATCGTATAATTAATATGAATGGAAAGAGGATGTGCCAATAAGATAGTGGACCAAACAAACAAATGGTTAACACTAGAACAAAAGCTTGACAAAGATGGTGTATCATTTGCAAAAGTAGCACGTGATAAGATATAAATGGATTATTAGCACAAACTATTATTAAATCAAAATGAAAATCAAATAACATGGAATAGCCACTTCTTCATATGACAAAAGTGACTTTTAAACAAAGAAACTCTTCTACAGATCACAAGGACGAACATGATATTTTTCATTTACTGTCATTTCTGGGAGCCAATAATTAGTTGATAATGCATTACAATATAATCCATTATAATAATGTTTTGATCAGCATGGAAGTTTTTCAGAACCAATTACCTATAATATACAAGGTATTAGTGTATTTAAAAAAATAAGTGTTAATATCATAGGTTTACACCTGCTCATAAAAAGGTTTCTCAAGCAAATTGAGTTTGGGAAATTGCCCGAAGTATAGTTTTTTTTTCCCCCCTCTTATGTAAATAAGCCTTTCGATAACCATATTAGGTTTGCAAATTAGTTAATCAGAAAATAAACTATTGATGAAGTGAATGGTGGGATAATGTGGTTTTATAAACTCAATTCTTATTATCTTGTATGTTTAGAGTATATTAAAATTTTATAAATGTCAAAAATGGTGAAAATTGACTTACGAAAAAAAAACTGTAATAAATATATTATCATGACTTAAGAACTGAGCTCAGTATATAAAAACATTAATAATAAAAATGATAAGCAAACCTTAAAAGGATATCAAATAACTCTTTCTCTCCAAAGTAATTTTTCAGTAACGGAAGCAAATCTGTCTGTAATACTTTAGTGAAGCCCAATTGTCGACGCACTTCATGAACTTCATCGTCGTGCTTCAGAAACCGAATGAGGTCTTTTAAAGTTTCTAAAATTTAAAAGAAATAAACAGAGTTAATATACAATAGAATAAAAATAAATTATAAGTTATAACATTTGTGGTGAAGATTCCGATAAGTGTATTAGTTCATTTAGAATTTCTGTAACAAAGTTTCAAATTTATTGGGGAAGGGTGAAATATTTGTCACAGTTATTGAAAAACAAAAGTTAACAGAAGTTTAAATTCTTTACAGATGCAAAGAAACACTTGTCTCGTCCACTCTACAACTATCACAGCAGCTTCAAATCGAGTCTTTCACAACTCAAATTTAATAACTATTTACGATTATTTTCTGATTTTCAAGAGGTCTAAATATTTAACAAATACAACTATTACAACAGAAAATGAAAAGTAGGCACTGTAAAGCAACTGTGTTTGATTACAAAAATAATCAAAATTTTGGAATATCTTCACGTAGACTGAGTGATCAGTGTCGGTGCTTCTTCAATTCTGCTTATCTGTATGTGAAACCAACAGTAACATCATCAAATACATAATTATAAATCGTAATTTCAAACTTTCATTTAAGATATTCACTAAGATTATTGCTAAGAAATGTGAAATACCTGCATACCAATTTATAACATTGTTAATAAGAAAAAAACAAATTGGGACGGGACAATGCTTTTTGCTAGAATGATGCAACTGGCAAATGTTCTTGATCACTTAATTACTTCTTGATTCTTGGCTATTCCAAATGTAATACAAGGAAACGATGTTTTAATTGATATAGTTCTTCAGTCAAGCTGCGGTAGTAATAGTATACGAGATTTGACTAAAGGAACTGCTAAATCAATATGAATTTAGCCTGTACATTATATTTGCGAACAAATTATTATTAATTGATTACTAATGGACCAGTGCTTTAAAAAATAATAATCTAATGAGTTAAACTCCTAGGCTGTAATAAGTGCCCAATCCCAACTTAAAAAGTTTCGAACAGATTCTTCAGGAAGTGACATCAATTAAGCCTAGAAAAGCTCTGACATGCTTTATAAAACTGACAGATCAACACGCGACAAATGAAAATTTGATTGAAAGTAATACCAAACAAGTACTAGCTGAATTAGCATTCAAATACAAGAGTGGATTTAGCTAGAAAAATGTTTTTCAAAGGAAAATACATCAATGACATGAGTATGTTTTAATTAAGTTTACAGATGCTGTAACATTACTTGGTGCTACTAAAGCATGTGGTCTGACACAATCAAGAATGTGATACCGAGTCTATGCCATTAATATTTTACCACTCTTCAATAGCTTTATATGTTTTGTTTGTTTGATGATCATTAATAAATTGATCCTGCAGTGTAAATGTCCAGGTAGACTGCAAGCTATAGTGGCACCCTTTATTTCTAATTTTTCATGTAGAGAAGGCATCGAACTTTTGAAAAACTTGGTCATCAAAAAAAATTGTAATTACTGTAAGTTAGTAAGAACTATCAATGTCATTTAAAATTTTAAATTAAGTCTATCTTTGTTGAAAATTCAAAATAGATCTTATTAGGCTGGTGCTAATAAGATAGGATTTTTGGATATATTAAGTTGTAAATTGAATATTTACCTAAGCAATCAGGTTCCTTGAAATACTTTGATCCCTCTGAATATCCCAAGGCATTGCAAGTTGCCAATACTTCAGCTTGTAAAAAGGAAGACAGCGACATCTCTAAAAATAAATAAAAAATAAATGATTTAGTAAGAGGAAAATTCTGGATTGTTCTATTTCAACATTTTTAGGCTATTAAATTTCTCTGAATACAAAGGATAAATTTCAAATATGTGATTTTTCTAGCTATTATAGGCTAGAATATTTTTTCCAATTGCAAATGCTCTTTGGATGGTACTTTCTACAGAACAAAAGTAATGTCAGTCATTCACTTGTACAGATCTTAAGTCAAATTCCATTGAGAAATTTTCTATTTTCAGCAGCCAATAATATTGTCAATAAAAATTAATAAACGCAAAGACTTGGTTTTATATAGAGAGAATGTATTTGAAGAATAGAGCTTTGAGTCATAGAAGACGGAACCTTAGGACGCACATTGCCTCTGTTCTAAAAGCTTATTAGCCAGGTTCATCTGTCTCAAAATGAGTATTTCCTCGTCGTAAAAGAATGAAAGAAAAAAAAATTTGAATCCTTGGCTTTCTATTTAGAACAGAAATTAAGAAAAATAAATAAAGAAAGTAAACATTTAAAAAACAATCTTAGTTTTATTTGTTTTTGTTTCATTAGTTTAGGAAGAGTCAATATGATTCTGTTAACAAGGATGATACAGCATTTTCTCTGAGGAGACCTGGAATTGCAGCATAGATCTAAACATTTTTTTCAAATTGAGAATGTAACTGTATCATCTAGTCACTCGGAAAATGATTTTTTTATTTTTAAGATGAAGAGGTAGAAGATGCCAATCAAAATTTGGAATGGGAGGGATTACGACAGTCTTTAGTCATTCAAAGAAGGTCAATTTACAATTCAGTAGTAAACACAAACTAAGCAGCCCCATACAATTTGACAAGTTTACTTTGTTAAAGGTGAACTAGGATTGATTGGTGCGCAAAACTCATTTATTCGAGCTGTTGCAAGGATCAAGTACAATTTCCATCATGGGTTTCTCAGTAAGCCATTGCCATGTAAATGAGCTTGCAGGATAGTTGTTGCCAACCTAAATACACATGAATGGAGTTCATGTATAGTGTGTTCACCTCAAGATGAGACTTAGCCACGCCTCTTCAAACGGAGAATCCATTTCACAATAGGGATAAGGGTTGGAAAAGAAAAATTTTGGGAAAAAAAAAAATTAGGAAAAATTTTAAAAATACTTACTATTAAAGAAGAAAATATTTATAATTATGAATAACATTTATAATGTCAATAGGGAAAAAAGTAATCAAAATAATGAAAAAATAACTAGATACAATTGGTTAAAAATCTTTCAAATCAATAAAACGAATAATAATTTTGGTCTAAGATTAGAAAACTATATAAAATATAAATTATTCAGTCAAATTAATTGGGAAAAATATAATTCTAAAACACTAAAAAGTACTAAAAAGGTTAAAATTTCATTAATCGCTGAAGTAATTGATGAGAATATTACTCTGAATTTTTAACTTTTAACTTTTATTACATTTCTTTTCTTTTGTATTACAGTTAATCTACAGTTAATAATTATAAATTATTATCAGCACCTATATTACAGGCATTCTTTATTTTTGAATACTTAATAGGACTGGCGAACAGTAAAATAGTAAAAAAAAAAAAAAGTCAAGAATTAGTGTTTGTAATTTCGTTAAAAACAGTTACGATCTTTCATTATTAAAATTTAAATCATCACCTGCAATATTGTTGATTATTTTTGATTATTCTAACAATTTTATTATGGTGTTTTGATTGACTATTATTATTACAAACAATATTATATTATTTTAGTTTTATTTTCATTTCCATTATATCAAAGCTTGCAGTTGTAATTCATGCAGTTATTACTATTATTATTATTGTCAATCTAATTCTATTTTATTTTTTTTAGTACTAGTGCGAATGCCAATGGTCTTAATTTGTATATTTGTAAATGTTCTGAGGAACTTTACCGGATTGTTTTTAAACTTTTTTTTTTTAACTGTCAACAATTAATTGTTAAATAAAACATTATTACCATGAAGTGTATATATCTGTTACTTACATTAATTAATATAATTTTATACAATTATGATTTTTCATAATTTAAATAAATAAGAAACAACATAAATATAACAGTTCTTAAACAACAAATCAGTTTTCTATATCGTTACGGTTAAAATTTAACATAGTTATTATTATATATAAGAAAAGTAGATATATAAGTCGTATTTCACATCATCAATTCCTCTGTTATAAACAAGAAACGATTTGCCTGAAAATAGAAAAAAACATCTACCCCTCAAATGGATTTATAGAACGTCTCGTACCACGTGACGTAGGCTTGGCCAAGTCTCATCTGCTGGTGGAGGTCGGACAATAATTCTACAGGATGCTAAAAAACCTGTTTCTTTATTTTTTTTCTGGGGGGGGAAAGGGATTTACAAACAGAATTATGGCCCAAAAAAAAACAAAAACAAAAAAAACCAGCCAAAATAATGTTAGATTTCTTTCATTTTCAGATGCAATAGTAGTGTTAGGGGTTTACAATCCCTACCAATCCCCCCCCCCCGCCCCTCCTTGTGCCTGAAACCAAGCCCTCTGAATAGACGTTTGGGTAAAAGGCGCCCCCCCTCCTACCCCCGATGTTTAGATGCCATCATTTTTCTTTATTTTTGCAAAACACAGTTATGTAAATCCCATAAAATCCTCTAAGATGTTATTTCAATATTTTACATTGGGCATTTTTTATTTATTTGATATCAGATAAATATTATGAATGACAGTCGGGCTCTTTCAACTTCGAACTTTTTTTGAAGACAGTATTAATTTTTTTTCATATAAACGTCTATTAAAATTTTCGATTTATAGAGCATATTGTCATCGTCTGGACAATCAGAATTACTGTTTCTGGATGTCATCTTCATCGGCGATATAACCTTAATGTGTAAGAGGTTCGGCTACATTAATACGGAAAAGAAAAATAATTTCCCTTGAGACATATGGAGGAACCACTGCTCAGTTTATTACAAGATCATGGGCGCTAGCAGAAATTTTTCCGAAGTCGGGGGGGGGGGGGGTTCTTGGCAATGTATTTTTTATACATAGAAAATTCCGTAAAATAAGAGAAGTAAAAAGATAACTTAAATAAATTTTATAATTTTCTAAATACCTGTTATTAAGTTATATATACTTTGAAAGACATACAAAATTATCTGCCAAAATTATCTTATTTGTAAATGTATTAATATCACATTATATAATTGTAAATATAATTGAATTGTTAATTAGAAATAATTATTGTAAATATGAAACATTGAATTCAAATATTATAATTTGAAAATATTAACTAATAGATCAATTTTAAATATTAGTAATAATTTATAATTGTAAATAGATTATAATTATTTGTTATTATTATTATTATTTGTATATATTATCTAATTTATAATTGTAAATAGTAAATGAAATATTAACTGTAAATAGTTATCAAAAAGACTAGTTATAATTTCATGTAAAAAGGTTTTGGCAAGATATTTATAAATAATTTAATTAAAAAATGATTAATTTATAATTATCTTTGTGTGTCTTTCAAAGTATATATAACTTAAAACTTAATTTTATACACACGTTAAAAATTAATATAAATACCTGTTAGTAAGAGAACGAGAAGGAAATTAAATGAATTATATTAATTTTTTAAATTCCATATGGAGGGGGAAGGGGTGAGTGCCCCCTCTTGCCCGTATGTGCGGCCGCTCTTTTGAAAGATGTCTTTGCTCACAAAATATTTGTACTGAATCATAATATTAATTATTATTAATATAACAAAATTAAAAAGTAGAATTGCTATTATTATTACTTTCACCTTCTAAATGTTGTTTCAATATTATTGCAAGGATTGTGAGAGGAGAATTAAAATTCTTTCTACATATATACTAATTGCTTAAGGTAATAGAGAATTTTTCATTCAGCAACGAATCATTTCTAGATCAGCGCAGATTTAAATTCGATTACTGCTAATAAAATTTTATTGTCTACACTTCGACGTCTTGAAATCGTAGTGTTGCATAGTCACGTGCAGTTATAAACATTAGGCTGTATCTGTATGTAACTGTCTTTCAAAAGGTAAATGGGAATAAAAATAACGATTAACACCAACTGCATTGATAACAAAACAAAGCCGTAAATCATTTAAATAAGAAAGCGATGAATGCCGAAGTAAAACAACTCTGATTTCAAGTTAGTTAAAAGCAATTTAAAGGTCTCTCATTCATTCAATCATGTTCTCACATGAACAGTTATGTAACCTAAGAAATACAAAATCAGGTCTTGTTTTACGAAAAGTTTAGCTTGGATTCCGATTAAACACATCACAAATGCTGTAAATTTCCTGAGAGTAAGTCGTAATTTTATGCCTTATTTATTTAAAAATACATAAAATGCCGAAGTATAACAGTATGAATAACCTAAGCGATTAACAAAGACTGCTAAAACCTAATAATCTATGTTTAGATTAAGCTTAAGCTCATCGGATAACAGATTAAGGATACAGAAACTCACCGCACGGTTAAAACGCGATTAAAATCCCTTAATTTTCCCAAATCTCTAAAAATGTTGGACACATGAGGTCCGATCGAGGTTACGCGACGACGGCTGGGACAAAACTGGCGGGAAATAATCACATGTTTCCTGTGTCGTCACATTAAGTCCACCAATGAAAAACGACGAAAGAGAAGCAGCCTTGTCCTTCACAAGTAACGCCATCCTGCGGCATCTGAGTGAACTAGTGTTGAAATGTTACTCTCGTGAACAAAAGATCCTGGGTTCGAATCTTCACCTGCTTTCTTCAGTTTGAAATTTTAAAACAGAAATCTTTTTAATGAATATCTTACCGTCTCTACTTTCAAAGGAGAAATATTTACTTTTATAATTTTTAGGAATGATATAATTACGAAATTACATAAATTAAAAATAATCTTTCTACAAAATATTTATACAAGAAATTTATGATGCATTACTAAATAATTTGTTTTGAGGATTACAACGCAGATTTTAATCTTTTATATTTTTGGTTATATCTTCAAAAATTTAATTTTAAGCGAAGGTTTCAAGAACTTGGAGCAAACTTTCCGTAATTTTTTTCGTACATTATTCAGTAATCACTTATTCATAGTATATATGGTAAGTTTCAAAAAGTTTCGCTCGCTATTTCAAAAGTTCTTAAGATATAAATGCTGCAGTAGAAAAAAACTAAAGACAAATTCTATTAAGCTTAGAGCTCCTTTGTCAAGGGACACAATCTACACCTTATTAGAATTTACTCCACTATCAAGAGGAACATATTTTCCTCAAGTTAACAAAAACCTTTATAATGGAAATCATCATCAACCTGTATATTTAAAAATAAGATAAAGCAGTAATTTATAGCAAATAATCAACAATTCTAAGAAAATTCATCCTATACAACTTGTGTGCCAAAATGAACTGGGTGATAAGTTAGGATATGTGTGTACAAAACAAAATAAACAAATATAAAAAATTCTAATAAACACACAAATGATTGAACTTAATCTATTTCAATCAATAATGAAAATCTTTTTAAGTATCTTGAATTAATGTAGAAAGAATTTTACATTTTTACGTATTTTGGATTCTCAATCCTTTCTTAAATTCTTTTGTGCTCAGCAGGTCGCGGGACAAGAATTTGAGGCTGTGCGGTGCACAGTGAATTACTGTTTGTACTTGATTTTGTTGGAGGAGCCATTCCCGGGTGCCGGGATGGTTTCAACTTCTTTGTCTCGCACTTTGAGCTACCATTACGGGTAAACCTGACTGAGGAAGCCTAACTAGGCTGAAACAGCTGTCTCAGATTCCCGAAATGGTGGCTCGGGGTGCGAGAATCTTTATTTACTTAGGTGAATTACAAAATTTTTTTGTTTTGTTAACACTTGCAATGCACGTTAAGCTTTATTTCTACATTAAAATATCAATAGAAAATTCGTAAGACAAAAATATAAAACAAAACTAATTTTATGATTAAAAAACAAAAACAAAAAAACAGACATTAAAGTTAACCTCGAACCAAAATGAATATTTAATCCAGCTTTCAATACCAGAGGAAGATGAATAATGAGCACGTATTTATTAATACAATGAACTGTATGGGTCTGTCTATGCAAAATTAACTAGATTAGAGTAAAAACTTCACTTTATCATCTTTGATTTTAATTTAAAATCTCCCGAGTTTAATTTAAAAATTGGTAGCGTCTGTAAGGTATAGCAAAGTATAAAGAGTTTTCCATTGATAGTTCTGCTCTAACACACAACGAGTTTAACTGGGATCAAATGTTAGTTTGTAACTCGAAAAAGATCCTAAATAATTTACTAACATCAAAGTATCAAATACGTAGAAATCGGTGAGCAACTGAAACAATTGATAATTGATGTACTCTTGTTCTAAAAATTGTTTGCTGTTTAGTATCGCCATCTGTCGATGCATCTGTGAAGCTCTGCCTGGCAATTTGCCTTTCGGAAGTGGTTATTACCTATTAAAAATTAACTCAAATTACTCTTCTCAAAATAAATTCGTGTCTTTGAAGGTTCTTAATTCAATTGAACGAGGCTATTAATCTCATTATGTCGTAATCGTTCAACCTAAAGGAAAACTTATAATTTCATTTGAGTGTATAGATCAGGGTTTCTCAACCTTTTTTTACCCATGGACCCCTTTTCCCCCCTTTTTTCTTGGTGGACCCCTCATAGCTATTCGATAAAAGAAAAGCTTATTTTATTTTTCTCTAATAAAAAGGAAAGGGATTATATTATTAATCAAAGAAATAGTAAATGATTATGCTTTATTTTGAATGAAAACTAATTTAATGCAAATAAATTATTCTACAGTTAAAATATGTGATTCAATGAGATCCCTGGGGTTGATGCTGCTCAGCGAGTTTCTTTATATCTGGTTCCATCGATGTTAACGATAGTCGAAGATCACCTCTTTTCACAATATCAAATCTATTGCGAACTTTTGATAAGTGAGAAACACGACTAAATCCTGATTCAACAAGGTAAGATGATGGAAAAGCAATAACGTAGAGCTGTGCTTCATCCCAGAGTAATGGGTATTTTGTAGCAATATCGTTTGTTTTCCATATATTATACTTCCCATCTTTGAATTTTGCACGCATTATTTCATTACTTTGTAATTCAATGAGAGGAAATGTCTTATTGGCAACATTAACTTCGAAAGAAATTGTCACGCAAGTCGGTATATCCATCATGAGTAGGTCACTAAACCGAGTTTGCATATTTTAGTGCATATTTTCCAAATATTCACTATATAATACAAGGTCTTCATCGTGCAAATCGCTGCTAATCGAAGCCAAACAAGGAAACTGTTCAAATGCACGACGCCTGATATTATTTTTGTACAACTGTAATTTTCTCAGTGAAGCAATAACAGCACTTTTTACTAGATATGAGATCAGAATCGTTTCCTTGGAGCTGTTTATTAAGTATATTTAATTTTTCAAAT
>JAFIDM010008419.1:44200047-44222252 GCA_023159025.1 Thereuonema tuberculata | reverse complement strand
GAGCAGTGTAGTTCTTCAAGCACATTCCGAGTAGGCTGTAAACTTCTTACTTTATTTTCTTCTGATGCACGTTATAAGATGGTTTGAGATGAGCCTTCCACCCAATCATAAAACGTTTGCTTTCGTGAAGGTTGTCTCTAACTTACAAGCCCCCCCCCCCTTCCCCCCGACTGAGGTTTTTCTGCAACTGTGGGCAGCGATAATTCTCGCTATCGGTGTACTTGTTTGCTATTTGTGACGAAGCAGAAGCCTACCTCTAAATATACTAGTTACACGGCCAGTTTTAAAGTTCGTGTAATTCTATTTCCGGAGAAAAATGGGAACCGAGCTGCCGGGAGAGAATTTGCTGTATCCGAAGGTTTTTTTTTATTTCTCGAGTAATTTAGGCACCCCTATTTCAAAACGATTTTTTCCTCCAAAAAAGTGCGAAAAATACGCGAGTAAATACGGTTCTATTAAAAATCTAACGTCACAGCAAGAAAAGAAAAAAAAATCAAATCTTCAGAGGAACTCGGATCTCTATTGAGGCATCAACGATGGCTTAACTGTTCTTCTATGACAAGCGTCAATCGTTATTAAAAGAAGCGAAGTAATACGAGGATAATAAAATAAAATAAACTTTGACATTATAATGTTTTAAAAATTCAGAAGAAATGGTATTCAGTGTCGTTCCTCTTCCTTTTTTTACCTCAAGCATTTATCCAAAAAAATAAAATCCAAGAATACAAAAAATAAATAAATAAGTATATTTACATAACACTTCTCTTTGTTTACGCTTTGCTTATTTTCTTGTTAAAGTAAATAAAAGAAGACAAACTTAAGAAAACAAAATGTTCATAAAATCTTAAGTAAGAAGTTTAAAATCTCTTGAGGGGATAACTTTATGTTAAAGTAAAAGTCAGAGAAAAAAAACAAAAAAAAAACTACACGACTCTAGAATATTTAGTTAGCTAATGATCACAATCCAGACCCTGTAGTTCATCTAATTTATTACGTCACAGATGAATATAAAAGATTCGCTTTGGAATCTTGCTTAATACATTGTTGTATATGTATAAGTAAAAACAAATCACTTAGAGTTAATAAGGTATCCTTAAATATATTTAGAAAATCATTAATAAAAAACAAAAGATTAAAAAGAATTTTAAAGATTAGTTAAAAAAAAAAAAAAAAGTTCACATGTTTATTCACAAATATTTATTTTAAAATTAATTGTTTATTTGTTTTCAGTTGTTTATGATTATATTGTTTTCAGTTGTTTATGATTATATTTGATTTCAATTGTTTAATTTACAATGTAAGATCTCGCATATGAGAGTTTGTTAATATTTGTAATGTTAGGAATGAGAAAAAGGATTTTTCTCTTTCCTTTTATGTTTCATATTTTGTATTTTTCGTTATTTAAGTTTTAAACATATGGATCTTGAGAAAGTCCTTGAAAAATAGGACGAAATATTGAAGACATGTTGATGAAGTTTGTATTTGTTTGGAATTTTAAATGATAATGAAGATAAAGATATGGTTATTTAGTTAGCTAGTTTGATGTAGTTATGCAGACGATTTAATTGTAGCAAAAAGTATTCTACTTCTGATTCAATGTAAATAGATTTGATGTTTGCATTTAAACTAAATGTTTACATTAAACTAAATGTTTACATTCATGTACTGTAGCTAAAAAATATTTAAATACAAAACATTTGAATGCACAAAGTTTAGAATATTTCGAGATAAAATTTATTCTCTTGTATGAAAAACAAATTAACTGCATAAAACTTAATGCAAGGTGTAAGATCAGGTGAACTAGCGGGCTACTTGGATTTTTAGTAACGTTATCGCAAGAGAGTTTACCAAAGATGTTAGGTGAGGAAAGATATTCATTCAAGGTTGATGTTAACAAAAAAATTTGCCACTTTTGGAGGCTTTGAAATCAGTAGAGCATGACTAGCCATTTTTTTAAATATTATATTAATGTGAAAGAATGTACAAATTTTCAGCATCTTTTTTGATTTGTTAGTATTAATGAAACTTAAAGACAGCTGTTTCAAAATCTTATTAAAACCCTTCAAAGGAAATTACTATTATTGAATGGCGTATGCGAAGTGTTACTATGCAACTTGAACATTTCTTTTTTCCCTGTGCTTGTACGAGCCTCACGCTAAAACAGCTAGACGATTTCCATAAAATTTGGTAAGTTGCTTATTTATTGTCCAACTTAAAACAAAGGTCATTTATTTTGGTCTTCACCCCCCCCCCTTCCAAGTCCCTTTCTAAAACAGCTGATTTCTTTAAAATTTGATAACGTACTTTTTAAGGGTCAACTTTAATATGAGCGATTATTGTCCTCAACCCTTCTTCCCAAGTATTGCAAGCTGAGTTCCCACAGATACGCGACAGACAGTTGAGTGTGTACTAGTGTTATTTATATATTATCTATACATACAGTACATATAAAATTCAAAGCTTGTATGTTCTCTATACAATTTTACACCGTTTCACTGATCGGAACCAAATTTTACATTGTTGCTCTCTACTACCCTGTCGAAAATGTAAGCCACTTTGGAACCCGATTAACCATCCCCAAAGGGGGTGAAAAGGGATGGAATCTCTGAAATAGCGCCACATATGGACCTGGTGGCGACAATGATGACTATGTAAAATTTTTGTTCTACAACAGTTGGAACAATTGGGGAAGTTTTGATGTGATAGGAAAGTGGATAAGGGAGAACCAGGACCCCCCCCCCACTCCTTCACAATCTCTATCTCTATACCCTGGGCAACGCCGGATATTCTAAGCTAGTTTTTCCTGAAAATCAGATAGAGTCCATTTGCTTCCATTTCATGTTACGACAAAAAGTAAAATGTCGTATATTTTTGGAAAAAAAACCAGAGGCCATCTTTGAATTTCATCTTTATTTTCATGACACATATTCCAAAATATGCAACTTCCGTAGCAGCAAAAAAGAGCAACCCAAAATTCGTTGTTCAAACAAAGCAACAATAACTATTATGAGGACAATCAGAATTTCATTTTCCCTAAAAAGTACAAAGAAAAAAATGCATTGCAAATTAAGAATGGATAATTCGAAAAATCAATTTTCCAAATAATATTTATAGATAAGCAGTTTTAGTCTGCTTTGCTAGGAAAGTAGGCTTATCTGATCCTTCAATCCGTACGGACGTACATCCCCTAATGACTTTTGAACTGCTAGATGGATCTTTCTGAAACTTAGTATGAATATTTGAGGACTAGATACGATGTGACTGTTGTATTTGAAGTTTTTCTCAAGTGGGTAATTGCAGAGAAATTTTTTAGGCAACAAAATTCCTGTAAGAAAAGCACTGGATTTTTATACAACGGATTTTTATAATATTTCTATTAGTACTTCATTGTTTTTAAAAAATTACTTTTAATCCCCTTTTAGCTGATTTATTAATCAGCGCGCCATTCGATACAATTAAACTAAATCTGGCAACTTAGTAATGAGTTCTGTTCTAAGACGATGTTCGTTATACGTGTTATTCGCTATGTGTACCTTGCATTGCTGAGTTTTTTCAATGCGTATCCTATACGTTAGCTTCCATTTCAAAGCATTAAAACCGTGCATTAAATATTATAATTATACTGTTCATTATTATTAAACAAAAGATATACTTATGTTGTGCTTTATCGTACACGATACGTTAAATGAAATAAGAAAAGAAATACAAAAAAAAAGCGAATGTAATTTTGTGCTAAAGCATAAATTTAAGGCGATCCATAATAATAAAAAAATTAAAAATAAGAAAAACAACAACAAAAAATCCAGAAGTACTAAGACATTTGTATCAATAATAGAGCCATACGCCTGATTAAGCACTAAACAATTTATAAAATAAATATTGATACAAAAAAAAAAAAAAAATCCAGAAGATATGTGAATTCGAACTGATAACCTTAAGCATAAGAGTCCGAGATTTTACCGATCAAGCTGTTGCTGATAGCTGAAATGAGATGGTTGCATTTCTAATATTAAAAATCATTGGAAATCAATGGAAATTTAATTGAAAATCCAAAGAAAACAATGCCAAGTGGCGCGGGGAGGGGGTGGGGGTGGGGGCGGAGGCTTTGGCCCCTGAAAATACCTCCTACGGTGTTTGGCCTCTGAAGACGATGATAAAATCCGTTTGTCGATCGGATCTTCCGTTCGGGATTTGTTAGGGGTGGACAGATACGGACGGACGGACAGGACAAACGCAATAGCTATCAATTTTGGTCGTTAGCACAATATCTCGCAAATGTGTCGCTAATATACAAGATTTTTTACAAAGTTTAGTTATTTCAATCTTACAATTATGTTCACAACATGTTTCGTATTTTCTTTTTTAAGCAATTTATCTTTTGGCGACTTTAAGAAACGTTCGTTAAAGCGAATGTTCGTTAAAGAGGATGTTCATAAGTTGGGAGTTGCCTGCCTTTTTTTTTTTTTTTTGAAAATATTTACTGTTCAAATTCGGAAGATAAAATTTGAAAATAATTGTAGCTTTTTGTTTTTATCTGTTTATCATGACTTCAAAAATCTTATAATATAAAAGCGTTATTCTGTCTGTCATAAGACTTTACGTTTTTCCAATTTTGTCACCAAACTATAAGAGATAGAGTGGTCATGTAAATGATAAAATGTAGATGTTTTTAAGACAAACAAAATGCTACAAAAATCTTTCGAAAAAAGTTTTTGGTTTCCATGATGGCGCCTTTTAAAGGGTCAATTTTTGACTTTTTCTCAATTTAAACGAAAAGTATGAAAGTTGGAAAAAAACATTATATTGAGAAAATGTTGGTATTTGAAAGTTCTATCGAACGATATATCAGTCATTCACAATCGTTACTGCGTTTGCAAGATACATGCAAAAATGTTTATGGCGCAACCCCAGGTGTGTGGCGCCAACCAGCAATACACCTGAGTTAAGCGGAGAAGGCCACAACGGGTTTGGAAGTCGAATATTCTCCGATCTCAATATTAATTTGCTAAATAAATAAGGTTTTTTTTTTGTAATGCCATGTATGCAAGGGTTCCGGAGCGAAGCGACGGTACCTGGCTAGTAAATAAATAAATAAATAAATAAATAAATAAATAAATTAAGAGAAATTACATTTAAGGACAGAAGACTTTAAGTTCTTCAAACTGCTCGATAATATTAAGGAATTTGGAGTAATTTGTTTCCATTTTAATAATCTTCTTGGTCTTTGTTCCAGAAATTTCGCAAAGTGAATCCGCATAATAGAACAGCGTTGGATCACTTCCTAATTACGTAAGAAATGGATTTTAAATTCTTATAATGTTAGAGATTTGACTTAAGATTCTGTCTCTCAAATCACTCTGCTCTGTGATGAAATTTTAAAGTTTAATCAAGTAAAAAAAAAAAAATCGTTGAGAAAAAAAATTGACTTCCTAAAAATTATTTTTTTTTATGCTGAACAAGAAAAATTAATGACATTAAAGCAGAAACTAGAGTAATTCGGATAACTGAAAGAGGCTAAAATCGGCGTGGAAATAAAATTTCGGCAAAAAGAAATTTGGAATTTTTGTTTTTGTTTTTAGTATTCTGAATGCTTTAATGTGGATCCAATGTAACATGAAAAACGGAAAACGTTCATCCCTTGAGCCATCATTGACGGCAATCTGGGACAGCTGTTTCGTCCTTATTAGGTCTCATCAGTCAGATTGAGCCTCGATGATCATGTCCAGAACACGTGAAAGCGATGGGCTCTAAAGGCATTTAATGAAAGGATAAGCCAAACGCAAAGGCGAAAAATTAATATATAAGAAGGTTTAACGTGCATTAACTGTAACATGAAAAACGGAAAAACGAGAAAAATGCACAAATTTGTTAGCTTTCAATACTTGAGCCATCATCGACGTCAATCTGGGATAGCTGTTTCGTCCTTATTAGGACTCATCAGGCAGATTTAGCCTCGATGGTCAAACTCCGAACGCTTCATATCTAACACCAATCGGATATAACTACATTATGTTTGTTTTGAAAATGAAGAAAGTTCAATACGGTCAAAATCTGTAGGTTGAAACTGTTCAATAACCCACATGGGATGTGTGGATGTCCTCCATAACCATCTGCTAGGGAATATCTTCCATGAATCTTCCTCTATGAAAGTAAGGATAATGAACTAATTAATCCTTGTAACGCTCCCCTACAAAAAGCGGTTTCAGAGTATACAAATGATGATTGGAAAACTTCAGGCAAAATTAAACTAAATAGTTTAGTCAACTTAAGAGTAATGCGAACATTCAACGAACACACATAAAAAGGAAAAGACAAAAGATTTAATTCTTTGAATTAAAATTTAAATATCCAAAACAAAATATTATCTTGAATGAGAAGAGCAGTGGAACCTCCATGACTATAAACTAAAAATATAAAAACACATTAAAAATAAAGAAAAAGAAAATCCATATGCTGGGCTCTGCCAGCCTCAAATGAATGATCGCCTAATAAGCGTGAAACAGGCTTGTCTTGAGGTGTCAGATGAACATTGGTCTCAAATTTTAATGTGTTTACATATTTTTAGGCACTTTTTCTTTAGTTTGATGCCTTAAGAAATTCATTTGAGGCTGGCAGAGCCCAGCACATGGATTTTCTTTTTCTTTATTTTTAATGTGTCTTTATGTTTTTAGTTTATAGTCATGGAGGTTCCACTGCTCTTCTCATTCAACTTCCAAGTCACCTCCGTTATGAGACCTGCAATGTTCATTCTGACTACCCTCAACTGATGATCGCCTAATAAGCGTGAAACAGGCTTGTCTTGAGGTGCCAGATGAACATTGGTCTCAAATTTTAAAATATTATCTTATCGATAATATGGCCAACACTAACATTCGTCAAAACTTATGACTTTGATTACTGGTTAAAGTTCAATGACTCAGTCAGTTCCAAAAATAGCTTAAAACCTCAAAGCTAAATTTACGTTTAATATTAATAAACTGGATTCAGTTGAATTGCCATAAACTGACCTAAGCAATTAGATTAACTAGCATTAAACTATTACAGTCTATTCGACTTGAATCTTGCTTCTTCTGCGCTGGCGTTCACCCAACGAAAGAACGGAAAATGATTCGTACTTACGATCTTCAGTTTTACAGAAATCGTGGAACATGATGCACCAACGAAGAAACGCATTGTAATTGATTCTGGTTACCTAACCCTGAATCCGCTAGCTTCTGAATCTTCGAACTATTGAAACATGGCGACCTATGATCCAATTCGTGGTAGCCCTGTTGTATCTGCCGTCGTCAAGGAAACAAATACTGCCTCTTCACCTTTCACAAACGAAATCGATGAACTAAATCATCACAGGAATCTTCGAGTTGATTCACACACTAACAGGCACTGAATATAAGCAATAAACCTTAAGTTATATTCATCGTTGACATAGCACTTAAATGAGAGAATTCTTTCTTCTCATTTGGTTCGGCACAACATCTCAACAGGAACTGGTTTGTAGCACTGGAAAATTCACAATGTATCTGCATCTGCAGTTGCCAAGTAACTACCGGGTCGTTCCTTTTTCAACAGAGCATTGCATCTGCTCCGTTAACAATTGCATGTGAACGTCGCATGCATCATTCTCATTTGTTGAACGTTCACAACTGCAGACACGTTGTTGGATTTTCTCCGGCAAATAACCCTATTTAACTTCAGTAGCACTATTTTATAGTTATCTGGGCAGAATGGATATATATCATGGGAAATTATAGTGAGTAACTTAAATCACACTATACACGTTCACTCTAATTTCACATTACACAATCCAATGTGCATTGATATAATAACAAGCAAATTCCTTATTACTGTACTTCATCAACTATTCATTGCCATTTATTAGTGATTATGACCTGAATATTAATATATTATTAGTATTTTTTCCAATAAACAAAAAAAGTAATTTATTATTTTTTTTCCCTGAAGTTTATCAAGCGTCGTAGCATCATCTCTTCAGTTTTATCATCGTATTATTTTTATCATGAAATTTCAACTCATTTAAAGTTATAAATTGATATTTTTATTTGTCATGATAATATAAAATAACATCAGATGTAAATCCAATTGAGTAAGTGTGGAACTCCTTAGGCTATGGATCCTTTTAAACGGATCTAATTCAATATGGGTTTTTTAAGAATAGCATTTCATTGTTTGAATCTGCATTATAAAAATTTTTCTTTTTAACACGGTAACAAATTTTACGTGCCTAATAATTCAACAAAATGGTAAATGCAGAAGGACAAAGGAACCAAAAAGTACCTCGAGCTGTCTCAAGGGAGAGCCTGGAACGACCGTTTCGTCCTCTGTAGGACTTATCAGCCAGACAAACTCCATCCATGAACATGGGTGCGAACTTATAAGAATCCCACTCTAGCTCCCGGTAATGGGGCCCACAAAAGCAAAACATAACTTAAAAAAACACAATAATAGAGAAAATGTCAAATCCTTGGCCTGCGTTCCGCTAGGCTCAAAAGGAATTTGTCTAAAGCATAAAACAGAGCTTTTAAACTAACCAGTTTAAGTTATTACAAATTTTACGTGCTTAATAATTCAACAAAACGGTAACTACGGAAGGCACAGAGGATAGTTCCAGAGTTTTAACAAAACATGTCATTTTGTTTTGGGATAGGGAGGGGAGAGATAGAACTCAAAAGTTCTTTCTGTCCGTGCGTTCGTATTTTATCACCTGTAGCCCTAACTACAAGTCGGACGGACATGCTTGATATCTTTTAAGAACCCTTATGAGTTATAGAGGGTGGGGGAAAATACAAGATCCGGTTTACCATCATTTCCTGTCCGTCCATCTGTCTGTCAATACCTATACAACCAAAAACAAAGTCGAACGGAAGAAAGTCATACATTATTGAAATCCCAACGACTTGTAAATATGGAGGAAAATTCGAAATCCGGTCTAAGGTCGCTTCCTGTTTCAGAGCTTTGTTCGCTTTGGTTTATAGACATTACGAACTAGTTTTTTGCGTTGATTTGTTTAATTAACAGAATTACATTTCTTTACTGACAAAAAATAAAAAAATATATCGTTCTCAGGAATACTGTGCAAACAATGAAAAACAACGTAAATGTCATAATAATTACACTGATGAATCTGGTAATAAGAATATCCCTTTCCTAAAATCTCAAATTCAACAAATAAATTACGGAAAAATCTAAAAACTGAGTCAAAGAGTTGTGCCACGCCCCTTTTATTATAAAACTACAAATTATTAGTTCCAGAGTTTTAACAAAATGTGCCACGCTTTTAACGACCCTGTACACGAAAGTGGCAAGCGTGGATTAGAGGTATGTTTCTAACATGTGATGAACCACGAATTATTTACCAAAGATAATATACTGCATTAATTTCTTAATGTAAATTCAATATTTTTAAATTTACTAGAAAATTCTTTTAATTAATTTTTATGTATTTAAATTTATTAAAAGTTAATTTTTAAAACCTTATTATAGTTAATCATTTCGTATCCATTCATTTTTAAAGAAGAATAGCTATTAATATCAAATATATAATTTTAATAAAATTTACTTTAAAAGAGTTTTTTTAACATGTGTTAAAATTAATTTGATGAAAAGATAAAAGCGTGTCATCGTTTGTGTGTTTTACCTTTTTAATAAAATTTCTGTTTTATTTGGACAAAACTATTTCCTGGTTTTAACTCGTCTAATATTTTTAAAAAAGTAAAAGGAAATCGAGAGAAAAAGTAATGAGCAAAGACAATAATAGCGCTAACCATGACGTCACAGATGTATGGGGAGTCCGGTTATCTAGAAGATCACGACCCAGCCCTCTGAATCGGGTTTCTTCCGTAGCAGTTATGGCAAAGGCGGGCAGCTTAGTCCCTTTGATCAAGAGAAGCCGAGAGCCTTACCTTCCGCGACTCCAATGGTTAATTAGGTCTGTAGTTGGATGCATTAACTTTTTATTACTAAGCGGCTAATAATGACGACCACGTAGGCTTTCTTCCCATAATGTTGTCTCAGTAATGAATGCTGTTAATTATTTAACAGAAAGAAACCATATTTGATCTACAGGAGCCTAGAATGTACACAAGTAACATTCATCATAATGTCTATGCTATCTTAACACTTACTATCGTTCGAAGAAGGTAAAATGTTTTACATTGATATAATTAGGCCTAATGGCAAAATTTAACGTGCGTGATAATATTAGTAAGTAAAAATAAAGATAAAAACGCACACACTTAAAGATTCACCGAGCTATTTGTTGGAATTTTGTTCTGGGAATCCAAAACATGTTTCAGTTGAATTCACCCAGTACTCCATAGCTCAGTGGAATCAAATGAAACAAATGAAACAGAAATAAACAGAACAATGGCACTTCAGTTAAAAAAACATCAAAATACAAATTAAAAATAAAAAGGTCAGTAAATCAATCCCCGCTAGCAGAACGCTTAGCTTATAAAGGATTAATTTATAAAATAAGCATATACACAATGGCAAAATTTAACATGCGTGAGATTGTTAGTAAATAAAAATAAATATAGGCCTCTCACCTCTAAGTACCTGGTTCGGTTCTCATGTGGGTTTCGTTGATTGTGGCGATCCGCGCTGGGCAGGTTTTCCCGGGGTTGTCCCGTTTCCCCTGCAATTATCACACCATCCTTTCTCAGTCTTTCTCTCTGTCTATCCTTCTTTCCGTGGGAAAGCACAAAAAATCTTTCAGGTCGACGTGCTGGGCTGTCAAGCCACCCACATTCACAAAGTAATCTAATCTAATCATAAGTAAAAACAAAGATAAAAATGCACACAATTAAATATTCACCGATCTAGTTTTGGAATTTTCGTACTGGAAATTCAAAACAGACTGTTTCACGCTAAATAGCCATCATCAGTTGAATTCTCCCAGTGAATCTTTAATTGTGTGGCGTTTTTATCTTCATTTTTCCTTGCTGATATAATTATGCCTCTTCAGCAAAAAAAAGTTTCTATAATCGTAAAAGAAGTTTTTCCTTGCTCTTTACAATTCATCAGTTCTTATTCCGTGGCAGTAAATATAGAAGGTCATATGAATAATAAGAAATTGCCTCTTCATGCGTTCTGCCAGTAATATAAAGAGTTGAATGGAAAAAGGGGGTATCCTTCATCTTGTCCAAAAATTACGTAAGCTCACACCATCTACTGTCAGTTTTTTGACATATCATTTGTAATTTGAGATAAAAATATAAAAGATCTTCTAAGGGACTTACAAATATTTAGTTAAGTAAGGAGGCTAACCCATATGTCTTTAAAAATCTTGATTCTGATTGGCTACTATTCCCAATTTATCAATAGGAGAGCAGCTTTCTTTTATAACTTTTTCAAGCAATAAGCCTGACTTTGAAGTAAATGTAGTGCCTGCAATGGACGAAAATGAAGAAATGCAATAAATAAAGACATAAAGAAGAAAAAAATTCAGAGAAATGGAAGGATATAGGCAGGAAGAAGGCACGTAGCAGTGGAGAGATTCAGCTTTGTGCTTTGTAATCATTGAAGTTGTAGAGTACAAGTCTGAGCACTGAGCATGTCTCGACAATGCATTAGATGCAGTTTTGATGCAGATTTTTGAGAGGTCGCTTCGTTGGACTTCGGGAGGCAGACTGGTCATTCCGTCGAATTGGCAATCACCTGGACTGTACGTTGCAACTGGTGTTAGGAGCAGTGCAGACGAGAGTGAACACATATGCAGAGAAGAAGATCTTAGCAGACTACTAGCAGAGAGGACTACTTGTGTGATAGGTGCGAACTGATCCAACTTGTCTCTGTCCACTCTCCGGAGACTTGCAGGGGCATCGCTAGAAACCTCTGTGTCTACCCGCAAGATTGTGAGACGACTTGCAGAACTAGATTTGCATTCTCGGCGTCTCTTTCGCTGTCTGCCATTAATATCCCACCATCGGCGGCTTCATTTGCAGTGGCATAGTGATCAGTGGCATGGACGGCTGTGGGATTAAAATCGAATCATCCAAATCGAATCGTATTTAGTGACGAATCCAGGTTTTGTCTGGACACGGATAACCACCATACTCGAGTAGGGAGACAACTGCGCAGCGCACAACTCCGGACTTTATTGTTGAGACAAATTTTCAGGACTGGTGGAGTCATGGTATGGGGGGGGCCATCTCCTCCGATTCTCGTTAATAGTGATCAGGGGAACATTGACGGCGCAGTGGTACGTTCATGTGCTTCCCTTCTTGGAGCGGCTACAGCGGTCTATTTTACAAATAGATAATGCCCGTCCACATACAGCACGAGTTCCCCTGGATTACTATGTGCTGTCGACACCCTTCCCTTGGCCCGCCGGGTCTCCAGACTTGTCGCCCATTGAACATGAGTGGGACCAGCTAGGACGGCATCTTCGGCCAACAATGGATATGAGAGATCTGGAGGGGCAGTTAAACAACTATGGGATGAGCTTCCCCAGGATAGGCTTAGATGTCTCCACATAACGTCCTATCAAACCATACCGCTGCATGTATCCAAGCAAAGAGCAGTATGACGCGGGGATTTATAGTGTTTTGCCAGAATAAACGGCTCATTTGATATGATATTGTAATCAGTTATTTGCATTATCATTCTCATTGTCTATTCCAAGTACCATTCCATTTCGACTGATTATGTCTATCTATACACACATTCTCGAAATGAACTGAATTTTAAGTATTAAATATTAATTCAACAAACTGTTAAATTTGCGAAAACAGTAATTAGCAAATGTTAACAATTTTTTCTTTCAAATAAATAAATAAATAATAATAAACATATTTTTATTTATCTTTTACCGTTGGCCATAATAAAGAAAATACTAAACATATCATAAGCAAAAAGATTTTAACAGTACAATGACACGGTATCACTTAAGAACTAAAGCTAAAGAAAAAAGAAATATGGTAAAAACACAAGCCTAACTTGTAGTTAACTCTATTAACTAAAATGGTCTGTTACGAACAGGTTGTGGAAGTCTTGGATTGATGAGTTTTTCCCCCTTTTCTTCTCCCAGATCTTCTCCACGATCAAGATTCTCCAAGGTAACCTACTTGTTTTAAAGATACCTTGTTCCTTGTTTTAAAGATCAAGAGCGGACGAGTGTCGGAGTGGCCTTCCGATCCTCATTTCATCTTACTGAGCTAGCATTTTTAAGGGCGTTGATGAGTTTTAATATTTTTTTATTCTATGTTACGATTTATTATGATTTTGATTAAACCTTCATTATTGCTTCTGTCATAAAGATAGGTTTGCCCTACCTGTAGTTTTTCTCTCTAAACTTTTGTTGATGCAGTGTATTTTCGAAAACTAACCATTAAATTTTGTTTTATTTTTTTACTTAACAATATGCATCTTCTCCTTTCAACTGTATCTTCACGAACTTCATTCAAAGATGCCTTTTTTCTCCGGCTAATTTAAATTTAACCTATATTTCTAACGATACCCTCAGAACTGCAGTCTGCTGCACCGACCTCAGGTGTACTAATTGATTTGTCAGACAAACAACCAATTACTAAACGAATGGCATCTGGAGAAAACTCCCTGACGAAAATCACGAACTGCTGTTCACATTTTATTAGACTCAATTTACAGGTAATGCCATCAATATTACGATAAAACATTAGATGCTTCTAAATTCGGTAAACTCTGTTTCTTATAATTATTATTCATTACAAAATAATAGTGAGGAAGTCGGCCTTCGACAAAGACTAAAATACGAGTCTTTGACTCGTAAAATAGAGTTATTATATTATTAAGGCTAAAGTAGGCAATAAGGAAGCGACTATGCCTGGTACTTCTTCCCAAATTAAAAAAAAAATGTTAAAAAATATTGAAGCTTACTTCACACTTTCTCGTGAATAGTCTAATATCAAAGAATAAAATAGTTTACATCAAAAGTTTAATTCTTCACTTTAATCTTGGTGTATTATCTTTAATATTGATTTCCGTTATATATCATAAATGTGCATTTGAAAGTTAATATGAAGAGTAAGTGGAGAAAATATTAAAACTAGGGATACGCTCAGCTTTTCATAGCTTACATGCTAGGGATTAATTTTGAGGCCTGGAAGGGCAGAACGAAGATCAAAATATTGATAATGTAATGTAATGTAGTGAGCGTGGGTGGCTTGACAGCCGAGCACCGCGACCTGATCGACAAAGATCTATTGTGCTATCCCATGGAAAGGACAGACGGAGAGAACGACTGAGAAAGGATGGTGTGAGAAATGCAGGGGAAACGGGAGAACCCCGAGAAAACCTGCCCAGCGCGGATCGCCACCATCAACGAAACCCACATGAGAACCTTAGTACTCAAAGGTCAGAGGCCAGTGTCTTAGCGACATCGCCAACCACGCGGCCTCAAAGTATTGGTACTCGTATTACAAGTTGGATCCTAAGTAAATATCGAACCAAATTTTAAAAAATCAAAACTGTCCTTTTTGAGGTATTTTTGTATTAGTTTTTGAGGCTAGACCAAAATAAATATACCTGTGTTTTTAAGTTTAAATAAGCTAACTACCAAATTTTATGAAAATCCGTCCAGCCGTTTCATCGTGATTCACCGACAACCAAATAGGAAAGTGAAATTAATAAGACTGCGCATGAGCAGTCAGTAATCCTTTTCTATAACGAAAATTAATCTTCTTTTTTTTGAAAAACCACCAATAAAAAATAAAGGAATTAAAAAAAACATTTATAAGATTATGTGATTTTGTTTGTTGTTATCATGATCTAGAAATATCACCTGGCGTAGTTTTAGTGAAAACATTTCATATAAGATATAGTTCACGTTCTGCTTTGTAAAAATGCATGCAACGCTGTATGAACGGTTTTAACCGTACCTCATTGCGTTGTTTGGTTGGTTGGATTATATAATGTATAATTCTATATCTAAATCGTGTTTTTTTCTTAAACAGAGCAGAGATCTTTGTTTTAAAAATCTACGATATCTATCAAAGTTTTCAACTAAGAAGCACAAATAATTTTTGCCTTATCTTGATCAAAGACGAACAGGTATTGAATGGCGGTTTTCTTTCATTAATAAACCCTTATTTTTTTTTATCTTTTAGCCCTTAGCTCCTTATCAAAAATCTACGCAAATCTTTATTTGTAAATCATATTTCCACCTCTAACCCTTCATCTGAAATAGCAATTAGTGTATTTTTGAATTACAGCAATTGAGGTCAGTGTAATTTATCCTATTTTCCTGCTTCTAGCTGATTAATTGTTGATTTGGAATATATGGTGTATCAAACTCTCCGTATAAATTTTAGTTGGGAGATAGGAGTGCCAAGACAATCCTTTTTTGTCTATGAATGTAGGTCCGCTTATGGCAACCTTCAGTGCTGGAGGGCGTTGTTGTCGATACGATTTAAGATATATAAATCGATTTCTTCCAATGGGAGAACCTCGTGTATGAGACTTCCATTGACTCGCATTAAGACGTTGTCCCAAGAATCGCTGTCGTCTCTGCAACTGTTCGCCAAACGCCGGGAATCTTTCAAAAAAGCTTCGACGACGTCATTCATTAATGCATTGTTGTTGCCGGCCGCAACTTTGAATAACCTCTTTGAAGAAACATGTTGTTCACACATTCCATTCATTTAGGTTTGTCTTTGTGGTCTGTATCTCCTCTCTATTCGATTGCAACGCAGGCAAATAGCGCCATCTATCACCAAAGATTGCCGTCAGCGCATATATATCCAAAGAAAAAAATTTGTCTTGGTGCTCCTTGTCTCCTATTAAAATTTATACAGAGTTTTACTAGACCCTGTACATCATGAGTAAATGAATCCTAGACCTATCTTATACGTAGTTATACGTTCAGCTAACCACCCGTAGTGGGGACTGAACACGCAGCATTGAAGGGGGGGGGGTGAGTCAATTTCGAGAACTGGAAGAAGGGTGAAGCCCAAAAAATTATGCTCACATTTTAAGCTGGGTCGCAATGATGAACACTCATAATGGACACTCTTTGGAAGGCATTTAAATTGAGGAACATTCTAACGTGAAGAAGCTAGATGATTTGGCTAGCGAAACCGGTTGTTGTACATAAATTTCAAATGTAAACATATTCACAATTATATGTGTAAGCCTAATTATTTACAAGAAGATAATTCTACGATTTGTTTAATAAATGTTATTGCTAAAAAGATTATTATGTATACTAGTTGATCCGTGCGAATAATTCGCATGGTATCTTGATCAGTCACCGAATATTTATTATTGAAAGGCATTTTATTTTGAAGAGTAGTAATAAATTTAGTCTTATTGTAAAAAGTCCTTATCATTCTATACAATAGGTTTAATAGTAAAACATTTAAAAAGCAGATATTAGCTTTGTCAGATAGAAACAATATCATATGGCGTAACGACAAAAAAAACACCTTTGAGAGATAATAAACAACTCCAACAGCTGTCGTGCATATTAGTTAAACAGATTGTCAATAGTGGCACCCTCTATATTTTTATAAAAAGGTTTTTAAAATAAAGTTTTTTCAACGAAAACATTAATTTTAAACAATTTGTTTATGTTTTGTCATTAACAGTGAACGTAATCTTCAAAATGATGTCTCAATCATTGATTTTGATGAAGTATTAAGAAAGATATGGCGAACCGACAAAAAAAAAACACCTTTGAGAAATAATATATAGAGATTTTTATTAATTAAAATAAAAAAAACCAACAATTTTCAAATTTTGCAAAGATGCTGTACAAATATTAGGATACTCTTAAAAAATCTCTAAATGATACGTTCTACATATGGTTTTCTTTGTCTACCACAGGCTCACGGATCACCGCCTTCCAAATATCATCGAAATCTGATGTGCCGTGTAGGAGATGAAGTGTGACAACCATATTTTAATACAAGTCACTTCTACAGCCTGGAATTATAATGAATAACAATATATGACTATGAATTCTCACGAAAACCCACACATTGTCTAAATACAGGGCTTTTTTTTAAAAAGAAAGGAGAAAGGCCTTAAATTTTATATCATTGTGATGAAATTTGGTTTTCCTACATAAAGATTATTGAGCTTACTCAGCATCAAGTTTCATGAAAACTGGTACAGCGGGAACAGGCGAGGGGTAATATGAACTTTAACAGACCCTATTTGCTTTCATGGAAGAGATGTCTAATTTAAAATTAAACAAAATTAAACGCTTCAATCTCCTAACTAATAATTCAGTCCCCTTTTGCTAATTATAAAAGAAAATTAAAGAAGTTGAGAAAAGTTTTATTTTCATCTACAGTAATATCTTAGTTTTCATCTTAGTAATATCTTCGTAGTTTTCGCAGAAACCGTGGTTTTCATATACGAAACATAAATTATAAAGCCTGAATTTTAAATATTTACTAGCTAAGATAATGAGTTGAAATTGGAATTTTGTAGCAGTCAACATCGTGTTGTGTTGCTTCATAAATGAATGCTTCACTGTATAGCAAGAGTGTTATGCAGGATACAACGCCTTAAGGCGGTGCTTCAAGTTTTCATGAATTAATTAATATTTAGGCAAGAGACTGGACTGCGCATTACGTAAACATTAATACTAAAAGAACATAAAGCCTACTTCCCTTAGAATTTTTGGGTTTTCTTTTGTTTTGTTACGTTTCAAAACCTTGAAAATTTTATAAAGGAAATTTCTCCTTATATTTGTCCGTAATTCCTACCGAATAAAGTCCTACTGAATTCTCAATTTACAAATTTTTGTTATAACAAACATCACAAATTCATATAAAATTAGTGTTCACATGAAAAATATGAACTCTGATGAAGATTTTGATGTGTAAAAGATGAATACATATCGAACAGGCAAAACTCAAAGCTTCGAGTTTCGCAGAGCAAAGATTTCAATCAATCTTTTGCAATTTATAAAAGTATAGAATATAAAAATAAATTACCTTCCATTACTAAATTAAATAAGTGATGTGTGAAAAAAACCCAATACAGATGCAGGAAATGCCACACTACGCATGAGACGATCGACCACATAATATCAAGCTGTCCTCTTTTCTCCCAAACAGACTACTGTAACTCCACCGACACAATCAGGTAGCGTCGATCGTTCGTCAACAGCTAGCTCACAAACACTCACTTATTAAGAACACGGTCCCTTACTACAAGTACAAACCACAAAGCGTATTAAAGTCATCCTCATATAAGCTGTACTGGGAGCGCCCCATTCACACAGACAAAACCATACATCAAACAAACCTGACATCACACTTGTTGATAAGGTCAACAAACAGACCTATCTCATTGATATTGCAGTGCCTATCAGCAAGAACATGCAGAAACCTCATATATATATTTTACGTTATTACTCATTTTCTTTATTTCTGTTTTGTAATTCTTTATGTTTTCTAATTAAAATTAAAAAAGTACGATAAATTAAAAAACTTCTTCTCTTATTTCATTTTGTATTATGTATCGTATACGATAAACCATAATGCAAATATACATTGTACTAAACCTTATTGAAGACATTAATAATGCTTAGTACATGGTTTTAATTCTTTCAAGTGACTGGTAAATGGTTTACGATATGCATTGTAAAAAGTTCAGGAATACAGCATACCTCGGAGATATTGCGGATTTGGTTCTAGACTAACGCAATAAAGCGAGTCACACGAACTTTTTGGTTTCCTAGTGCATAAAAGTTATGTGTACACCGTACTGCAGTCTATTAACTATGCAATAGCATTATATCTAAAAAAAAACCAATGAAAATTGTGTTCTATCATATTAAATACCTCATTCCTTTAAAAGAAAAAAAAATAATTTTTAAATCCCTTGTGGATTCTATCTTAGACTAAGGTCTAGATAGTTGGATTTTTATTGATATAAAACACATTGAAAATATAAACAAAACTTGTTTTAAAATAATAAATAATATCTTTTATAATTTTAATAAAAAAATAAAGATAAGAAAATAATATAAGGAAAAAATTCAAAATTTTAAATATTAAGAAGAAATTTATTTATAATACAATTATAATTTTTTTAAAATTAAAAATGAAAAGAACTAATAATAAAAATAAAAAAAAACTAGAAACAATTGGCTTAGTATGATTAATGATAAAAAAATATAAAATAGCTATGGTTACCGTCTAAATGGTTATATTGTATTTAATTTTTTTTATCAAATCAAGTGAGATAAATACAATAGACAAAATATAAAAGATATAAGAAAAAAATAATTTCCGATGTAATTGATAAAAATATAAAATTAATCATTTAATTATTACTTTTTTTTATTAAATGTCTCATTTGGATGGAATATTATCTTTATAGATGAAACTCTCAGTACCTGTATCACAGGTGTATAGCTCATAAGTACACCTAATACGTCTGATAAACATTAAAAAAAAATACCTAACCTAAAAAGATACTTTATGGCTAAAAAATGCTAACCATCATCTGCGCCTTCAGCGGAAGATCACTTATCACAGACCATCATAGCAGACATAATAATGAAACAGTTTGAAATATTGAGAGATTTATCAAAATGTGACACAGAGACACGAAGTGAGCACAAGTTGTTGAAAACATGGCGCCGGCAGACTTGCTCGACACTGGGTTGCCACAAACCTTCAATTTGTATAAAAGCGCAATTTATACGCTTTGCAGAAATGCAGTAACACGAAGTATGCCTGTACATGTAACGGACAATATCTTGGATCGGAGCGAGTTCGTAAGAGTTACTGTACTTTCAAATTTTCCACATTTTCTGAAATACATCTCTGCAAATCTAAGCTACTATATTCATTTAATTTTAATCTAATCGAAGTACTGGTGAACAAAACAAAAATAAGAAAAAGGAAATCCACGTGGATATTGTGAAAAAAAAATTAAGAGAAAAAAAAAAAAAACAGTAGATATACGGATTCGAACCGACAACCTTCAGTATATGAGTCCGAAACCTTACCCATCAAGCCATAGGTGACAGCGGAAATAAGATTTCAATATTTAAGCTAACAACGGAAATACAATGAAAACAATGCCAAATATCTCGAACATGGGATGGGCATTGGCCCATGAAAACACTCTATTCCTACGTTGTTAGGGCCTCTGAACACGATGGTGAAGTCCGTTCGTCGATCCAACCTTCCGTTCGGTAGTGTTTAGGAGGTTACAATGACAACAATGCCAAATATCTCGATCGTGGGGAGGGGTGGGGGCATTTGTCTCTGAAAACGCCCTATTCCTATGGCCTCTGAATACGATGGTAAAAATCCGTTTGTCGATCCGACCTTCCGTTCGGGAGTTGTTATAGGCGGACAAACATGGACGGGCGGACAGGACAAACGCAATAGCTACCGATTTTGGTCGCTGTCACAATAGCACCCAAATGGGTCGCTAACAAGTTAGCAAGTTTCTTGGGTCTCGACCTCGCCGCATCAGTGATCAAATAAAGAAGGCTTTATGTCAAAATTATATAAGTGCAGGTGGCAGATATAGCTGATATATAACATGTAAAGAATAACATTTTCCTCACGAAAATCCCTTTAAATGGAAGATTTTTTTTCTATATAATTTTTTAGTATTAAAAAAAAATTATTTTCATTGCACCGTAATAATATATTCAGAGGTGAATGAATGAAGAGACAAACCGAGTCGGAAATATTGAACTTTCTTTGTCTATTACTGTTTGTGAGAGATGCAGATATTTAGATGTAATGTACTGTGGTGGCATTCCCAATGTCACATTGCGAAGTAGTGCTTTCCTGCATTGCTTTCCTTAAAACAGTCGAAGGGCGGAGGCATGCGGGGAAGCATCGTGCAGCTAATTTGACATTGAGAATGCCACCCACAGTACTTCAGCTATTTTCTAAGTTAAGCGAGGTTTATCAGATCATCCAGTCTGTGAGTGTGTATGTATTTCCTAATCCCTCTCCACTAATAACTTTTGAACCATTGAATAGATGTTTTTAAACTCAGTGGGCGTATTTCAGAACTAGATAATATCTATCTTTCACATTTGAAATCTTTCCAAATGGGTTTGACAAGAAATTAGCGCTAGAATGGGTGGAAATTCTCATCGAAAAGCATTGAAATCTAAACAATGAGATTTCTAACCTAATTCTATTAATATCTTCTAAACAATGAATATTAAATTCTTGGTACATTATGCGCAATTTGGGTTTCTATAAATGTTTTTAACAATGGAATTAATCCTTTTTAATCCATTAATTGGCTCATCGTTTGACATGAATACAGTTATTCGGTTTTAGGCAATTTAAGTAGCCCACAGTTGTTCGGGGTTTTTTTTTCAAAAAATAGAAAATTTATGCTGTCTGTTTTCAGTAGATGTTAGAAATTGAATTCAAAAATAAGCTACAATGTGGCACCTCCAACATTAAAACAAAAGGACAGTAATACCCACACTAAAACTAAAGAAAGAAATTCAAGTGGCGGCCTCCATGAATATTGTCTGCGCATTAAAGAAACAAAAAAAAAAGCCCCTAAAAGGTTACAAATAACAATGGTTCAGAATTTACTAGGTAATAGCCCAGAACAGGTGTTTCACGCTTTTTTAGCGATCATCAGCTGGGAGTAGTCACCAGTAAACAGCGAGGTCGCAATACGGAGTTCAATAAGAACAAGTGTAAGGCAATAATAGACCTAACACAGCGTGAAACAGCTGTTCTAGGATGTCACCTAGTAAACATTTGGTCTCAATCATTGTAATAACCATTATAAATGTAGGTTTTTTTTGGTTTTTGTCCTTTTCACATTAAAAAAAAAATAATTTAAGAAATAGTATCGCAAGGAAGGTAAACTTTAAGTTCTTTCGAATTATTACGTTTTTCTACGACTTTCAATTTCAGATCCATCTTAAAACTGTTATTAGTTCGTATTTACAGAATTCATACAAGGTCTATTCAATCAACTCTGATCAAGAACAACTGCAAGACACCTTCGACTTTTCTCCGTATTTATCTTTAATTCCCCGGAAGTTAATAGAACTGCAAAGCACTCTAATATTTACAATATATCCAATGGCGTTCAGATGGTCTATCTCTGAATCGATGCCATAGAAAATGCAAGAGTTACCTATTTTAGGATTGTTCTCTTGATTCAAATGCTTTTAGTGAATTCAACCAGATTTGCTTTGATAATCTACTGGTCTTGTAAAGCCTCTACATTATAGAAAAGCTACG